>LPNX011235235.1:97034-143548 GCA_001517045.1 Pseudotsuga menziesii
ATAACACCTTTTCTTAAGGATATGGTATTTTTATAACTCTGCACCATTGATGATAGATACATTATGGTTGAAGATTAATAATTGAGCTAGTAATTGTAAATCACTTTGAGGCCCATAGTTTAGTTAAGAGTTTCAAGTCATTATATGTTGAATTGTATTTAAAAATAGGTACCTTACAAAAATGATAATTTGAGGCTTAGTATAAATATTCCTCTATTGAGAGGACACATAAGTATTTTAAACTAGAATGCATCGTATGTATGGTGTTCGATCATGATGTTTATGCTTATTATTACCATTAGCATTGGTAGGAATATTATGTTATTGCTACAAGGTAATTTTTTCAAAGAAAGGATAAATCCTAAAGGATTGTTAGAAAAATGAAAATGCATAAAATATTTTGCCATAGTTTATGGATTTACATAATGTGTGTGTCATGAGCAATTAACAATGGTGCAGGTATATCTTGAAAGCAAGATCGAGCTCTAGAGTAAGGTTATGAAAGTAGCAATAGTTGGTGTAGTTGTATTGAAGTTACAAAGGTTGTCTTAAATAGAAAAGAGGATCATTTATTTGATGGTTATAATATGTTAGATAAATTAAAGAGGCTTAAAAGCGAGATGTGTTGATTAAGGTATTGCTCAATGTATTAAGTAGTACAATGTAAATCTTAGGAAGAATTGCAATAGTCGGCTTTAATAGAGTGAACTTATGGTACTTCAGATATAGTAAGTTGTCTCATATTGGCTAACACCTTTAGTTGGTTGATTTACATTACAATTATAGTTGTATATTGTTATCACTCACCAGTACTAAGGGTAGCCATTAGAAGGTTTAAGTGGCCTTTAGAATAATAAAATAATTTATTATTATTATTATTGATTTAGGTATGTTACAATATCCTAGCCCGTCATATTGAGAAAAATGGGCAAGTTTTCATCCATACAGAACAAAATAAATTTTCTCAAAGCTACACCACATGTGCTAGAACCAAATGGATACCAACTCCAGCAAGTAGGGGCACCTATACCAAGCTCATGCTTGAGACAAAGTTCCATTTCTGTTATAGCATATTTACATCGCACCATAGATTTGGCACTAATGATATTTTCCCAACACCAGGTTTTTTAAAGATAGTTGTGAAAGCCAAAGCTTTCTGCAAAAAGGAATTTTAGAGGTCGAAGACAACCCACCCTAAAAGTCAAATTCTTTGTAGTGGAGAGAGGGTGGTGGTTAAGTGGTTAGAGGTAGAGACATAGGGGGTTTTAGGAGATTGGAGTTTAGTGGAGTGGTAGAGAAAGAGAGTGATAAAAGTGTTTAGTAAAGGTTAAGCAGAGGAGAAAAAGGGTAAAAGAGAGCGGTACTAAGGAGGAGGTGTGTTAAGAGTTTGAGGGGCAATACATGGGTTGGTGGGTGATTAGGGGTAGTTAGTGTAAGGGGAGATGTTATATAGTTTTATAAGGGGTGTTAGTGGGTTCGGTAGGGTGTTAGATGGTTGGGGTGTGTTAGTGGGTTAGAGAGGGGGTGTTATGAGTTCGATATAGGGTGTTAGGTGGTTGGGGAGGTGTGTTTGGTGGTTCGGTTAGAGCAATGGTAGTTTTCATATAAAAAGGAACCAAGCTGCTGTGTTGGCGTGTGAGAGAGTAACTAATATTTAACGATGGCAGATTTCATATGAAAAGCTACTCATGTCCCTTGCGAAGAATCGTGATCGTGAGTTGCTCAACTAATATTTGAGTTCTAATTTCGTTTTCTCTCAACAGGTTCTCATCGATCTTTAACGTCATTCAACCTAACTGCATACACGTTCTGTATTAAAAAAATTCTTAGTAACATAAATAGGTTTATTCAGGGCTGAATTTCAAGCCCAGTTGGCGGATTTAGGTCTAAGAATTGTTCCTGTAGCAGCCGATAGAAATTGTTTCTTTAGAGCAGTTGCACATTAGATAGGAGGCGACGAAAAAGAACATTCAAGATATCGTGAGATGTTGGTAGAATATATTATGCAGCACGGTGAAGAGTTTGAACCAATGAGAATTTTGACGAATACTGTGAAAGTATGAAAAAAAGCGGAACATGGGATGGGCACATGGAGTTTCAAGCAGCATCGTGGGTGACACTCACAAATATTCGTATTCACAGTCTTAGGTCACCCAAATTGGAGATGAGAAACTTTGAAAACAGAAATACGCGCACTCTTCATTTTCCATATCATGAAGGACTGCACTATAATAGCGTTGTTCGTTTGGATTATGATAGCGATGACGATGCTCTACTTCATGATTTTCTTTCTCGATCAGCAACTGCAAGTCTTAATCGGCAACGGCAATGACAACAGCGGTTTAGCTTTGCCCCGCGATCGGGATATTTCTCTGAATGACTAATTAAAATTCATATGCAACGGCATGAATGAAGTCTGAATCATTCCAATCAGCTATGAGCTCGTGCAATTGTGGAAGTGTGAATTAAATTATTTTTCCCATTATTTAATGTACTCATTAGTTCTCAATGGTTTGGTTTTGCATTTTGTCTATGGGTTTTTTCAAGGCTTCATTTGAAACTCAATTCTTGTGAGTCCTTTGGTATACCTCTTGGAGTTATTTAAAATCTTCTCTAAACGTTCTTTTAATGGTTCTTAATTTTTTTTGGCCTTTAACACACACCCATAAACCTTTCACTTTGTTCTTTGGATTTCTCCATTCATATATTGACTGACCTCTATGCACAATGTAAATGCTTTCCCTAATCGCTCTTAAATTTATATTTTACCTTCAAACTAATAAACGCCATAATCACATATATGTATTACAAATTCTGCTTATATTTTTTATTTTATGTATATATATATATATATTATTTTATATATATATATATATATATTTCCTTTGGATTTCTCCATTGATAATATTGACTGAACTCTATGGACAATGTAAATTTTTTCCCTAATCCCTCTTAAATTTATTTTTTACCTTCAAACTAATAAACTCCATAATCACATATATGTATTACAAATTCTGCTTACATTTTTTATTTATATATATGTATATGTATATATATATATATATGTATATGTATATATATATATATATATATATATATTTAATTTAGTTTGCAAAGTGCACTAAAGATATNTTTTGTCAATTTCCATTTTTTTTTCCCATAGATTTAATGGTGGAACTCGATCTATAGGATTAAGGTGACCCACATTACCTTCATAATATAGATAGAAAAAGAGGTATACAAAATATATATATATATATATCCTGAAATTTATTACATGATATACTGCTTTACATAATTCTAGGACATAAAAAAATATATTTGAGAAGAAAAAATTGAGGCTTGAACATCCAACTTAAGTAGATGCAAGAATCATGGGAGGCAAAAGATTTCTTAGTGGATGGACAAACTTAATGCTAACAAAAATCTTCCATAATTATTTTAGCATTCTCGCCATTTTTTTTGTTAAGATCAATTCATCTCCAAACACTTTATAAATAAATAATTAAAGTAAGGAATAAGCACAAAGCTAGTGAACTTATGGTTAGATGTTTTTTATAGAATGACATTATGTCGAATATTACTTAGAACAATCATCTTATATAAAAAGGAATTGAAGTCCCTTCTAAAGAGTCACAAACTTCAATTCCTCTCATAAATTTGCATCATGAATTCCTACTCCACATGTTCTCATCGATATTTACATTATTTTAACATAATTTCATACAAATTGTGTATATAGATATATTTGTCATTTTCCATGTTAACATAAATGGATTACTTCATAGGTATGGATTCTAAGCACAATATAGCCTTAGGTCTAGGAATTATTTCTATAGTAGTAGTTGGAAATTGTTTCTTTAGAGACATTGCATATCAAGTAGAAGGATATGAAGAACAATATGCAAAATATGTTGAAATGGTGGTAAAATGTATTATGGACCACCATGAAGGATTTGATCCTTTTGTGGAAGATAATGTGAATTTTGATGAACACTATAAGTTAATGAAACAAAGTGGACCATGGGATAGGCATATGCATTAAAGATAAAATGGAAGAAGGAGAAAAAGTCTACACGGGACACTGCAACAACTGGATTAACTGATGATAGTGTAAACATGCAATTTGAGAGGATGGACCACCATGAAGGATTTGATCCTTTTGTGGAAGATAATGTGAATTTGATGAACACTATAAGTTGATGAAACAAAGTGGACCATGGGATAGGCATATGCATTAAAGATAAAATGGAAGAAGGAGAAAAAGTCTACATGGGACACTGCAACTCGATTAACCGATGACGATGTAAACATGCAATTTGAGAGGATGGCTAATGTCGCCAAAGAAAATAGGAAAATGCTAGAAGAGAAAAATGGTGAGCTTTTTGGAGGAGTAGTCGATTTGCTTACTACCCTCTGTCAAATGGTTAAAGAAATTTGGATTTTAGCTACTCAACTGGGAGTTAGCTAGTAAGAGTAAATGGGGAAACTAGAATCCATGCCATTTGAATAACAGTTCTAGAGGTAGAATCAACCTCTCTAATGGGATGGGTAGTAGAGTTACTTCCACAAGATTTTAAATTTTGAAATATAGGGTTGAATAAGCAAGCACATAATCTCATCTTCATTGATCTTAATTTGTTTATCATGCCTATGTCAACGTTGCACAACATTCAATAGAAGATCTCACAGGAAATAAATTTCCATGAGAAATTGATGTATGAAATGATGACAAAGTTTAGAATTTACACCAATGTTCTAGAAAAAGAGTCCTATGAACTCCAACAACAAAGACATCAATCGAGCTAGGATATGAAAAAGTTTAAAGAATTTGTTACGGATGATTTCCATGGAGTAGTTAAATCCCTGCTTGATGAGGAAATGACCCTTCAGGCGAGGTTACGACATCTTGGGGAAGTATTCAAAAGCTTCCACAAGAATGTTGAAGACTTGGTGGCCAAATTAGTTCCAAGTACACCCCGTGAGGTGACTAAACAACGGTGGACAGAGGTTCAGGGACTCATCCAAGATATAGAGGACTCTGAAGCTTACTATGCAAAGGTGTATGAGGAGCTATCTTATACTCAGGGTGCATTATTAGAAGTTGTAGAGATACAAAAATACTTGAACAAACTTCGCATAGGTCAAGACAATATGATAAATCTAGAGAGTATAAAATACTATGTCTCTAGTAGAAAGGTTGAGCAATGATGAAGAATTCAATGTTATAAGAAGAATTGAATTTGCTAAGGGTTCAACAAGAGATGAGGATCGAGCAGGTGGAAGAAATTCAAACAAAATCTAAGAGGGTGTTTGAAGTAATTGGCATGGAGCATTTATAAATTAACCAGGAACTAACAGTAACCATGAAGGAAGTGAAGGACACATCATGTTTGAATTCATTGATGAAGTGGAAAAGATCAAGAAGGATGTCCACTGATGGGTCAAGGAAGCAAATACATTTTATCAGGAATTTTTGTCAAAGCTGAAAATGAAAATGTCAGAAACCTGAAGTGGCTTGATATTAGCCATGGGTGAGTTTTGGGGGCTTGTTTGTCCTAGGAAGTTTAGGGGAAACTTTGGGTACCAATTTTTGAGAAATGGTTTCGGTGTGAATGAGGCCACGATGAAGTGGTTCAATACAATTGACATCTATGAAGAAGTGGTCTAGATTTTAGGAAAGACAGACCAGTTGATGAAGTCCAACTACAAAGTTGGTCGGTAGTTAAGACTGTTTTTCCACTTACATTATTAGGATTAGATTGTGGGCATGCGGTAAACGTCTAGGTTAGCTAATTTTTGGAGATAATTCTACATGTTTGGTGCAAGCCCTCGTGTATTGTCTTGTATATTTGAAAGTGTAAGTTCAAGAGGGTTCCAAACTTGTTGAATGATTTGTATGATTTGTGCAAAAATCAATTTTGATGAGTTTTTGAGTAGAGGTCTATAGGCAGTGTGCACTAACATAAGGGGTTCTTATCGTGGCTCTTTAATAATAAACACTTTTGTGGCTTTTTCCTATATTGCATTTTCATATTAAAATATCTTATGTTAAATGGGTATGATGTGTGTGTGTGTGTGTGTTTTGTTCTTTGTCTTCCAATGCATTAGTTGATAATTACACGTGGTGAATTAATCACTTAATGAATGAATGATATCTATGTTGTTGTATTGATTGTTAGGTGTCGTAGTTTGTGGACATGATCTTTGACGAAGTGAACTATTTGACGAAGTCCTAGACTTGTAGGAGTTTGTAGGAGTTATAGTTTTTCTAATATGGAAATGTTCCCCTTCTTCGCTATAAAAACTTCGTTAGTGCAATCCCCATAGATGCTTTGGTTGAGACTTCATCTACTGCAGAGGCATTGGTGAAAGGGGTAAGACCCTTTTGGGTCAATATTTTGGGTGTTTGTTGGTATGTTTGTGTGTGAACCTTGATTGAAGTAATATTTTTCCAACTCTTTGGTGAATATTATCAATGACCATGGTTTAATAACAATTATTCACAAGTTTTCTATAATATGCTTTGGTATTTAATTTTTCAATTTCTATTTAAAACTTTTTACAAAAAACATTTTCCTTAATTAATTTTACTCACATTGGTTGTGTAAAAGTATACAAGGGTATTGTTTTAATTAATTTTATTGAGATTGATACTTTGTTAAACTTTAAGCATATATACAATTGGGGATGTTAAACATAAAAAATATTTATTCTGTTTTCTTGATTTCTTGTTTTCTTGTAATCTTTTTGTATTAGAGCATTTTATCATAGGATCATTTGCAAGCTAGATTTTATTCCTCCTTTGGTTTACCCACTCACCAAGAGGTTGTTTACATTTTACTAGTTGGGCTTATTTGAGCCATGCTCCTCCACCCTAAGTGCTTTCCTTTAAATTCCTAAAATTAATTTTCTCCTCATGCCTACTTGAATCATTTATCTTTATACATGATTTCTTCATTCAAATTTTCACCTCCACTCGGAAAGGTAACGTTCCTATGCTACGGGGTTTACTTAGTTCTTCATGACCTAATGCATGTTTTATTTTCCTATCATGAGGGATTCACTTGTTGACCAATATCCTATCACGTTGGTTCATATTGTGGGTTTTAAATTTCTTAAAAACCAGGCCAATATATTGCAAGTATTGGGGGGATGAGGTGTTTAGGGTGGGAGGTTTATAATTATTAGGTCATAAAAATGGGTGGTGGGGAGGTTTTAGGTATTGGGAGGGGGTTTCAACAAAATTATTTTGGACCAATATCTTCATAAATTAAGGGTATTCTTTAATATTCCATGATTGCACATGCTATGTGAGAGGTTCAATGAGTGAATCCCCCATGTTTCCTATGCACATGATTTCATCAGGGAATTTAGTCTTATGATCATGGAAGAAAACAACGTCCTACATCTACAACAAGCTATACCTAAAAAACACTATTCCTATTGATAAGGTTTTAAGAGAGGACAAAAGTACTAAACCTAGGCTATACCTTATATGCTATGCTAAGAAGTGGTTTATGATATAAATATGTATTTTCATGTTATAACTATGTGATGAAGGTTTAAAACTATGGCTTAAAACTTGTTATTCTCAACAATGGAGGGTTTAATATTTAATGTGGTGGGGTTTTAAAACAATGGTGAGAAATATGTGGAAGCCAAACTATGCAATGTTGGGTTTTGATCTACGTGATAGTGGTGGACATAGTGGCATAATTAACGTGCCTTGGAAAACACGAGGAAACTTCCTTAAGTTATGTGGGAGGGTTTTGATGTCATTCTTTTTGTTTTCAATGTTGTGGAGAGAGAGGGTTTACGCTCCAGGTGGGATTTGTGCATCTATGTTGTATGTAATCATTGTTGGTTTGCACTTTCATTTTTATTTTTTTGATTTGTTACTTTTATTTTGCATACTTATGATAATAAGAATTTCGTTGTGTAGGTGAGAAAATCATGGGCACTCTGCGTGGTTTAGAGGTAGAGTTGTAGGTTGCTTGAGCAACCAAACTCCAGGTAACCCCCAATTGGTGATGGCCTTTACCCTTGCTAGGTGGTTTTAGCAGAGGGTTCGAAACTTGGGTGTGGGGAAACATATAGCTGATCCATTTCATTGTTTCTATTTTATAAATTGTTTCGACATTTGGTATACACGACCGTGGAATCCTTTCATGGATCTGCCAATTTGTAAATTCGATATGTTTGACTAGTTAATAGCTATTCAGCTCTGTGTATATATTTATTTTTTGCTACGAAATAGAATTGGGTTCTTAGTCTGTTTCAATGGAAATATTTTTTTGGGTGAATGGATCTGTGTTTTTATAATGCATTTTCCTTTAAATTTAGCAGTGCCATTTCTCTGCAATGGCACAGATGATGCCATAGTTTGGTAATGTACTCATATGGTAGCTGAGTGTGTTTTTCAGAAGGATGTGCTTGCTTAGATGAGAAGGTATCTTTGTTTCCTTATAGCTTAGTCGCTTCTTGCGGGTAGCAGTAAGCATATAGCTCGGGCCTTAGCATTTATGATGCATCATGTGTATATTAATTAAATGGTTTTACATGTAAATTGTGACTATGCATGTGATTGTGTTAGGAAAAGCATAGATCTGTTCTGTAGTGGATATATAGTGCTTTTCAACAAAATATTACAGGAAGCTTGTAAGGTGAAACCCTTCATGGTTGATACTCCTTGTATTGTTTTGGTATTTTCGTTGTGTGTTCATAGAATTCGATCCTCGGTTTTTTAATTCTTGTGACTAATTTTTTTAAAGAATGTAATTCCTTGTTTTAATATGGTCTTTATGTATTGATTCTTGTGATTCCACTTAATGTGATGCGTTGGGAATAACTATGTTTGTTTTGGATGTTTTATTTAATTTATACTGAAATGTATTGGATGGGATTCATTGGTAGCAATTTGTTTGTAAATGATTAACAGAACATCAACCAATCCTTTACAGGATTCGATGGCTCGGCTCGGCGAAATAGGGTTTAGACTAGTACAAATGAGAAATTAATGACTAAAATCAAGCTATAAACAACTATTTTTGAGTCGATGACTAATAGTAGCTAATTTCCACTATCTTATAGCTAGTCATATTTCACTTAGTCATTAATATCTTGACTTATTAGTCATTGACATTCAATGATTTTGTCATTGATTTAGTCACAGATTTAGTCACTGATTGCAACAATTAATGACCAAATATATGACTAAACAAACTACTAGATGATAACATATTAATGACTAAGCTAAATACGACTAAGATATGATAAATTAGCTACTAATAGTCACATATATGCGAATTTAGTTAGTTTTGTAGTCATAAATTTATGATAAGGCACATAGGAATTGAACTACCAACCTCCTTCATATAATTAGGAAGGCGCTCTACCATTGAGCTAGAACCCTTTAAGAAGTTGTTATTGCTTGACAATGATGATATTCAAATAGAATTATGATTCCTAGCAATCTACAACTACATAATTATTACTATTACAACTTACCAGTAACTAGTACTTATGATAAACTAATTCCTAAGAGATATGTACAATTTTCCCTATCTGGCATATCCATTCATGTTACCAAAGATAACAAAATACCTTTGTGATGGATGTGATGCCAATTAAGTCAACCAATATATGGAATATCTCTTGGCGCTCCTGAATATATGAGAAAAATATCATTATATGAAATCAAGCAAAGTAAAAGTCAAATAAGGTAAGAAAACCTTGCCATTCATAAAACAATCTATCAGTGACAATATAAAAATACATGAAAGCGAAAGATTTCAGAATGAGTGTTGCAAAGCAGAAGCTACCATATGAACCAATTCTAGAAAATGAAACATATATATTTTTATAGAAGTCTGAAGGCTACCAAAATAAGCAAGAAAATGAAATTCAACACATATTTCAAAAAGAGTTGAACGAAATAATAAAATCATACCTAACATTATAGTTAACACATTTTATATGGAAATCATTGTGAAACATTCGATCATGTTTGTAAGTTTATCTCTGGCCAACCTGCCTTAGATATAGCCACAACTAGACTAATACAAATAATTATCAGAACCACAGGCACTCCAAAAGTGCACCATGGGCAAAGTAACAAAGACAAGAAACAAAATCACCACGAAAAAGGTAAGATTTGAGAATAGACAAATGTTGTATGGTGGTTCTAATGTATTTGGACACACAGGTGCTATAAGTAACAACAATTAGAAGATAACCAAGTAGTTAATTTTTTAGTTATTATCCCTTGACTATTTTACAAGGAAATTTGAGGAGAATGAGACAAACCTGTTCTCCCATAATTTAGACTTCCTTCTAACACGAATTTCCTCAATCTTCTTGATGGCATTCAAAGTATTTTGAACAACATTTCTATCATATCTCTCAGGCCTATTTCTTCTTCTCTCAGACTCAAACCTTGATGTCTAAACATGAAGTTTTAGACAACACAACCCTCATGTGAGACACCCGCATGCATTATATGCCAGGGAAGCAGTTTCCATTTCTTTTTTTCTCCCATATGTTAAGGCACAAAATGTGTAAAGGTAATAGAGAAGATACTCTATAACTATTTGAATTAGCATGACTATAATTAAAAATTTCCTGAAAATTTTCCAAAAGTAAATCTAATACAGTGTGCTCACATCCAGATTGACTAATAAAACAAATGTATAAAAATTTAAACTCAAATTATAAGATCTTGTGAGACTTACTCGTAGAGCCTCGCAGTATCTGTATACACCTTCATAGCTTGAGTTGTTTCTCCATGCTTTGCATTGACAGAATCCGAAGACTCCAATAATTAAGCACCACAAATAAATTTTAAAGCTGCTTGAAAGTAATGACCAATGGTTTCAAGGTCGCTACCTCCCATAGTATGCAACATCTATTGCAACTATGTTAGACTTATAAGGAAGTTAGCATTTTAAACATTGGATTGCATCAAATCATGAGAATAATTTTAGGCTATGTATAGATGGAGAAATAAGGAGAATTAACATCAAGAAGACCTTTAATCTGTCTATAGAGTATTTCAGATCCTTGGCCTCTTTCAGTACATAACTTCCTGTAGCTTGCCCATGGTATCTTCTAATAGGTCTTGCAGCAACTGCTCCATCAATATCCCTTCCTGTAACTCCATTAGATGCAATAGGTATCGTACCACGCATCGGTGGTCCATGCACATTATCAGATTTGATTGATTCTCTCAAAATTGTTGACAATTCACCATTAGAGCCATCAACTGCTACTTTGGCCTTGACCTTATTAAGAGGCTTATGTACCTCTGGCTCACTTTCATTCTTGCACTTTCCTTGCACTGCATCACCCTCTGACACAAAGGAGGAAGATATCATTGTGAATTTTTTTTAAGAATTAAGCACAATGATGTATGCTCTTGATGGAAATGCAGGACATAGAAATAGAAAAAAAGTTTGAATCAAAATATAACAAGTGCAGCATATTATAGACAAATAGAAAAGCACATAAAAAGAATCACTAAGTGAAAACCAAATCAAAAGAAAGGATTTGCATAGACATACCTTTATCAGAAGTATTTGGTTTTGGCTTCCATTTTTCTTGTTGTTTGGACTTGTGTATTCCCACTACAACATCATTCCCCTTCATTGCTTCGTGTAATATGTCTGTTCCTGCTAGAACCTTTTCTAGAGATTGTTGACCTACATCATTTAAGCTCTTTCTCTTGACATACCACTGTTTACTCATTTTTGGAAGAGAATTTGAGTGGTTCATTGAGCTTGTAGAATTTGACGGTCGGGTAATTACTTGATATTTCTTACCGTTACTCGAAATCATAATTGGGTGATTCCATGAAGATGGGTAACACTTTTTGGCCAAATTTGGCGATGAAAACCTGATTTTTTACTCATGTGCTAGATAGAAGCCCTCAAAACACATATATGCCATGTGAATTTTGACTTGCAGTAAAAAAACAAATTGTAGAATATTATGTTGGCTTCATAGTGATATTTTTTTTAAAATATTCTGATGTCATTTAATGTGTGAATTTTTGCATTTAATGAACTGTGTGACCTTAAAATTTTGAAGAAGTTAATAAGTGGCTCGTGTCCACGTAGAGTAATTCAATCTTGCATTAATAATTTTAAAAATATATATATATATATGAGCATGATCTACATAAAATGCAGTGTGATGTGCATATTTTTTTGTTAATTTTTTTCGCATTATACAATTATTTATTATTTTTCGAAAGTGACCACATTCGATTTCAGCATCGTTTTAAACACATATTTGTCCATGTAAAGCAATTTTTTCTATTTTTTCAAAAATTGAAAAACCAAAGATACCCTTTTGAAGAGGACACGTCGATATGTGATGTGTTCATTTTTAAGAATTTTTTGGCTGTGTATTTTTAACTCTGCGGATTTTTCTTTGAGCTGCTTCGAAGTTGCAGTGTGGTTTTCTAAGTATAAGTTTTAGAAGTAATTAAAACATAAATTTCATATGAATGCCAAAATGTGTGTATGATAACTCAATGGATAGAATATTCGTTGGTGAATTTATCAGTATTAACTCCGCTCATTTATGTGTTAGGAATGGCACGGTGTACACCTCTGCAAGGCAGAAAAAAAATTTCATTTGTTTGAATGTGGGCTAAGTCTATTTTCTTAAGCCCTCGACTGAGGTATGAACCTCGACCAAGGTATTTAAATACCTCGGTCGAGGTCTTAACGAAATATCGACCGAGGGTTTAACAAACCCTCGGTCGAGGTTTATCAAGCACTCGACCGAGGTATTTATTAACCCTCGGTCGAGGGATGAACAAAACCTCGGTCGAGGGCTTGATAAAACTTCGGTCGAGATATTAAGACCTCGGTCGAGGGTTTAACAAGCCCTCGACCGAGGTACGTTTTTCTGTTTTTGCCGAAATGCACTTGCCAAAAAGTGTTAGCCAGGTCCGTGAATTCACCCAATTGTCTTCATAGATTTTACATCTTGAATTGGCTCAGGTTGTTTGATATCAAGGGAAGGTTCAGAATGAGGAGCTCCTGGGAGCTGAAGCTTCTCTTTATTTGCTTCCATCTAACCCTGGACTGGTTCTATTCCATATAACAAAATAACAAAAGTTGAATGAAAATATAATTAGTGCAACATATAATATTCCATTCCGAAAGCGAGGGCAACATTTTTCCTAGAATCTGTGCAAAATATCTAACCTCCTACCAATTTACTTTACTAGTCCTAGAATAGAGGAAATCCATATCATCCATGATACCACAAGGAAATATACTAGATCAGATCAAATAAGATAAGAGAATTTTATAAATTTCCAACAAATGACCATAAATATTGATCTTTTTTAGGATTTCATATGGGTGCAGGTAAGGGGGTGATGCTACATAGTTCTAGGGATTGAAATATGTCACCTATATTAATGATTCTACAACAAGTACATATGTGAGATCAAGGAAGGATACCCACAATTACATATACCACTCTCAAATTGATTAATTCCTATCAGATTATATGGAACCCTAAGTTGGTTAAGGTGGTTCAACCATCCAACTCCTAAACTCAACATTATAATACTTCATTTGTCACTTGTCACTAATACAATGAGAATATTACACTTACATTTTTGTATTATATTCTAAGTTCTAACACCCCCCATTAATAGGAAAATGACATTTGCAACTTATTTATATTGTAACACAAGTCTGAGGACTTTTACAATTCTAGGCTTTTGCAAAGGAAAATCACAACTAAAAAGTACGAACTATACTGCATACAGGTAAACTCCCATCCACTCGGTCTCTTGGGTAACAAATCACAATGCTTGCTTCTTTTCCAGAAGACCACATGGTCATGTGATGTGTCGTAAGCAACAACCATTTCTTTAAACTCTTCACTGATGCTTTTTTTTATTTCCATCACCCTCTTGCCAAAGACAGAAGACTCACTGTTCATTAGACAATTGCAATATAATCTCCATTCCTCATAGAAGTATTATGTTAGACTCAATGCTTGATTAAGAGTTAAATTGGTTTGAAAAAGGAATCAAGACTAGTTACTTCAACATAACCTTAATGGGGACACATCATTTATCTTTTATCCTATCGAGCAGACTGCAGAAATTTTTATGTCTGGTTTCATTTTCCTTGTATAAATTTTTTCTATTGTCTTAATGTTGGAATGGCTAGTTCCAGAAACGAGAACTACCACCATCAAGCCATTATCAAGATCAATATTTCAATACCTGAAGATTCGCACCCTAAAAAACTTACATATAGTTCTCAAATTTTAACTGCCATACTTTTTTTCTAAAAAGGCCCATGCATCCCTAGGACATTTCAAAACTTTTGTTTTCATCACGTAATTTTTGAACTTATAAAAATTATATTTCGTCCATAAATACCAACATTTTCATATTGTTCAGGCACGATTTAGTAATTTTGAGATTCCATAATTTCATGTTCTTTTTCTGACTTACCATGTTTTTGCTCACCAATGGAAGTTGTTCCATCAGATAATAAACTAAGGCCCGACGAATCATTATCAAGATCTATGGATTCATCCAAGATGAGTAGGATGAGTCATTGAGTCACTAAGTGTGTGAGTAAGTGGTGTTTTGAAAATCCGTGCAATTTTTTTTTTACTTGTGCCTAAAGATGAATAGGTGATTACATTTTAAGATCTTATGTTAATTATCATTGTTCGTTTTTGTTTTCTTTCCTAATAATGGAATTATAGTGTAAAATATCTACATACCTTGTGGTTTCTACAATTTTTCCTAAGCAATAATTTGTAAAAGAAGGGCTATTTTATGGGTCTTAGAGTATTGTGAGGAAAGTGATGTTTTAAAAATTTCTGTGCACATATTTTTTTTAGTTATGCATAAATATGAATAGACAATTACATTTTAAGAGGTTTTGTTTCAATCTATTTCAGTGACTAGCTGAAAGTCATCATACTAAAAAACACTTGAGCTTTTGATAGAAACTGAAGGTAAAGATGCAAGAGGGAGTGAATTTTTTTTTAAGTGAAATGGGAAAAGGCATTACTAGGATTATGGATGCAATTCTAGTCGCATCCTTAAAAATGCTCCATGCATTTTAGATTCCATCCAAGAAGTGAATCTACCAACACAATTTTCAAACATTAACGATATCTCTCTATCATCAAGAGTTTTTGCATCTGGATGAAACACTTCAATGCTTAAACAATTTTCATCTAGCACGACATGTTTAATTTCTGCACGAGCACCAAAAAGTGCCATTGGATACTACTTTCTCGGAGAGGCATAGAATAAAGACTTTTCTATGCCTTCAAAGTTCAATATATATATATATATATATATATATATATATATATATATATCCACNTTAGCATGCCATATGACTCATGCATTTTATCTGGAACATAAAAGAGTTGTATTTATATTTCATCATGGTAAAATTCTATACCAAGCCAATGCGTGTTGCAATTTTGTTGAATGCGAGAAACAAGAGAATGTAGATTGTTATTATTCTTTCCACACAACCTCTTCAAAAGGAAATTTTCAACAGCAGAAGTCACTTTCTTATGCATTGCAATTTCATTCAATAGATGGATGTCATATGAAGGATGATGCTGAATTGCAGAGACCCAATCCTCCAATACTGCTATCACACAAATCAAAAACTGCCTTGTGGTGTATAAAAGTTCCCCATAAAAAACCCATTTGGCATTGTGACCTAAAGCTAAAAATGACCACAATGGATGTAAATATGCTTGCGGTTCTATAGCAACTACATTATATCTGTAATATCCCTCTTATATTCCCCTAAGATATTTTGTAATTTTGAGCGTTTACTATACTTGTTTTCTGGTGAGCAACTCAAGGCCAAGGCCCCACCAGTAAAAAATTGTAAGTTGGGTGATTATTTCCCCAAGTTGTGAACTTAGGAGGATTAAAAAATTGACACAATTTTACAATAGGTAAATGAATCCACTAAGGGGATAAGGATAAAAGATGAGGGAATCCTTGGGGAATCTAGGGAAGATAACCTGGAGTCATCGTGGTGTTCATGGCATGCCAAACGAATGGCCAAATTACAAATCCTTACCCTTAGACTTAGGGTATTGGTAAGTACATACACGATCTTTGGTTGACCATTGAGTGTTGCAAGACAACTTCTTACTGGATAAATTAAAAGGGAAATCTAACATTACGAACTCACGACAATCCATTAAGCTAATAATGGTAAATAAGCTTATTATTGATGACAAAATAGGACATTAAAATAGAGGAAAAAACTCTCCCTCTTATATATATATAGAGAGAGAGAGATATGTATCGATATACGAAAGATTTTAATGTGATATTTCCTTGGTCAATAGATACACATTTAAGGAAATCATGCATAGTTTAATTAAATGATCTTTAAAGGAAAATAGTTAATAATTAAAGGTGAATAAATAATAATTGAATCTTAAAGGTAAATGAATTTATTTCTTAATGGTTAACGATTATGGGAGAAAACCTAAGGTTATGAGTGATAAAATATTTCTATAAGGCGCTCTCTAAAATACAAAATCGATTTAGAAAGAGTCTTTAATCCCATGTGTGCGGGAAGAGAAGGAGGAAGAGAACTACGGCGTTATAAAAGGAAGGGAACGTAGAAGATCTGGGGGGGATATCTTTGGGGAAAGAGAGGACAGGGATGGTGGCTCTTAGATAACCTTGGGTGAGATCCATCACCTATGGTCTCTAATGAACCTGCAAATTCCTTCATTTTTGTTGAGTTCCCATATGAGTGATGGGGCGATCATTTGGATCAACCTGTTAATTCTTCTAGTACAGTTTGAATTCCTATATGAGGGATGGAGCGACCTTTTGGATCTCTAAGAGGTGTAACGTTGGCTACTATTTAGATCAAAGGGAAAAACGAGTGATGGAAGTCTAGGAGAAACGCAGGTGGTTTTCCCAGTGATCATTTGGGTATGGGATTTCCTCTTTTTCTTTCACAAATTCCTAAATGGTAAAATCTTTGTTCTTTTATCTTTGAACCCTCATGTTCTCTTTTGAGTAGTTTTGTGTATATATGTATATCTTGATCTTATGAGAGAGTAAACCGTTGCGTTGTAAATACCTGGGATGACTTTCATTGTCTGAAATTACCAAATCGATTTCCCACATCTTGTTTAGAAGATATGGAACCCCCTTTTAATTATGCTTTCCTTCATTCTAAGCCACATGTTTTACTGGATTTAGATCAGTGGAAGTTTTCTACGCTATAGGTATAAGGAAAAGTGAAAACTGTTTTGGTCAAACGCCTTCCGATCTGTAGAGAGAAGTATCCATGCTGTGGTGGTGATTTGAACCTTTGCGTCTTAGGAGAGTAATGTCAATATTATATGGGAGATATGTAAATATTTGTTTACCTCTTTAAACCTTATTTTATACCCAAATATTGACTGTGTGGGAAGTGTGAGAGCCATATCTGATTTGAAGAGACTCATCTCTTGATTTTTCTTACCTCGAGTCTTCCATGATTCAATTATTCCTATGGATCTGATTGTAAACGGAATGCTTGTGATCCCTTTATATTTAAAAACGTCGTTGGATGTTCCTGCGCTTGGAATTGAGTAGATATAAACATTGAAAGTTTCCAATAATTCTTTTGGGTCTCTTTCCCATGATTTAAATCCTTCATGCATTTGTATTGGGATCCAATGACTGCATATACCATGATTTAAGTGTTTATTGTGATTTGTATTTGGGTCCAAGGTCCGCGCATGCCATAAGTTATTTATTCCCGTGTTTCAGAGGTGTTAATCCTTTAACTTTTTAATTGAGGCACTAGTGGATCGAACCCTTGATATTGTTTTCACAACCATTATTTGTCATGGTGCTATGATTAAACACATGCTATTATAGACATGGAGCATGTTTTCATTGACCAAGTGAAAATGGACTTGTGTGATCAATGAGAATTCTCTCATAGATCTACCTTCAAATTTGCACTCTTATTCAACACTGAATGCTTGCAATCCCTTTATCCTTAAAGCATATTTGAGTGTATGTGATTATCCCGATCTGGAACTTAGAATGTTTCCTACGATTTATTTCTACAAACTAGATCTATTTGTGGTATGAATGTTTGTGACTCTTATGACATAGAACTATCTTGTTCCCAATGATTTCTTTAGATATGAGTGTAGTGTGAATGCTACTTTTTCTATGACTTCAAATTACCAAGTTTCTATGAACTCTCTATATGTATACAATTTAGATCTGAAGTCAGCATGAATGCTTTCAATCATTAGGATATGGAACTTACCATGTTCCCTGTGATTTCCTTAGAAGATCTACAAATGAGATTTGAACTTTCTTGCAATTTACATCAAACTTTGCATTCTGTTCTAGACCTTCTACACGATTCCCTGTGTATTATTTGAATTTTAATATGGTATCCAATGTTGCATTGGTTGTGGAAATCGAACCCTTGCAAGGATAACTTGAACCTTCCTGAGATTTACATTTTTAGAACTACATATATAATTAGCACATGTATCCTTCCATACAAAAAGACTCTTCGTTGTTGGAGCGGCATATATTGGACCACCACCAGTAATCCCATCATCAACTAATGGCCTCATATGTACCATATTATCCTCTTCGAACTTATGATTAGATAAATTTTATCGTACAATAATCCAATCTTTATATATTTTGAAGGCAACAATGCCAGCCAATAAGTTATTGTTTTCTTTATCAGGCAAGGAACTGAAAGATGCTTTTACATAATTACATATATAATAATGGAACTCACCAGGATCCTTATCCTAGCAGGGAAGATCCATACGTATATATCGTATACATCCAATACATGCACAAGAGTAGTTCTAATATCATTTTCTAAACTAGAACTATATAAGGGATTTATCTAAGCAATATTATGCATTTACCTACTAAAAGGACAATCTCTATAGGGATTAATCTATAGAGATCTTAGCTTATTGTTCATTACTCTATAGGACATGTTAGGACAACCTAAAGAACTATCAGAGTAGCATATGTATGATAGGTAAACATCAATTAAACCGTAGCTAGCTAGAGTTTGGAATATGCCTTAACCAGTAAACAATTGGATGGTAAATGACATCTCTCTAAGCAGATGTCAGCTTGAGTGTAGGATTAAATCATGTGTTATGAAAACAAATTATATTGTCTTCATTTTGAGATTTGGAATCAATCTAAACTTTCCTGTGATCCATTGATTGGATCTATATTGTAATCGATATAACTCTAAACCTTGATAATGATACTTTTTATCTATGCATTTGAAATCTGATTTTGATTAAATAGTTAGAAAAACTCTCGGTGAGAGAATATATGAGGAGAACATGAAGAAAGTGTGGCAACAGTGATGCTATGGATTGTAACCATTTATTGGAATAAATATTGCTTGGCATGATATTTTTATGGATTTAACCCATGGATTGGGTGAACCACGTGCATTGGTGTCTCTCTTGTTTTCATTTCTCAATGTTCATTTTCCTTGTATTGTTTGTGTATTTATAATATGGTTATGCAACCTTGTCAATGGATTAAATACTTTAGAAAGGATCATAAATGGGGATTTGTTGGTATCATAATGATTTTGGTCTGCACCTTAGTATTGTCTTAAAGGCATTATGATGATGAAATGCTTGCAAGGTTAATAATGGAATGTTGAGAACCTTCAATAATCACATTAAGATATTGTCATCAACACAAGTAATATATTGTGGATTAAATATTTTGTAAAGATATGCTATGGATAGGATTGAAGTGTACGTCTTATGTTTCATTAGTTAGAGATAAATAATGAATAATTGTTAAATAGAGCATCTTTTCGTAAGGAGATGGTAATTCTATAACTTTGCACCATTGATGATAGATACATTATGGTTGAAGATTAATAATTGAGATAGTGATTGTAAAAGAGTTTGACGCCCATAGTTTAGTTAAGATTTTTAGGTCATTATATGTTGAATTGTGTTTAAAATTGGGTATGTTACAAAAATGATGATTTGAGGCTGAGTATAAGTATTCATCTATTGAGAGGACACATAAGTATTTTAAACTAGAATGCATCGTATGATGGTGTTCGATCATGAATTTTATGATTATTATTATGATTAGCATTGGTAGGAATATTATGTTATAGTTACAAGGTAATGTTTTCAAAGAAAGGATAAATCCTAAAGGATTGTCAAAAAAATGAAAATGCATAAAATATTTTAGTATCGAAGTTGTATCGAAGCTAGGATTGTAGTTGTATCGAAGTTACACAGGTTGTCTTAAATACAAAAGAGGATCAATTATTTGATAGTTATAGTATGTTAGATAAAATAAAATGGCTTGAAAGTGAGAGTTGTTGATCAAGGTATTGCATAATGTATTAAGTAGTACATCAATGTAAATATTAGGAAGAATTGCAATAGTCGTCTTTAATACAGTGAACTTATGGTACTTCAGATATAGTAAGTTGTGTCATATTGGCTAACACCTTTTGTTGGTTCATTTACATTACAATCATAGTTGTTTTGTTATCACCCATGAGTCCTAAGGGTATCCATTCGAAGGTTTAAGTGGCCTTTCAAAAAATAATTTGTTTATTTTTATTTTTACTGATTAGGTATGTTACAAATGGTATGAGAGCAAGTTTGACAATACTCAGGAATATTTGGGCTCAGCATGAAGTTATAAAGAAGGAAGATGATTAAATCTAACCAATCAAATTACTTTGTTTTTAGATGCATGGTGATGATGGATGAGGAAAGAAGCTATCTGAGTGGACTGACAAACATTGAAAGAGGTAACTAAGAGGATAAAGTAATGAAATATCATGGCAAGGTATGTTATCACATTATCGACAGATTTAAAAAAAACAAAAAAATGTGTGAGTAAGTCTTGTGTCTTGTATTAAAGGTTATGTTTATGCTTACAGCCTCCAAATGGGAGGCAGGATTATAATTTTTTTTACTCCTCCTCATATCTTATTGAAGAATTGTAGTCATCAATATGCCTTACTATGCTTACTATGATTTATGAAGAGTATTTGATGTTGAAAAATATTTACAAAGAGTTCTAAGTATTGGGTAATGTAGGAATCATCACTGCTTAAGGAAAATTTGAAAGACACCCTGTAAATAAGGTTGTAGGCATGAGAATGTTAGGCCTATCATAATATTTGTTCAGAACCAAGAGTTCAATGAAATGTTAAGAAAAATTTCTTACACAAAAAATATATTTTAAAAGGAAGTCTAAATTAAAAGGTGACTTTAGGCTTAACCTAGATGCTAAATTATTTTGTGTAAAACTAAAGGGGGAAATCTAAACAAAAAAATACTTCTTAGGGTATTGGAATTTTCCATGTAACATGTGATAACACAAGATTAGTATCTACTACTGAAGTTAGGGGGTTGTGAAAATTATGCAAAGTAGAATATGCATTCTTTTACGATTGTGTTCTTGTGTCAAAAGTGAGTTGGGTTATATGATTGACACCTTAGAAATGATCCATAAAGAAGTAACAAAATATAATTAGTTGGAATCATGATACATTCTGTCATGTTTGTTACAAGGGTGTTGTGCTAACGTTGAAATTCATGCGAAAAAGAGTGGGTTGATTCAGAGGAAATAGTATTCTAAACCTACGGATTTCCTTTAATAAACCTTATTCATTATAGTTTCTTATAAAATGTTTCAACACATGAATATTCGTAGCTTGCGTTACCTTTCTAAAAGGGTTTTTTTTCTCAAAGTACAAGAGTCCTATTGACAAATATATTGTTCCTCTAAAAAAGACACTAATAGGAAAATACAATTACATGATCATTGGGGATTTCTATGTCTCTAGATTACCATTCATTAATATTGTGTAGAATTGGAAGGTTCCTTCACTCAAAATACATGTGAGTAAATATGTTGAATTTCTATTAATATTTGGAATGATAAGAGAATGAACGTCCTATAATTTTATGTATTAACATTGCAGGTTTACGCCAAGAGCACTACCAATCGAAATGGGATGTTAGTCACAAAATTCGCTGGCTTGAAAAATGTGGTTAAACCACTCAAGAATGAGTGATGTTTTTTATTTTTTTATGATAATTCTTTGATTTCGAGGTTTTTATAAACCAAGTATTAATTTTGGATTATGTTATCATGAACTCACATTGTAGGGGGTTACCGTGATTATGACCATTGTCATGATCAACATGGATTATAAATTCACTTGTGAGCTTAATTGCTCAAACATGAGTGAGTTATTTTGATGGTTACAGATTGTATGAATCGTGAATGATGGTAGCATTACAAATAATTACAACTTAAGATATGTTGATTATTAAATTGATGAAATTATCGTTATTGATGCATGATGATTATATTACGACTAACTGTAAAGTTGTTTTACGGAATGGAGCAATAAGGGTGAAAACATGTTAAGCATCGAAGTCTGTGTGTCATAAATAGTCAATGGTTGTAATTGACAATAAGTACGAACAAGGAAAATATATGTTGTGGGAGCACAATGGTGTTAGGGAAATAATTGTTGTGTGAGCACATTGGTGTTAGGAAAAAAGAGTGGAAAATTTTTTTGATGATCCAACTCTACCTTGCTAAAGTAACTTTCCTAGATTCAAGTAGGATGTTGGGTGGAAAGGAGATTCCTAGACTCAAGTAGGATGTTGCGTGGAAAGGATATTCCTAGACTCAAGTGAGGGGGATTGATGTGAATCATGAAAGATTTTTTGATATCAATGGCAACACCTAGGCACAAATATTGACATCTAGAAGACAGGACGTTGTTTGATGTCTCTGAGGAGAAAAATTTTGACTAGCAATCGAAAGGGAGAGTACCCTCAAATATAGCCCGTAAGTCCACATAGAAAATTGGTAAAAGACATCCACCCAAATGATGAGTAAATATGTATTAGTAATGAATCAATTACACTATGCAAAAATAATTATATGTTATGATAAAAATACAAATAACGACTAGAATATATTCCATAAATTGCAATTGTAGTGTTGAAAAAGGATCCATTGTTTATGTTTTAAGGTGAATTATAAATTTTTGGCATGTTTTACTAAATGAATTTTTGGGGTAGACCCAATTTTGTTACAGGAAACTACAAGTCTTGGACAAATAACGACTTGCAGAAATCAGAAAGATCAGAGGAGATCACAAAAAGATGAAGCAAGAAAAGCTGACTTAAGAGAGGAAGGAATTTTTGTTGAAGAAGCAAGGACACTGAGGACGGTGTTATTTTCAAGGGGGAAGGATTTAACATCCCTCTTATATACCCCTAAAATATTTTGTAATTTTGAATGTTTACTATACTTGTTTTCTAGTGCGGAGCTCAAGGTCAAGGCCCCACCAGTAAAACTTTGTAAGTTAGGTGATTAATTCCCTAAGTTTTGAACTTAAAAGGGTAAATACATTGAAACAATTTGAAAATGGGAAACTCAATACACTAAGGGGATAAGGATAAAAGATGAGGGAATCCTTGGGGAATCTAGGGAAGATAACCTAGAGTCATCTCGGTGTTCATGACATGCCAAACGAAAGGCCAAATTACAAATATTGACCCTTAGTCTTAGGGTCTTGGTAAGTACATACAAGTTCTCTGGTTGACTAGTGAGCATTGCAAGACAAATCCTTACTAGATAAATTAAAATGGAAATATAACATTACAAACTCACAACAATCCATTAAGATAATAATGGTAAATAATCTTATTATCGATGAAAAATGATGACATTAAAATAGAGGAAAAATGTAATATCTTTCTTTTTATGCCTCTGAATATTTTGTAATTGTTGAATGTATTTGTTATTTGGTGAGGAGCTCAAGGCCAAGGCCCCACCAGCAGAACCTTGTATGTCAGGTGATGTGATTTCCTAAGTTATAAAACTAAGAGACTTGAGACCTTGACATAACTTAAAACAACAAGCAGCTAAATCCACTAGGGAATGTTAAACGATGTATGGGTCTCGAGAATTGGAAGAAGAGTAAACGTCTTCCTTAATTAGCATAAGGTCATAAGTGTCATCCTAGGTCGAAGTAAGCCTAAGTAGACTAACTTACCTTCTAGTCCTTAAGGATAATTCTACCTTTTTTGCCTTAAGGGCATCATGTGTCGAAGGGGTTCCCCCTTGAACTCATACTAAGTAGCTCAAGCTTCATCTTATATATATATATATATTCTAATAATCTTAAAGTTAACTAAAGATGAAGCGCTTATAAAAGGTGTAACTCCTTGATTAATTCTGGAAGAAGGTATTGATGGTGAGTCAATAAGTATAGGTACAACTATACTCTATATACTTATACAAACAAACAATCCTTGATATAAATCGATGCTACCTTTGGTTGATAAATATTCCTAGTAAATTTGGCAAGACGAATATTAGTTTATATAATAAAAAGAGGGAAAAACAAGTTTGGGAAGGGTTTGCCATTTATGAGTGAAAGGGGTGGTTGCTCCAAATTTCTTTTAATAAAAGGAAAACCGCACTCAATGCTAGTAACCACTTTCTTCTTAG
The DNA here is from genome assembly GCA_001517045.1 of Pseudotsuga menziesii. NCBI lineage: Eukaryota > Viridiplantae > Streptophyta > Pinopsida > Pinales > Pinaceae > Pseudotsuga > Pseudotsuga menziesii. The sequence goes on from LPNX011235235.1 coordinate 121,618, forward strand.
ATTTTTTGGGAAACATGTAGGTGTCACACCTACCTCTATTGTCTCCTTTGGAGATTTTACTTTTTTTTTTTTATATATATTTAGAAAATATTGAGTTAGGTGGTGGAAAGGGAGGGATCACCATCATTATATGGATATTATCTAATACGAAATAATGACCCTTGCATGAGAGTCTCCTTGAAATCATCCATGCCACTGAATTCTTGGGATTTTATTTTAAGAGAGTATCCACATGAGGTGGAGGTCATTAATTAGCAAGGGCGCGATTTTTGGTGAGGAATGGGTTTTTTAATGGAATATTTGTGCTTGATGAAAGAGGAAAAAAGTTGGGGATGGATTCAGTAGTTTTCAACTTTAGTGACATAGAAAAGAGGTGGTCTTGTTTGAGTCTTGGAGTTGTTCTTCAAAGGGAGATACTAAACCTAGTATGAATCGATCTCCTTACACTTGGATAAACCTGGTATGGGTCGCTGTATAGTAGGAATTTTATTTATATTGTAGTAAAATGATAAGCCATCGCCTTAGCTTTAAGATTTGAGCTACACAACGCAGACCTCTATAAGACTGAGGTCGTAGTTCCTTGATGGGAATCTAAGTTTTCATAGATCTTGTTTTGTGATTTAGGATGCATTATTCCTTATTGGTCATTTGGATATTATATATATATATATATATATCATTTGTATGCTTCATCCAGATATAAATTTCTTCACTTGCCTCGGCGTGTTGGGAGATTTATCTCTCTACTATGATAGGTATTATGATTTTTTTGAAATTGATTTTTGGTTATCCGTTGGGATGGCTGTGATGGTTGGGGTGAATGTGTTAGCCTACACATGACCATGATTTAATTTGATGTCCCTACTAGGGTATGACTCATAACTAGTCTTGTGATTCAAAATGCCCATGTTCTGAAGTAAGCATTAATGCCTTATATGTCGGTCTCACCATGGTGCCTTGCTTTTAATGAGTGATTGGCATCATCTATGGCAGAGTTTGTTCCTTGATTTATGAGTATCCGGTAGATTGGTGCTAAGAGCCAATGTTTCATAGATATGACTACCTCCTTCCAGCTCGATTTTTAGCGACTCGATGTTAAAACGTAGATGAAAAGGGACCATGGCCGCTTGTGTAAGCATGCTCTTCTGGGTTGTCATTTTTCTATCTTTTTCTGTTGATTCTTTCGATTTTATTATGTTCTATCTTGCTTCAAAAGGAAAAAGCAAGCACGCCTTTCCCTTGAGAGATGAAAAACTTACACTACCTCCCTTGACTTAAGAAAATTATACCTATGTCAAAAACTCCTTTCGTTTGTAAAAAGCACATACTCCTTTTAGTTGACCCTCAATTGGTCATGCAGAAAAAAGTGGAAAGGTAAGGGCCTCGAATTCTCTATTTATCTCCGTTGCTTGGGTATGCTACCTTTGTATTCTTTCTTACTTCAAGTAAGATATGCAACTGTGTGTGTGGTTATACTGTAAGTGTTATATTAGAATACTGTCCAACTATAAAAGGGGGATCATACATCCTCATGCAAATGGAATATGCGTTACATACTTTTTAATAGGACCATGCTGAGTGGTAGCCGAGAATAGTACATAAGTTTAATCTATTATCAGCAAGACAACTTATGTGGATTTTAAACTAGGTCTAAACATAATCTAAGTCACATAACATATAAAAGAGAATGAACCTCGATTTAGATGGAGCTACGCCTCATTAATGTAATTGGGGATACTTACTTATGATTTGAAGGAAGTCTTTGTGTTAAGTCTTGCTAGAAATTTACGGGTGTTCTAGGTGAATGAAGCCTTGAATAAAAACAAAGAAAAATGGTAGAAGGTGTTCTCCACAAATTGTAATATTATTTGTAATGAATAATTGAAAAGACTGTCATATTTTGGTGGACGTAGCCCCAAGGTTGGGGTGAACCACATATATTTCTCTCGTTCTGTTATATTTTTGTCTTATGTAGTTTCTATTTTAAAATGTTATTTATGTCCAATCTTACTTGGGAAGAGTATTTACTTAATGTGCAAGTTACTTTCAAAATAAGGATGAAGGAATATAAGTGTATTCTCTTACCCTGATTTAGATTCAATTCTTGGGGAATGATGATTGTAATAAGTATGAATTATGGCTATATTGCTTACGGTACTATTTGTGCTGGAAGTGAAGAATATCAAAGTAAAGTATTTACCTAATATTTTAATCTTTACTATAATATGGATCATAGGAAGCTAGGTAATTGATTAACTAAAAAGATCTTTCAGTTTTATTGCTCACAAATAGTAAATGTAGTTATCTAGGTTTTTACAAAGTTGTCCGTTAAATGGATATAATCATGGAATCAAAAACGGAGGAAATGTCACAGTCTTGTTTGTATGTGCCCTTGATGTGTGTTTATTTTGTGTTCCATGATGCGTACTATTTTATGTTTCTTGACGCACATTAGTTTATGTCACTTGATGTGTTTCACCTTGTTATCTAGATGATCTAGTAGAGGGTTTTTCCATTACTGTCTAAAGGCAAAAGAAGATTGGTTACTAATGGTAAAAATGTAAACATAGACTAATACAGGTTGAAGTTAATTGCTAGTGTATTAAGTAAGAAGGACAGTAGTGGGAAGGAATGAATGGTTGATCTTAATACGTATTGATTGATGCTGATTTATAAACAACATATTTTCAGATATTGTTGTTCGATGCGTGTAATGGTTAATATCCTTGATTTGTTTGGACACACTTCCTTGTAATGCCATGTAAAATCTTCCACTAACAGGATTGATTCATTTTGATGTAACAGCAAAACAAACAAATTTTTACCCACTTTCACACATAATGGCATTAAGGTATAAGGGTTAATGTTACATGCAGTATCAGAGTGAGATTTGAAACACTTGGGCCTATTTGGGCTCAAAACGCTCCTGCATATTTTCGTTTTGGAACTAATGATTGAGTTTTTCCTTGTGATAACAAGAATCAACAAGTCTTAGTATTTTGTAAATACGGGTACCTTAAGATATACAAAACACAGATATTTATTGACCCTGTAGTTGTGCAGGAGGAGGTGAAACATCTTCTCAAAATCATAATGAATATGGCCCATTATTTTTCCACTTCCACATTAGGCCGAGGACATAAGTACATAGGTATCTTATTATTTCCTTGATTTATTTCAAAAAGGTTTATGAATGGTTAATACGATTGATTCATCTTTATTTTTATTGCACAAGTAAATTCATGGTGAAGTATAAGAGTCTTCTTAGACAAAATCATGGTCGATGAAAGCACTATAATAATTTATACTATAATAGTAATGTTGGAGTTGAATTGCTGTAAGAAGTGACCTTTAGAACCTACATCCATAGTTGAATTGGTTGTTAATGACATGATGTATGTTAAAGAGATTCTTAGAATTCCATGTGAATTGTGATAGGTTACATTGTAAAACATGGTGGAATATGTTGTTAAAGAGTAGCATTAAAAGGGGTACCTAATTTCCTAAAGACTTAATGAGAATTGAGTATTGATTTTAAGTCTTCTAGACCTAATTTGGGGTTCATTATTTGTAAATGTAAGTGGCTCAAGAAAGTATACTCCAAAATCTTAGAGGTACCATTATGTGAGGGAATATGGTTATAAATATGTATGTGTAAATATACATACATAACTTACCTGAATTCCTTGAGGATAGCAAGGTAGCTACTAACAGGGAACTTTGTAAGTTGATCATTTAGAAGTAACTATATTACCCTTGAAAACTCTCCAAAAAGATTTGCCACAAACTATCACATATAGCAAAATTGTTTAAGCACAAAGGTAAGTAACGCTAAAATAACAGGTATGCTAAAAGTATATATTATGTTGTCAAGTTTTTAGAAAATATAGATGGAATCAAATGAATGTTAGTGGTGTTAAAAATACTAAAATTATATTAAATATGAAACACCTCTTTGCACTGGGAGTTTCATGTAAACCTGGAACAAATAAATTGCACAAAATCGTATGGATAAATTGGTACATGTTAGTCGAACGACTACGATTGCATATAGATGTTGGTAATAGAATGGATTGGTTAAGGTGGATGGCTTATTATAGACAAACAAATTTTAAAGATTGAGCATTAGATCAAAAGTAGCAGAAAATAGTGGTTCTCGAAGATTTAGGTCCACTAGTTCTGGACAAAACTCTTTCACCTATATGTATGCACGTAATCATCATACACCTTAGGTCATGAATGCATAGTTCATAAGGGAGGATTATTTTTGGTTAGTTTATTCTGACTATTGTGAACTAATAAAACCTAGGAAATGGTTAGTCGTTACACATAATAAGTGAATGATGAGAGAAGTGAATGTTTTCCAAACTTATGTGTAACAATAAAAGGTGAATATTAACTTCTTTATCAGAAGTTGTTGATTAACTTGTGAATGTTGAATTCCATTAGCATACTAAATAGATTCTTTAAAAATGTAGGACTTGAATTTCAGAATTGTTAGGAAGAGAATTCAAGTTAGTTATAATGTATCTTTTACATATAACTATTAGTGTGCAAGAAATTGGGTTATGCCCATTGAGCTATTTATACATTCAAATTGGTATCATTGATCTTCTTATACATTTTCACGAAACAACAACATTCCTTACAATATTTATTCAAGAAAAAGAAAAGGAAAAGTAAAACATCTTATGAACTTGGACCACAATACAACTAAGGTAAAAAGCACGATGTGTTGTTCCTAATGTTACGGGTCGTATGAAAGGAGTACACATATATAAAGGCTCTCATTTTTTATGAACTAGAAAAGTTGTAATATATGACATAAGTAATTGAGGTATGAAATTATGGTAAGTAGTTTATTTTGTTTACTGTGGATTACTGATGTTATTGGAATTTCCATGTCACTAGCATTGCCACTCATGAATGTGGTGTAAAGTTGGAATATCCCTTCACTAGTGATTATCCAATTATAGCCCAGCAAGGACATCTAAAGATATTGATATTGCAAATAATAAATTGATGAATGTTGTATAATGTTATATGCTAACATTGCAGGGTATTCTAAGAATACTATTAGTCGAAATTGACTGTTAGTAAGTATATACACTGCCTCAAATAATGAGGTTAAGAATGGGTGATGTTTTACTTATTATAAGTTGCCAAATTCTGAGGTTTTCTAAACCAAGGATTAACTGTGGATGATGTTGTTTATAAACAGACGTTGCAAGCTTCACCAATATTATGACCACTGTTACAATCGATGTTCACTACGGTATATAAGTCCGCCTGCATATGTAAGTTGCGCTCAATTGCTCAGAAATGAGTAAGGAATAATTTTTCTAGATGATTCACAAGGTCATATAACTCATGAATGACGATTAAATGACTAATTAATGAAATTTTCGGTTATCTATAGATTCTTTGACTAACCATGTAGTCGCTTCACGAATCGGAACAATGACAGTAAAGCCATGCTAAGTGCCAATGAGTGTGTGTTACAAATAGTCAAAGTTAAAATTTATACTAAATACGAACAAGGAAAAAATTTCAATGCTGTGGGAGCACCATGGTGTTAGGAAAGTGATTTCCGTGTGGGCACATTGGTGTTAGGCATATATACTGTAGGAGCACAATGGTGTTAGGCAAGCAATTTCCACATGAGCACATTGGTGTTAGACATATGGTGTGGAAAAATACCTAGGCAAAGCTGGACATTTGGAAATAGGATGTTGTTTGATGTCGCTGAGGAGAAAACTTTTAACTAGTGGTTAAAAGGGAGAGTAACCTCATAAATTGTTGTAAGTCCACACGAGAATGGAAAAGGAACTCAAGGAAGTTCAGAAACATACGAATGTAAAACATGTTAACGAATTTGCAGGTAATTAGGTTGTTACATTCCTAATATGAAGAAAGGATTTCCTCAGGTGGAGGATGACATAACTATCCAAAGGCTGGAGATAAAACCAACACCCAAAGGGTAGTAATTATGTTTTTATTGATGGACAAATTGCATTATGAAAATAATTGGGTATTATGACACCAATGAAAACTAGAAAATTGCAGATTGTCACAATGAAAAATGATCTATGGTTTATGTTTTAAGTTGAATAATAATTTTGGACATGATGGACTGAAAAAAAAATTGCGGCTAGACCCAAACTTGTTGTAGGGAATTGCACGTCTTGAATGATAGGGGATTGACAGTACCGAAAGATCTCCAAGGTTCAGAACAAAGAGAAGAAAAGAAGAAAATATGACGAAATAGAAGAAGGAAAGTTGGTCAAAGAAAATGCTGGAACACTGGAGACGGTGTTATATTAAGGTGGGGAGGATGTAATATCCCTCTTCTTATGCCTCTAAATATTTTGTAATTGCTGAATGTATTTGTTCTCTGCTGAGGAGCTCAAGGCCAAGTCCCCACCAGCAAAACCTTGTATGTTAGGTGATGTGATTTCCTAAGTTATAAAACTGGGAGACTTGAGACCTTGACATAACTTAAAAAAACAAGCAGATACATCCATTAGGGAAGGTTAAATAGTGTATGGGTCTCGAGAATTGGAAGAAGAGTAAACGTCTTTCTTAATCGGCATAAGCTCTTAAGTGTCGTCCTAGGTTGAAGTAATCCTAAGTAGACTAACTTACCTTCTGGTCCTTAAGGATAATTCTAATTGCTTTTCCTTAAGGGAACTGTTAGAATAATCAACCCATATATAGCTACCTTAGACATTAATTAATCCAATTTTTGTCTTATTTTCCTAGTTTCCATATTCCACCTTATGAAAGTTGTCCTCCACACATCCAAAGTGGTCAAACTTGATAAATTTGAGTCATGGAGCACTTGGAAAACCACTTGGAATCAAATCTTCTTTATTCCTAGCCTTCATAGTGCATGTGTGATTTTTCTACTTTATTGCCTGCTTTTTCTGAGTTTTAAGGCAATTGGGAAAGTTTGACTAGGTGAAGTTAACTTGTTTTTTCTCCTCATCATCCTCCACCCTTTTATCCTAAGAAAAGCATGTATGAGTTGTCCTTCCATCATCTATTAGCTTTCCTATTTGATTTTTCCAATTCATGAGCTCCTAGATAGATTTGGAAACTGCTTTATGCACCTATGGGGGATTTGCTTAGATTTAGTAAGCCTACTTTTGACCAAATTCGAATGGCATCCATATGCATTCAAATATCTCATGTAATTATTTATTGTGGAAGCCTATGAATTCACAAGGTTGTCTATTGTACACTTATTCAATACAGATTAGTGTTATCCTCCATATTCAATCTCCTTTGTGTGTAATTTGCATGTGTAATTGGCAATTTTTGTGAGTGTAATTGTTCTAAAACCCGGGTTCAATTTACACATGGTATCAGAGCCTTTGTAGATCAATTTATCTCCTTCCAATTTGTTATTGCAGGTTCAACATCATTGACTTGGAGCATTCTACTGACTAAAGGGACACTTTCTAAACTATGGATCAATCTCAGAAGATCATCTTGACTCCATTTAACTTCTTTGAATGGAAAGCAGAGATGGAGATACCGATGAGAGTGAAAGGAATCTATAGAGTGACTATGGCAATAGAAGCACAACCCAATACAGCTATAGAGAAAATTAAATGGAACAACAGGAGGGATGAGGCCTATGGTCTCCTGTGTCTGAGCATATCCAGAGACCTCCTTTTCCATATTGATGGATTGACATCACCAAATGAAGTATGGGAGAATATTGTTGAGCTTCTTGGTAAGACATATGAGATGAGGGGACATCAAATTGAAAATGAATTGATCTCCCTCAGTCCCAATAGCTTTGAATCCCTGAAACTCTATTTTTCCAAGTTCAAAGCCTTTGTTTTACAGCTAAAACAGTGTGGGATCGAAAAGATGGATGAACAACTGGTTTTGGCCAGACTCTTGAAGCTTCACCTTGACTATTTAGTTTTTGTCTCAACCTTCTATGCCATAAAGTTGACAGCTTGAGCTTGAAAAATGGCTAGCCTTGTAGATTTCATGGAATCTCTCACACAAGAACAAGATAAATTGGTGATGATGGGCACCATCAAACCTTCAAAAGACCAAGCTTTGGTTGCTATAGATTTGAGGGTGGATTCAAAAGGCAAGAATAAAGCTAAGAAGCCACCTGAGCAAAAGAGAGACAAGAAAAAGTCCTAAAGGAGCCCCAAGGTTCCAAGAAGAACGCCCAGAAGAAGAAGAACAAAGGAGAAATGAGCAAGTGTACATACTGTAGTAAAGGAAATCATCCTAAAAGCTTCTACATGAAGAAGAAAATTGACATGCTGACCCAAATACTGTAGAAGAATGGCATAGATCTCCCTTCCAGATAGCTCAAAGAAGAGGGAAGGAGGATCAAATTCAGAAGACAAAGAGAGAGTTCATGCATTGGTTGCTGGCACATCAAGCTCACCTAGTTTCATCATTGATTCTGGAGCGTCAAGACATATGGTTTTGACCAAGGAGGCATTCACCTCACTTGACATGTCGAAAGGTCCACCAATTGTACTGGGAGATGGCTCTCTCACTAAAATTTTGGGCAAAGGGAGGATTGATCTTGACCATGGTAAGTTCAGCAATGTATTGTATGTTCTAGGTCTTGCCTCTAACCTCTTATCAATGTATCGGATGACCCACAAAGGGTCTCCAAAGAAGGTCATATTCTCCCTTGATGAAGTTGAGATCACAAAGATCTCAAGTGGTAAAGTCATTGCAAAAGGAGTTGCAAATCACACTTCGAAGGTATACATGTTCTCACACTTCCTACCCTACTCAAACCCCTTTGATCTTCTGATTCATGCTAATTAGGCAAGCAAGCTTTGGCATGAAACATTTGGCCACCTTAATTACAAGTATCTTTTTGATCTTAGTGAAAAAGGAATGGTCACAGGGTTACCAAATATTAAGTTTTCCAAAGGATTCTGTCAAGGTTGCATCTTAGGAAAACACCCAGAGCATAAATTTGAGAAAGCTAGTCATGAGAGAACATCTGCACCTCTTGAGTTGATCCACAGTGATGTTGCTGGCCCATTTCCTCATATTTCAATGAGTCAAGCCAAATATGCATTGACATTCCTAGATGACTTTTCCAGGTATTGCTGGGTTTACTTCCTAAAAATCAAGTCTAAAGTTTATGGCCTCTTCAAAGTCTTTAAGGATTTGGTTGAAAACCAGTCTAGGAGGAAACTCAAGGTCCTCAGATTTGACAATGGTGGTGCGTATGTCAAGTATGATTTCATTCGATATTGTGCAGATGCAGGTATTCAGATGCAGCATTCTATCCCTTACACACCACAACAAAATGGTGTTGCTGAGAGGAAGAACAGATCACTGAAAGAGATGGCAACATGCATGATGAAGGCTAAGACTATGCCACCAAAGTCTTGGGCCGAAGCTATAAAATATGCAGCCTATATCCAGAATAGGATGCCTCATAAACAGCTTGATGGTATGACCCATTTCGAAGCATGGAGTGGGCACAAGCCAGATGTGACCCATTTCAAGATTTTTGGCTCAAGGGCTTGGGTTAGAATTCCAACAGAAAAGAGGAAGGATTTACAGCCCCAAATCCAAGAGTGTGTATTTGTTGGGTACTCTGAATATTCAAAATGGTACAAGCTGATCAATTTGAGCACAAACAAATCCTTCATTGAAAGGAGTGTTTAGTTCCAAGAAGAGCCTTTAGCAGCAGTGGAAGTTGGAGAATCCTCTTCACCACTAGAACCATTAAATGTAAGTGAAGAGATAGTTGAAGTTGTTGAGTCTAATATTGTTGTACAGGAATAAACACCTTATAACCGAAGGTCTAGGGTTACCAACATACTCATGAAACTTGCAGGAAATCGACTCTAGAGTGCAGTAAAGGAAATAGGAGGATAGGAAAGAGTCACCCGATACATGACGGTTGATCCTAGCTTGTCCTTTTCTGATCTGCTTCTCCTCCAAAGCCTTTAGGAATGCTTCTCCTTCACCTGTCAAGAGCCAATCCTCCAAATACAAGATGATACATATATATACACAGGTTAGATAAATCATATACAGAGTGTTGAATCATAAGTATTTATCAAACCACAATATATGAGAGACATTCAAGACACATATGGAAGAAGGATTCTCTTTATTAACAATAATGAAAGAGTTCAAATTACAATCCAATGCCCAAGACAAGGACTCCTCTGCAACCAAAGGATTATGAGTTCCACTGCTCCAAATATTTCTAAATGGACTCCACCAGCATAACTTTGTTCTCCAAGTGTATGTGATTAACACCCTCCCCAAGGCCTGTATTTATACTTGGTGAAATAAGGCAGTTTCAAAGGTTGAGGAGGTTGAGACAGTTAAGGTGATTAAGGTTAAGGGCTTAAAAAATCTCAAGTAATCACGAGTTTTCATTTTTAATGTCAAAGGAAGGTGTACGTAGGTATTAATACTGGAAAATCACGTATGACATGTGAGTTGCTCTAGGGGTAACCCGCATACAAATCTGTATGCGAGATGCAATAACCGATACTCACGTACAACACACGAGTTGCATATATAAAGAGTCGCGTACAAAACTTGACATATCTAAAGGTAAAAATAACCAGCTGGATGGATGATAAATGTAGTTCATAATATGCCCATCTATAATGTTTTAGACAAACTTCAATCCATAAATGTCCTTTTGTGTGCCAACATGAGGGATGTCGGCACTCAAATGGAGAAGTGCCATTCAGGTGGATAACAGATGCCCTCTAATGTGTGAGGTCAGAGGGAAGTGATGGCCGAAATACATTATAATATTTATCTTTGGAGAACTCAGAAAGCCAATGGAGCAGAGGTAGTACCTGAAACAAATACATAGTAATGTCATATACAAAGTTACATATGAGGATGCTATGTTCAATTTACTGGAACACTAGCTCCTTTACAATATTTGAGTACATCATATGATACGGGTATGAAACCACATATATTACAAAGGTGGATCAAAGCCACAATATACAATAATGATGAGTCTTCAAAGATTTGGAAGTTGTGTATATGAATAGAACATAATCTTGCGCAACTTAGTCCATAGTTGAGTTACTAAGGTCTTCATAAATGATCCCAAAGAACCAGTACAATCCAAGCCATGTGAATAAGGGTAAGCTGAATTTGAACATGGAAAGGATTCAACAGTTTGTCAATCAATAGGTGATAATCAACAACTGAAGCAAAGGAATTCACCAATGATAAAAGTGAATCCTGAGGTATGATCGTCAAAACTCTAGGTCTTCGTCATCAGGAAGTACTGAAATGGAACCAGGCTGTGATAAGGAAGGCAATAGATCCTCCAATGGATCACAAGAGTGACTAGGAATTATGCAAAAGAAGGGGGACAGAATAGATAATAGATATAACAATGATGGGATCAAGATAGAGATCAAACATTGGGTGAAGTCCTTGAACAATGAGCACAACATAAATATGAACCAAGGCAACATATAACTTATAGATAGAACAACTAGACCTATCTGTCATGTAGGAGAGATGATTAGATTCCCCAGGTATAACGGACAAAAGGAGGAGTAAGAAACTCAAAGTAATAGCTGAACGGAAAAGTAATCACTGAGACATGGATATCGGAAAAAAAAAAGAGTGCTATGTTCAAGGAGGACATGCTACCATTACTGAAAACAAGAGAAACTTATTCCTTACCTTCCCTGTTAAATTTTAACGAGTCCAGGAAAGTTAACTTGGATCCCTCTTCATTTTTTAACAAGCTTGAAGAGAAGATAAATAATGCTTGATAGTGTCACCGATTCGTGGATTTAATGAGCCTGAACTAGTACATGCTCAGTAGGTGTTTTCACATTTAGAGAGTCTGAAAATCCAAAGAAGACTCTAAGGGGGTCCTTTTTCATCCAATTTATTCTCCTGAGGCTGAAAAAGTATAAAACATACCACAGAAGAACTCTCTTAACTTCCGGAGAAGAAAAGGTGAACCTTTTTCGTACTTAGTCAGGGAGGTCCGAAAAAGGTTAAATTACCACCTACCCAACGCTCCTTCCAAAATAACATAAAATAGCTTGAGTTTTACGAGTCTGAGGGAAAACAAGATCCCTCAGAAAGATCCATTTCGTTACGAGAAATGGGGCTTACAACAATAAACTTGTTTCTTTGTTCTTAAGTGCTTAACGAGCATGACAAAGACACAAAGTACACTTGGAATATTTTTCATGTTTAGGTCCAGAGCACGAAAAAGAGAAAACTAAGCTCAAACAGAGTGTTCCTTTTCCGTAAATTTAGTCCCTCAGGTCTGGAAAAGTGATAAACCTATACCTGAGAATACTCTTCTCAATTCAAAAAGAAAAGAGAGTGATCCTTTCTCATATTATTCCGCATGGTCTGAGAAAGAGATAACCTACCACCAATGCGAATGCCCATTCACATATTCTTAATGAGCTTGAATGAACAAGTTAACTCGGCAGTCAAGTCTATTTCGAAAGAGTCAGACCTGGGCCTAAAGAAACTCCATAAGGGTGGGGAGTCCTATAAAAAGATAGATTGTAAAAATAGATTCAAAAGAAGCTCTATTTAGCATGAAAAATAGATAAGAGGATATCCCTGTACCTGAAACAGTTGCGGCATGAGCACCAAAGGACAACATAGGATTAGAAGAAGGATACTCATGAAAAAGGGTCCTATCCATGGAAGAACAATGGTAAAAAATAGGGAACTAATGGTTTATGATACCATAGTCTGTGGCAAAAGGTTGATTGCTAAGGTTAATGTGGATTGAATAAAGATGCCAAAAATGTATTGTAAATGACAAAACCACCCTATTGGATCAACAACACTTTGTAATAGTGAAAAACCTGTTCCAAAGCATAAAGAAATATGGTATTAGTTGAATGAATTTTCAAACTATAGAAAAATACCCACTTAAAGAAATATAATTTCTATAAATAGTTGAAAATCAAAACAAAACTCACCATTGGAAATTTTGAGCCATAAAAAGCAAGTTTTTCCTTCTACCTTTGTTCGATCATTGTGGACATTTGAACAGACGAAATCGAAATCCGCGAGTTGCAGGTAAGCCTACAACCTGAGCTCTTCATTTTGATCCAAGCAATTATAAATTTTGAGTCTTAATTCCATTATTAAAAGCATCCTAAACATGGCACGGCGTGTACGTGGGTTGACGGTGTGAAGACTTGCGTACACGCATTCTGTACGCGAGTTACCTATATAGGCAGTTGCGTACAGTACGCGACATATCTAACTAGATAGTCGCATGTACTGCGTGAAGGATAAAAGGATAAAAATAGTCAAAAAAATTTTGAATTTTTATATGGAATTACTGAATCAAATTACTTGTTTTGCTAGGTGAAAAGATTGTTCTGGAATGGAGGGAAAGGGAGCATGAAATAATGGACCAAGCAGCACTCCAAAGTGCACCCACTATACATGCATTGTGAATGAGTGGGATACTAAAATTCTTTTGCACATCACCCATGCGGGCCAATGTCTGCGTACTTGAGTTCATGATAAATTATTGGGATCATGATTTGGGGATGTTCAACCTACAGGGTGAAACCTTGGAGATTACTATTGAAGATATGTATTTCATTACCAGTCTATCATGACGAGGAGCACCTGTCAACTTAGAGGGCACTGGCAGGGGCGGTGACCCTTTAAGTGTTCAGAACTACATAGATGTGTTTTGCACACTGGGTACTCAAAAGAGAGGGAGTTGCATCCCTATTGTACATATCAGTGAATTTACTCTATAGGTACTTGCTAGCACCATCGTGAGGATTTCAGGATCCTCTTCTTTACATTTGGCTACACAGAACCAAATGAGGCTGGCAGTGGATTGTTTCCATGGTGCTCTCTATGATTAGTGTTCGGGAGTTGTCCCTATCATGAAAAGAAAACTGTTCGATTGTAAGAGAGGAAGACGAAAGAACTTTGGTTATGCGAGCATATTAGTGGCCTTCTTCTTCGAGAGAGTACCAGCATTGAGCCATGTCATACCTCTACCGGTCAGATCTCCACGTCAGTCGAGGATGAGCAGGTTGGGAGACATCTTCCTCCCTCAAGGAGGAGGAGACACGGTACATAGTGTATATGATGATGATTTCTATACCTGGTGGGAACGACAACTACTGGAACTGGAGCAGTTTCCATTTGTCAGTATGGACTTTCGAGGTGACCCAGACCTTGTCCTCCCTCCAGGAGGAGCATGGGGAGAGCTAGGTAAATAATTTTTAATTTTTATCATTTCTCAAATTTTTAAGAATTTTAAAATGATAGATATATACATATGTACAAGTCTTAATCCTATAAATGTGTCAAAATGCAGATATTGGACCAGTCCTCCCTGAAGGGCACCCACGCATGTTTGTTCGTCCTGTCATAGGCGAAGACATGGGACTGATCAGGGTTCTAGAGGGGAAGCTGGCCAGGCTGACCCAAAGAGTACCTACCATGTGGATAGAGCATATCCTAACTTCCATGTAGGAGTTCGTTGTTGGAGTTCCACCGGTCTGGCTACGTCTATTTAGGTGAGTGGTCAGAGCGGCGCTTATATATATAGAGGCTGTGGAGGCTGCCAAAGCCGAGGAGGTTGAGGAAGCCAAAGTGCAGAGGGACCATGGGGACCAAGGTGGTCATAGTGACCAGGGTGGTCCTGCGTAGATCTAGGACATTTTGATGGACTATGATCCACATTTTTGTATATTTTGTATATGACGGGATATGAGGATCATACTTGACCTATCTATGGACATATATTTTACACACACACACACACACACACACACACACACACATATATATATATATATTGTTGTTTGTTGTCATTTTATTTACAAATTTTTTTCATATGTTTGCTGTATATCTTTATAAAATGTGTGTGAGATGCCAATCTAAAATGTAATTAGCATATGCATTAGTCAATGAATTCTGATTCCGTGGAATATGATTGAATGTAATAACCTCAAAATGTCTTTCCAATAAAGGAATTTGCATGAACTGACGTAATAAAATAGGATTTCGTACCTGATAAGCCCGATTGAGCTAGGAAACCACCAACTGAGAGTCCAGATGGACCTCAAGATGGGTGATACCACGTGACAAAGCATCCCATAGGAGCTCAATTAGAGCACTATACTCAGCAACATTATTAGAAGAAATACCTAAACAAGCGCCTCCCGTGGCAACAAGCTGTCCTGAGGGAGAATAAATAACCCATGCTGCCAAAG
Organism: Pseudotsuga menziesii; assembly: GCA_001517045.1. Taxonomy (NCBI): domain Eukaryota; kingdom Viridiplantae; phylum Streptophyta; class Pinopsida; order Pinales; family Pinaceae; genus Pseudotsuga; species Pseudotsuga menziesii. The sequence goes on from LPNX011235235.1 coordinate 136,857, forward strand.
CTAGGTTACAAGTGTGATGGCTGGCTCTATCAGTGAACCCTATATACCTTTTAAAAGACATCTGCAACAACCAATAGATAGTATAAAAAACAAAAATGACAACCTAATGTACATAAAAATACATACAATAAAAATAGAAGAAAAAGTGCTAGGCCTAAGCATAGTACTTTTTCAGGTAAGGCCCATTTCTAGGCTCAGGCAGCTTGTTCCCATCAAAACCAACTAACTCATATGCACCCTTACTCAATACTTTCGACATGACATAAGGTCCTAACCACATGGCCTTGAATTTTCTTGCCCCTATGGGTTCTTTGTCTTGGTCCCAAAGCAAGACAAGTTCCCCCTCAGAGAAAACCTGAGGTTTGACCGATTTATCATACTGAGTTTTGACCCTATTTTTATGAGCTTGATTAGCAGTCAATGCATCTCTATGATTTTCATCAAGGTTTTCTGAATGTACCAGAAGTTCCTCAAGCTCAGTTATATCAAGTAACACATGAATGGCTATATTTAGAGACAGGATTTCACACTCAATCGGAGTAACTGCTTCCACTCCATGAACGAGTTGGAAAGGGGAGAAACCCGTAGTATTTTTTACGTTAGTTCGGTAGGCCCAAAGAGCAGGATATAGCATGATGTGCCAGTTAGAGCAAGCTGCATCAATTGTACATTTAAGGATAGTTTTTAAAGTTTTGTTGACAGCCTCAACCTAACCGTTTGCTTGTGGATAGTACGAAGATGAATGTTCTTGTCTGAATCCAAGCATACTGGTCAGTTCCATCATCATGTTATTTTGAAAATGACTACCGTGGTCAATGAAAATCACTTTGGGTATACGAAACCATGCGATAATATGATTGAATACAAAGAAATATGTTGTTTCCTTGTCGACTTTAAAAGCAGGCATTGCCTCTGCCCATTTTGTAAAATAGTCAACAGCGACAATGATGTATTTATGCCCCCCAGCTGAGGCTAGGTTGCATGTCACGTAATCAATCCCCCATTTCATGAAGGGGCATACCGAGACAACGAGAAATAACGGAGCAGGATGTGACTGCATTTTCCTGGTGTAAAGCTGACATGGATGACAGCGCTTCACTGCTTCCAAACAATATTTAAAGATCATGGGCTAGAAATAATTGGCACGTAGTATCTTCTGGGTCGTGGCTAACCCAGATAAATGACCCTCACATGCTCCGCTATGGGAATCATTCAAGACAATCTCCACTTCCTCATGAGTAAAGCAACGATGAAAAACAGAATCTACCCCTCGTCGATATCATGTATCTCCTTTAATGAGGTAGTTCTTGGCATGAAGGCATAATCTACATCGTTCCTCCCTTGAGGAAGCTACAAGATACTTCAAATTCTGGAGATATATAAGAATATCCTCATACCAAGGATCAAAGTTGGATTACAGGAAGATGTGCTCATCTGGGAATGATTCATCTTCAACAGCTACATCTTCTTCAGTAGGAAATTATGCTATAAGTTCAGCAAAAACTAAGGACTTCTTAGACTTAGCGGAATAGAAATCCAAGTCAAACTCTTGGAGAATGACTATCCATTTGTTAAATCCCCCCCCCAACAATCCATCGGGATAAAACATATTGAAACGGATTCACATCCGCCACTACTGTGGTGGTCCTCAGTAAAATCTAGTGACATAACCTATGAACAACATACACGGCTGCTAAGAATAATTTCTCAACATGGGAGTATCTAAGTTCAGGTCTGGCTAAAGCATGGCTAAGATAATAAATGACATGTTCTACAAGCTTATTGTCCTCCTGGACTAGTACTACCCCAATGGTCGACTCCGACGCGGCCAGATATAATATAAAATTCCTAGAATAATCTGGTGGATGTAATAAGGGTGTCGAGAGAAAAGCTTTTTTCAATGCCTCAAAATCAAGTTGTGTGGTTTCATCCCATACAAATGGGGTGTCTTGTTTGAGCAGGCACATGAAACCCTTAGTAATCTTGGCATAGTTAACAATAAAACGTCGAATAAAATTAGACTTTCCTTCCAGTCTTTGAAGTTATCTGATAGAGCGAGGAGGAGGCATATTTACAATGGCCTCAACTTTCAAAGGATCCACCTAGATGCGTGTTATCCACCTGAATGGCACCTCTACGTCTGAGTGCTGACATTCGCTATGTTGGCACACAAAAGGACATTTATGGATTGAGGGTTGCCCAAAACACTATAGATGGGCTTATTATGAACTACATTTCTCATCCATCCAGCTGGTTACTTTTACCTTTTAAATATGTTAAGTCTTGTACGCAACTCTTCTTATATGCAACTCGGATGTTGTACGCGAGTGTCAGTTATTGCATCGCACGTATAGATTTGTACGCGGGTTACCCTTACAGCAACTCACGTGTCATATGCAAGTTTCCAGTATTGATATCCGTGTACACCTTCCTTTGACATTAAAAATAAAAACTCGTGATTACTTGAGATTAGTTAAGCACTTAACCTTAATCACCTTAGCTGTCTCAACCTCCTCAACCTTCGAAACTGCCTTATTTCACCAAGTATAAATACAGGCCTTGGGGAGGGTGTTATATACATACACTTGGAGAGCAAAGTTATGCTGGTGGAGTTCATTCAGAAATCTTTGGAGCAGCGAAACTCATAATACTTTGGTTGCAGAGGAGTCATTGTCTCAGGCATTGGGTTGTAATATAAACTCTTTCATTGTTGTTAATAAAGAGAATCCTTCCTCCATATGTGTCTTGAATGTCTCTCATATATTGTGGCTTGATAAACATTTATGTTTCAGCACTTTGTATATGATTTATCTAACCTGTTTATATATATGTATCATCTTGTATTTGGAGGATTGACTCTTGACAGGTGAAGGAGAAGCATCCCTGAAGGCTTTGGAGGAGAAGCAGAGTGGAAGAGGACAAGCTAGGATCAACCATCATGTATCAGGTGAGTGTTTTATATCCTCCTATTTCCTTTACCGCACTCTAGAGTCGATTTCCTGCAAGTTTCATGAGTATGTTGGTAACCCCAGACCTTCGGTTATAAGGTGTTTCTTCCTGTACAACAATGCCTCTACTAGAGACAATGAATCCGAGCAATCTTCCTGACTCGACACAGAATACACACTTGTGGGGATTCAAGCGGATTTTATAATATCTGCATCTCTCAAATATCAACCATAAATGATCTGGATGTTGGATCCTCTTACGAGAATGTGCTGGGAGATCATCAAGGTATGGTTCGACAATGGCTTTAATATCATGTAAGGAAAATTTCATAGCCCGTTGAAAGGTCACCCCAGCATTTTTCAATCTAAAGGGCATTTTCTTGTATGCGAAGGTACCCCAAGGACAAATGAAAGCAGTTTTATGTTGGTCTTCCAGTTTTATTTGAATTTGATTGTATCTGGAGAAACCATCCATAAACAAGAACACCTCACTTCCCACACAAGAATCTATAATCTGCTCTATAAAAGGTGTGGGATAGTTGTCCTTAGGACATGCTTTATTTAAATATCTAAAGTCCGTACAAATGTGGATAGTCCCTTGCTTTTTATCAATAGGAACAGGGTTGGATACCCATTCTGTCAAAGCGATGGGATAGATAAAACCAGCCTTCAATAGATTTTCAACTTCAGCCTTCACAGCCGCCACTTTGCACATGGTAACAGGTCTTAACTTCTATCGAACCGACTTGGCATCAGGATATGTTCAGATTTCATGTTCAACAATCGATGGATCTATGCCTGGAATCTCCTCATATGACCAGGCAAAGACATCGCGGAATTCCTTAAACAGGGAAGTATAGATGGAAATCTCTTTAGGAGAGAAATTTTCACCTATGTATATTTTTTCCATGACATCAGGGTTTACATAGATGTTAATAGGTATAGTGGTGGAAATATTTTCCATATTCCCCTCGGTAAACATTCCTTCCCTAGGAAAGGGATTGATAGGTATATCAACATCTTCTAACAGTCTCAAACGAAAATCTTGATTTTCTATTCTGTGTAGTTCTGGAAGAAAATAGGATCGATGATGAAGATCCTCACAAATATTACCACGTCCACTCATGGCTTCCAGAATGGATTCATTAAAAGTTAAAACCATGTCTAAACAATCGATAGAGTGCGAAGAGTTTTCTACCCATGTAGGCAAATAAAATTCTTCCAGATCTTCCGAGACTATTAGAGGATCTGGAATGGGATCAACAGTGGCTTGAGTGATAGCCTGATAAGCTACCTCCATTGCCGATAAGGGCACTTCTTGTTCGTGGGTGGATGGTAGAACCTAAAGATCAGTCATATAAATGACCATAGCTATGGAACTCCCCACACTAGTAGAACCAATATAATTAACCGGGGCTGGAAGATCAAATGTTCCCATCAAAGATGTGTACATTCTAGCCCCCAAACTCTGTGTAGCAGGTTTGACCCGATCAACCAATGGTACAGCAGAATCATTAGACTATAAATGACCTTTTCAGGTAAAATCAAGTTGGTCAATAGTAAACAACTTTCCCTCATGTGGAAAAACCGCTACACGAACGACGATCGACACAATAGCGGACATCGCATAAGTCCAGTTTCTTCCCAGAAGCAGATTATAGTCCAAAGGAGCATCAATCACTTCTACCTCAACAGACACTGATTTTCCTGCCAACGTAATTTCAAAAGCTGGCAAGATACCATGCAGACGGAAGGACCTTTCATCGAAAGAAGTAAGCAGAGTGTTTGATGGGACCAGCTCTGGGGATCTGAGAGCTTTCCAACAGGTCAAGGACATAACACATGTAGAAGCACCCTCATAAACAACTGCCCTTCTAATGGTCTTACCACCATGGATGAAATCTATTGATAAGGCTACATCAGATAAATGAAATTTCGCCATGAGACTCGATGAGTCCATGCTGCCTAAAGTTGCTAAGAGAGCATCCCGCTGAGCGGGACAACTCTGTAACACCTCTAAAGTTGACATTGCACACGGGGTTTGAGCTAAATCTTCAACCACAGAGTAGTTTGAAGCAGCCCTAGCATTAGGGTTATGCAAGGTCTTCTTGAATACACCTTACGGTATCTTCGGCATAGTTTCAGCAGGTTTCTCTATCGTGAGAGGGTTATAAGTTTCACCTACATCTTTACCCTTCTCAGAAGTCTCTTTCTCATCATTTTTATTCCTCGTCTGTAACAAAGTTGAATATCAAACCATATTGATATAGTTTGGGTTAGGGTCATTTTGAGTGCCCCTTGCTACTTTAGAAGCTGAAGGAGAGTCCTGTCGTTGGGGAAAAGGATCCTTCAGGATAGCCGGTTGTTGAGCTTTAAGTAGCTTTTGGGCTTGATCCATAATTGGACAAAGGTGAGTAAGGTGGTCCTCATGGCACAACTTACATGAGAAATTGACCTTCTTCTTTTCTTTCTTTCCCCCATCAGCATTGTTCGCGGGATTTTTCTTGTTTTGATTTCCCTCTCCCTTCTTTCCTTTTTTTTCTTCCCGTCGGGCTGTTGATTGCCCTTCTGAGAGGTTTGTGCAAAAACATTTGCACTCTGCAGGGAGGGGGCAGCCTTTTTTGCCTCCGCTGTAAACTACTTGATGGACAACTGATGAAGTTGCTTAACCAAGGATTCTATGGTGGGAGAGTTAACGGACCCAACCACACCATTGGCATGGGGTCCAGGCTTAGGATTCTCTGCATCGTGCGTACGCCTCGGTGCCTTAGGGATAATCTCATACAAGATCCCATATTGTGAATAAATCAAATCCAGTTGCTGGGCCTTGAGAATGGCTTCTTCTTCATTCGTCAGTCCTGAGGTGGATACGTCCTTAGATATGTAGGGCAACAGGGATTTAAGGAACCACTCTAAAAGGAACTCAAGAGGAATAGTGGCTTTTATAAGGCTATTTTGCCTCCTCCATTCTTGGATGTGATCTGAGATGTGGGTAGCCTTGTTTTGCCTAAAAGTAGACAACAAGTCTATTCCAAAATCATATCGGACTAGAAGCTGAAAGTGGCTAAAAAATGCACTAGCCAAGACCCAGAAACTACTGAAAGTACCAAAAGGTAGTTCAGTATACCATTTTTCTGCGGTACCTATTAAGGTTCTATGGAACAGCCTCAACCTAATTGAATCTTCATTCAGTGAATTCGATGAACACCATAAATGGAATGTGGTGGCATGAAGCCCAAGATCTTCACCAACTTTGCCTTCGAATTTAGGGATGTCCGATGACAATTTGGTGGGAACAGGTGGCCACAAGGGGTCATGCCTCACCAGGTCATTCATCAATTTTGAAAAATATGGCAAGTTTAAGGTTGCCAGGAATGGAAGTTTGGGCCGAACCGAGGTACTAAATGTGCCAGCCTCAAGATTAGAGGGACCTTCCTCCGAATGCCCATGGGTAAAAGTGGGGTTGCCCCCTGACACCGGTTGTGAAGTGGGTAGATTACTCTGAAACAGATTCCATCCGTAAGCCACAAGATTGTGTGTGGGAGGTGCAGTATAAGAAGTTTGGGCCATCCCCATAGAAACAGGGGTTTGAAAGACAAGAGCTGATATCCCTCCGCTGAACAACGAAAAGGGAGATGTCACATACCCCAATTTTGTAAAATTATGTAATTGTTTTATTTAATTTTCTGAGACATTATGATAAACTTAATCCTAAGTATGGATTGATGACTCAGCAGAGTCAAC
>LPNX011235235.1:146759-200560 GCA_001517045.1 Pseudotsuga menziesii
AATTTTGGGGTTTTGACAGGAGAGCCTGTAAATGGAACCAAAATCGGAGTTTGAAAATTTTTCCCATAATAGGTATTGTTCCCAAAATACACTCCTACATAGGAAGGTGATGGGCCTATGTATGGAGAGGATGGGGGAATGTGCCCCCCATTCCAAGGAAATCCTTGGACAAATGTCGAGGATCCTACCAGACCTCTCTAGGTAGTATATGGAAAGGAATAAGGAATAGTAGGTATACTGGGGATCCCAGTAACCATATCACCAGAAGTACCTACTAGGTTTGAGTGAACCGGTGGTTGGACCACCTGGCTCACTGGAGTCAAAGGTGTAGAAGCTATACTAGATCTAGGGGCACTTACCAGGGGAGGTAGTACCCCTTCAACCGGAATGGTTGAGGTGAACACAAAAGGACTTTCTTCCATAGAATACATGATCCTACCCACAGGGACACCTAACACAGGTGAATCAAAAGGTCTAACCTGAACGATCACATGATCGTTTAAATCAGTCAAGGGGGTGTTAAAATTCCTTGCAAACTCATCAGTCTACAAGTATTGTATCTCAACTGTACCGAGATTAAAATGGTTAGCTATTAGTTCTGGTTCACCAATAACTTCACTTGTTCCTACTGGTTCAAATGAACCGTTCGTGTCCAATCTTCGCCTTTGGGGTGGAGATGGATGCTCCAATGTGATGAGAGGAGGAAGGTTTCACAACCTTCTTGACATTCTAAAAGGTTGGTCCTCCAAGAGACTAAAGGCTACCTTAGCTATACCAACAGTCTCGGGGGACAGTCACAAGCCTGACTCGTATGCATGGGTAGGGTAGCTGAGCCCAAAACTCTATTTAGGACAGAATCCCTAGATGCGTAAAATTCCTGATTTACATTTTGACAAGGAATCAGAGGTTTATCTCCTCAGTCCATGCCTCCATGTGACTTCGTGCTTGACTCCCTTTTGAGAGGAGCTTCCCAGATACAATCAATAAAGTCAAGGATTTACCTAAAAAAAGGTCCACTACGTCTGAATTTTAAAACTTATGGGAAGTTTACACTTCCTATCCCACAAGTCTAGCCTAAGCTAGTAGGTGAAAGGCCCCTAAAAATAAAAATTACTAGTAAATTTTAATTATTGTGTTCATTTTAAATGGCTTTTTCTTACTCAGAAGGAAATGGAGTGATGAACTATGGTGTTTTTTATTCGATAAGAAATAAAAAACGTAAAGGTGTATTTTTTTCAAAGCAAATTACCACTATTAAAGTAAACTTCTTTTTTTTTGTAAATATATATTGATGAACAAATGCAAACGATAAAGAGAAACTAAGACTATGTTTTTTGTAGTTTTTGAGATTATATTTTTAAAACTGAAATGAAAACTACTTATGCAAAAGCTTGAAAATGTTTTTCTTTTCACTTTTTAAAATTGCTCAAACTCTACCATGCACCTAAAATGCACAAAACTTGAGTATACTTGGACCCAATCAACTGTATAAAATAAATAAACTGATGTAAACATGTCAAAAGAACCAAGAATCAACCAAAAAAGGGATACCAGGAACCCTAGCTTGGGTGTACACAATGACAAAAATCACTGTAAACTCATAAAGGTAAGTGCCAAACCAACCATCGTCAACATATAGACTGGAAAAATAATTCCCAAGACCCTGATCATTGATCCGGACAGAGACACTTCAACCTATAACCCAATAGGCCAAGCTACTTTAGCATGCAAACATAAGACAATCCAAGCAAAATAAACCCAAGGGGCTTTACGAAAAAGCACAAAGTGTGGTCACAGTGGTCTTCAGACTAACAACATAGTATCTATAAATAAAGCCAACTAACAAACATGAATTATAAAAATACAGGGACAAGCAAACCCTAGCCTAAAAAATCCCTATTTCCAGGCTTGTATGTGACTGTATAGAAGGGCTACTCGCGTATTGTATAGGACTGTCCAAGAGAGCAACCCGCGTATGCAGGCCTCTGTACGCGACTGTGCAGAAGAGAAACCCGTGTAAGGTACAATTTTTTTTCTCAAAAAATAAGAAAAATCCAGAAGACTTTCAAACACTATGATAAATGTGAACTAGGATAAAATACCACACACCAAATTCAAAGCAAAGACTGGTCAGGGGTGATAGAAACAACCTACAGTAGTCTGGGATCCCCAGCGGAGTCACCAGTTCTATGGTACAGGAATAAACACCTTATAACCAAAGGTCTGGGGTTACCAACATACTCATGAAACTTGCAGGAAATCGACTCTAGAGTGCAGTAAAGGAAGTAGGAGGATAGGAAAGACTCACCCAATACATGACGGTTGATCGTATCTTGTCCTCTTCTACTCTGCTTCTCCTCCAAAGCCTTCAGGGATGCTTCTCCTTCACCTGTCAAGATCCAATCCTCCAAATACAAGATGATACATATATATAAACAGGTTAGATAAATCATATACAGAGTGTTGAATCCTAAGTATTTATCAAACCACAATATATGAGAGACATTCAAGACACATATGGAAGAAGGATTCTCTTTATTAACAATATTGAAAGAGTTCAGATTACAACCCAACGCCTGAGATAAGGACTCCTCTGCAACCAAAGGATTATGAGTTCCACTTCTCCAAATATTTCTAAATGGACCCCATAAGCATAACATTGTTCTCCAAGTGTATGTGATTAACACCCTCCCCAAGGCCTGTATTTATACTTGGTGAAATAAGGTAGTTTCAAAGGTTGAGGAGGTTGAGATAGTTAAGGTGATTAAGGTTAAGGGCTTAACAAATCTCAAGTAATCACAATTTTTTATTTTTAATAAAGGAAGGTGTACGCGGGCATTAATACTGGCAACTCGCGTATGACACACAAGTTGCTCTAAGGGTAACCCGCGTACAAATCTGTACGTGAGATGCAATAACCAATATTCGCGTACAACACACGAGTTGCATATATAAAGAGTCACGTACAGAAGTTGACATATCTAAAGGTAAAAATAACCAGCTGGATGGATGATAAATGTAGTTCATAATATGCCCATCTATAATGTTTTATGCAAACTTCAATCCATAAATGTCCTTTTGTGTGCCAACATGAGGGATGTCGGCACTCAAACGGAGAAGTGCCATTTAGGTGGATAATAGATATGTCTGATAATGATGATTTAATTGCAGATCCTAATAGTCCTACAAGACCAAAATGTGTAGAAAATACCATTCATGCCGCTGGAGAACTAGCTGGAAATCCTAATGATCCTAGGAGGACTAGATCTCAGTTTGAGAGTGCTATGTGCATGAAAGATCCTATGTTTGTAGAGAAATGCTATCTGATGGTTGAATCAGACCCATATACATATCAATATGCAGCAAATGATCCAATATGGAAAACAGCCATGAAAGAAGAGTTCAGCTCACTCCAGAAGAACAACGATTGCGAGCTGGTTGATCTTCCCCCAGGGAGGAAGCTAGTTCAGTGTAAGTGGGTTTACAAAACCAAATTTTCTGCTGATGGTTCACCTTTGAAATACAAATCTATATTGGTATCCAAGGGCTACTCATAGGTACATGGAATAGACTACAATGAGACCTTTGCACCAGTGGCAAAGATGGACTCCATCAGGCTAGCCTTAGCCATTGTAGCTTCGAAGCAGTGGGAGGTACATCACATGGATGTGAAGTGTGCTTTCCTAAATGGAGATCTCACTAAATAGATTTACATGAATCAGTCTCAAGTATTTGATACTAATCCATCTCTTGTGTGCAAGCTAAATAAGTCATTGTATGGGCTTAAGCAAGCCCCCAGGGCTTGGTATGCCAAGATTGATAGCTTTCTGATATCACTGAATTTTGTTCGATGCAAGTCAGATCCAAATGTGTATTTGAAGCTGATTCATGGTTCACTAATTATTATTGTGTTTTATGTTGATGACCTTCTCATTACAAGAAGCTCAAAGGATGAAATTGCCTCCTTTAAGGATGCAATGAACCATGCATTCTCAATGACTGATTTGGGCTTATTGAGCCAATTATTGGGGCTCGAGATTTCTCAAACCAAACAAGGAATCAAATTAAATCAGTCTAAGTATGCCTTGGATTTGCTGAAGAAATTCAACATGAAGGATTGCAAGTCAAGCAAGACTCCCTTCCTTTCAAGAGTTAAGCTTGAAGAAGCTAATTCTTCACCTGTGGTAAACAATACACTGTATAGGCAATTGATTGGATGTTTACTGTATCTTACACATACTCAACCTGATATTTATTATGCAGTAAGTGTGGCTCCAAGATACATGGATCAGCCTCATGAGATCCATTGGAGAGCCAAAAGGATCCTTAACTTTGTTCAGGGAACAAGGACTCATGGGATCTTCTACAAAGCTAAATCTGATCTTGATTTGATTGGGTTTACTGACAGTGATTGGGAAGGTGACAACACAGATTGAAAGTCAACATCAAGATATGTGTTCATGCTTGCTGAAGGACCAATAAGCTGGTAAAGCAAGAAATAGAGTACCATTGCACTCTCATCTACAAAAGCAGAGTATAGAGGAGTTGTAAATGCAACAACTCAATGTTTATGGTTGCAGGGGTTACTTGGTGAGTGTGGATTCAAATAAGAATACTCAACTACTATCTATTGTGATAATCAGAGTACCATTTGAATCTATAATGATCTAGTTTAGATACAGAGAACCAAACACATTGATATCCATATGAACTACATCAGACATCTTGTGCATGATGGCACCATTCACCTACTCTTCTGTTCATCTTCAAAACAAGTAGCAGATATCTTCACCAAATTTTTTTGTGAGAAGACATTCAGCAATCTCAAATCACTACTAGGGATTCCTAATCATGCTATGAAGCATGAGTGACGACAAGATTTTCAAATTTTGTTTTACTGTCCATGTTTAAGGGAGGATTTTTCCCACTGGGTTTTTGCCTCTTTCCTTGGTTAAATGGACATGTAGTATGTAAAGGGTGACTAAGCCTTGTTTCTAGGCCCTATAATTTTCTGATATTTTACTCATAAGTCAGGCTTAAGGGGGTTCGTTAGAATAATCAACCCATAGTTAGCTACTTTAGACATTAATTAATCCAATTTTTGTCTTATTTGCCTAGTTTCCATATTCCACCTTATGCAAGTTGTCCTCCACACATCCAAAGTGGTCAAACTTGCTAAATTTGAGTCATGGAGTGCTTGGGAAACCACTTGGAATCAAATATGCTTTATTCCTAGCCTTCCTAGCGCATGTCTGCTTTTTCTACTTTATTGCCTGCTTTTTCTAAGTTCTGAGGCAAATGGGAAAGTTTGACTAGGTGAAGTTAACTTGTTTTTTGTCCTCGTCATTCTCCACCCTTTTCTCCTAAGAAAAGAATGTATGATTTGTCCTTCCATCATCTATTATCTTGCCTATTTGATTTTTTCAATTCGTGAGCTCCTAGACAGATTTGGAAACTGCTTTATGCACTTATGGAGGATTTGCTTAGATTTAGTAAGCGTGCTTTTGACCAAATTCCAATGGCATCCGTATGCATTTGAATCTCTCATGCAATTATTTATTGTGGCAGCCTATGAATTCATAGGGTTGGCTATTGTACACTTATTCAATACAGATTAGTGTTTTGCTCCATATTCAGTCTCCTTTGTGTGTAATTTGCATGTGTAATTGGCAATTTTTGTGAATGTAATTGTTCTAACACCTGGGTTCAATTTCCACAAGAACTATGTTCCGAGGGGCTTCCCCCTTGAACTCATACTAAGTATCTCAAGCTTCATCTTATATATATATATATATATATATATATATATATATTCTAATCATCTTAAAGTTAACTAAAGATGAAGCACTTCTAAAAGGTGTAACTCCATGATTAATTCTTGAAGAAGGTATTGATGGTGAGCGAATAAGTATAGGTACAAGTATACTCTATATACTTATACAAACAAACAATCCTTGATATAAATCAATGCTAACTTTGGTTGATAAATATTCCCAGTAACTTTGGCGAAACGAATATTAGTTTATATAACAAAAAGAGGGAAAAGTAGTTTGGGAAGGGTCTTCCATTTATGAGTGAAAGGGGTTTTTCCTCCAACTTTATTTTAATAAAAGGAAAACCACACCCAATGCTAGTAACCACTTTCTCCTTAGATTTCTTGGGAAATATGTACGTGTCACAACTACCTCTGTCGTCTCCTTTGGAGATTTTGCTTATTTTTTTTGATATATGTTTAGAAAATATTGAGTTAGGTGGTGGAAAGGGAGGGATCACCATCATTATAGGGATATTGTCTAAGAATAAATAATGACCCTTCCACGAGAATCTCCTTGAAATCAGCCATGCCACTGATTTCTTGGGATTTTATTGTAAGAGAGTATCCACATTAGGTGGAGGGAATTAATTAGCAAGGGCGTTATTTTTTGTGAGGAATGGTTTTTTAAGGGAATTTCTATGCTTGATGAAAGGGGAAAAGCATCAAGGATGGATTCAGTAGTTTTCAACTTTAGCGACATAGAAAAGAGGTGGTCGTGTTTGAGTCTTGGAGCTATTCTTCAAAGGGAGATACTAAACCTGGTATGAATCGATCTCCTTACACTTGGATCTGCCTGGTATGGGTCATTTTATAGTAGGAATTTTATTTATATTTCGGTAAAACGATAACCCATCGCCTTAGCTTTAAGATTTGAGCTACACAGTACACACCTCTATAAGACTGAGGTCGTAGTTCCTTGATGGGAATCTGAGTTTTTATAGATCTTGGTTTGCGATTTAGGATGCATTATTCCTTACTCATCATTTGGATATATATATATATATATATATGTCATTTGTATGCTTCAACCAGGTATAAATCGCTTCACTCACCTCAGCATGTTGGGATATTTATCTCTCTATTGTGATAGGTATTATATTTTTTTTGAAATTGATTTTTGGTTATCCGTTGGGATGGCTGCGATGGCCAGGGTGAATGTGTGAGCTTGCACATGCCCATGATTTAATTTCCTGTCCTGGCTAGGGTATGACTCATAACTAGTCTAGTGATTCAGAATTCCCATGTTTTGAAGTAAGCGTTAGTTCCCTATATGTTGGTCTCACCATGGCGCCTTTCTTTTAATGACTGATTGGAATCATCTCTGGTAGAGTTTGTTCCTCGATTTATGAGTATCTGGTAGATTGGTGCTAAGAGCCAACGTCTCGTAGATATGAATACCTCCTTCCAGCTTGAGTTTTAGTGACTGGATGTTAAAACATAGATGAAAAGGGACCATGGATGCTCGTGGAAGCGTGCTCTTCTGGGTTGTTCTTTTCTGTCTTTTCCTATTGATTCTTTCGATTTTATTATGTTCTATATTGCTTCAAAAGAAAAAGCAAGCACGCCTTTCCCTTGAGAGCTGAAAAAATTACACTACCTCCGTTGACTTAAGAAAATTATACCTATTTCAAAAACACCTTTCCTTTGTAAAAAGCGCATACTCCTTTTAGTTGACCCTCGACTGGTCATGCCAAAAAAGTTGGAAAGGTAAGGGCCTCGAATTTTCTATTTATCTTCGTTGCTTGGGTATGCTAACTTCGTTTTCTTTCTTACTTCAAGTAAGATATTCAACCGTGTGTACGGTTATACTGTAAGTGTTATATTAGAATACTGTCCAAGTCTAAAAGAGGGATCATACATCCTCATGCAAATGGAATATGTGTTACATACCTTTAAATGGGACCAAGTTGAGTGGTAGCCGAGACTAGTACATAAGTTAATCTTTACCTAATATGTTAATATTTATTGTAATATGGATCATAGGAAGTTGGGTAATTGATTGACTAAAAATATCTTTCAGTTTTATTGCTCACAAATAGTAAAGGTAGTTATCTAAGTTTTTACAAAATTGTCCCTTAAATGGATATAATCATGGAATCAAAAATGAGGGAAATATCACAGTCTTGTTTGTATGTGCCCTTGATGTAACAAACCCAAAAGTGGTAAAATATTTTTCCGTTTGAAAAATATTTTTAAATCTACGATACCACTACTCTTACGACAATTGGGTGATTGATCCATATAAGTATTATCATTTTGTGTAGAAGCTCTCTTCTTATGTGTTGCATTAAATGCAAGTTAGTATTACGTTTCATCACTGAGTGGTCGAACATAGATCATGTCGAGGGAACCTTGGAAGGTTTTTAACTTTATACCTTACCTTAGTGGGTTCGTCTCCCAGCTTGGGGGTGACTCTAGGTGAGACAACACACACCGAATAGAGTCAATTGGTTGGGAGCAAAGTCGAAGTCGAACTTTCAGTCAGTCAGTTGTTAAATGTAGGAAATTAAAGTTTTAAATACTAGCTGTTAAAGTTACTAGTCATATTATTTGAATAAGTACATTTTATGACATGATATGTGGTTAACGTGTTCCCTTTTCAATAGTTGAACATTCCAGGATGCATTTATTGATGAGCTTACCTGGTTAAATCTAAGTTGTGAGTGCAGGGAATGTGTTGCAAGGACAATGGAAAGTAGCCTGTGCATGGTGAAAGTATGGGGATATCATGCAGCTTACATAAATATCCGAATATGCACTTCAATTTCTAAAAGGATAGTTTTGCATTGTATTCATCAAATTAGAATTACCTAACCATGTTGTTTGTGTAAGATGGTTGTATAGATTATATTCAGCATAATCAAGGAACATGATGCTTTAGTGTTGTTCGCTCCAATATGTGGCCAATGCATCATATCTATCATACGTATGTTATTCATGTCTATTTTCTAATATTTGAATTACGAAGAATCTCCTAATTTGTTGTGGGGATAGAATTATCAAAGTGTGGATGAACATACTTGAATCATCCTGCAAGAGAAGGGTAAGAACGCCCGTATGAAATTTAAGGTAAATATAAATAAACATAGCAGCTATGTACCCCGAATATGTTTCCATGTAGTTCATTTGCAAAGAAAATGGCACATGGGTGTAAAATAACTAACCTCGAGTATGCCTTGTTGTAGTGTGAAAACTCTTTGCGACTTAAGATGGTTTAGGAAGTTTACCATGTAGCATGCTTACTAGCCTATGATCACATTGAAGAAGATAATGAGATAAGAAGATGTATGCTATATTAATTTATATTTGGTAGCCCCCTTCAAAACACTTATGGTTAACAAGCAGGAAATGAGATTAACTTAATTGGGTATAACTAAATCTCCTTGATAAAAGTAAACAATTACTCGCATTCCTTCTAAGAATCTATTCCAGTTTATTCGGGGATGTTACATTTTGTATGTCCTTGATGATGTTATCTTATGTGCTATTGGTATATGTATCTTATGATCTCTTGGTAAGGATGTTGTAGATGGTAGAAGGATTTCTTATGAATGAACTGAATCCAAAGGAAGATTGTTTAAGGAAGATTGTTTGTTAATCCTTATAAGACGATAGATAGTCTAATAAGGGATAAAAGCTAGAGTTATTACTTAATGGCCCTTTTTGTTAATTATTATAAAAATATGGATCTTAGCAAGGGATGGAATGGCTGATTTTATTTTATTATGCTTTACTTTCATCACCCAATTGTCGTAAGAGTAGTTGTATTGTAGATTTAAAAATATTTTTCGAAAGGAAAAATCTTTTACCACTTTTGGGTTCGTTACACTTGATGTGTGTTTATTTTGTGTTCCATGATGTGTACTATTTTATGTTTCTTGATGCACATTAGTTTATGGCACTTGATGCGTTTCACCTTGTTGTCTAGATGATCCAATGGAGGGATTTTCCACTACTGTCTAAAGGAAAAATAAGATTGGTTACTAATGGTAAAAATGTAAACACTGACTAATAAAGGTTGAAGTTAATTTCTAGTGTATTAAGTAAGAAGGATAGTAGTGGGAAGGAATTAATGGTCAATCTTAATGAGTATTGATTGATGCTGATTTATAACCAACATATTTTCAGATATTGTTGTTCGATGCGTGTAATGGTTAATATCCTTGATTTGTTTGGACATACTTCCTTGTAATGCCATGTAAAATCTGCCACTAACAGGATTGATTCATTTTGAAGTAACAACGAAACAAAGAAAATTTTACCCACTTTCACACATAATGGCATTAAGTTATAAGGGGTAATGTTACAAAAAAACTCTTCCTCTTGGGTATATATATATATATATATATATATATATATATATATATATATATANGGCATAGTTTAATTAAATTATCGTTAAAGGAAAATATTTAATAATTAAAGGAGAATAATTAACAAGTGAATCTTAAAGGTTAATAAATTTATTTCTTAATGGTTAACGATTATGGTAGAAAACATAAGGTTATGAGTGATAAAACATTTCTATAAGGCACTCTCTAAAATAAAAAACCGATTTAGAAAGAGTTTTTAATCCCACATGTGTGGGAGGAGGAGAAAGAGAACTAAGACATTATAAAAGGAAGGGAATGCAGAAGATCTGATCTCTTTGGGGAAAGAGAGGAGAGGGCTAGTGGCTCTTGGAGAACCTTGGGAGATAGCCCTCGCCTCTTGTCTCTAAGGAACCTACAAATTCCTTCATTTCTGTTGAGTTCCCATATGAGTGATGGGGTAATCATTTGGATCGACATGTTAATTCTTTCAATATGGTTTGAATTCCTATACGAGGGATGGAGTGACCTTTTGGATCTCTAAGAGATGTAATGTTGGCTATGATTTAGATTAAAGGAAATAACAACTGATGAAGGTCGAGGAGAAAAGAAGGTGGCTTTCGTACCTATCATTTGGGTATGGGATTTCCTCTTTTTATTTCATGATTTCCTAAATGGTAAAATTTCTGTTCTTTTATCTTTGAACCTCATTGTTCTCTTTTGAATAGTTCTATGTATATATGTATATCAGGATCTTATGAGAGAATAAATCTTTGCCTTGTAAATACCTGAGAGGCCTTTCATTGTTTGAATAGAAAATTGATTTCGCACATCTTATTTATATGATATGGAACCCGTTTTTAATTATTCCTGCCTGCATTCTAAGCCACAAGGTCTACGCATGCCATAAGTTATTTATTCTTGTGTTTCATAGGTATTAATACTTTGACTTTTCCATTGAGGCACTAGTGGATCGAACCCTCGATCTTATTTCACAACCATTATTTTTTGTGGTGCTGTGATTAAAGACGTTCTACTATAGACATGGAGCACGTTGTCATTGATCATGTGAAAATGGACTTGTGTGATCAATGAGAATCATCTCTTAGATCTACTCTCAAATTTGCATTCTGATTGAAAACTGAATCTTTGCGATCCCTTTATCCTTAAAACAAATTTGAGTGTAGGTGATTATCCTGATCTAGAACTTAGAATCTTTCCTACGATTTATTTCTACAAACTAAATCAGTTTGTGGTCTGATTATTTGCGAATCTTATGACATTGAACTATCATGTTCCCATCGATTTATTTATATTTGAGTGTAGTGTGAATGCTTCTTTTGCTATGACTTCGAATTAGCATGTTCTTGCAAACCCTCTATAAGTATACAACTTATATTTGAAGGTAGCATGAATTCTTGCAATCATTAGGATATGGAACTTACCATGTTCCCTACGATTTCCTTATAACATCTACAAATGAGATCTGAAGTTTCCTTCCATTTACATCGAACTTTGCATTACGTTCTAGAGCTTGTGCATGATTCCTAGTGTATTCTTTGAATTTTAAATACGATATCCAATGTTTCATTAGTTGTGGGAATTGAACCCTTGCAGGGATAGCCTGAACCTTCCTGATATTTATGTTTTTGTAACTAAATATATATTTATATATACTATAATCCATATGTCGTCTTGAGTGTAGGATTAAATCATGTGTTATGCAAACAAATTATATTGTCTGCATTTTGAGATTTGGAATCAATATGGACTTTCCCGTGATCCATCGATTGGATCTATATTATAATAGATATAACTATTAACCTTGATAACGATACTTTTTATCTATGCATCTGAACTTTGATTTTGATTAAATAGTTATAAACACTCTCGATGAAAGAATATATGAGGAGAATAGAAAGAAAATGTTGCAACAGTGATGCTGTGGATTGTGGATTGTAACCATTTATTGGAATAAATGTCACTTGGCATGACAATTTTGTGGACGCAACCCATGGATTGGGTGAACCACTTACATTGGTGTCACTCTTTTTTTCATTTCTCAATGTTCATTTTCCTTGTATTGTTTGTGTATTTATAATATGGTTCTACAACCTTGTCAATGGATTAAATACTTTAGAAAGGATCATTAAGGAGAGTTGTTGGTATCATAATGATTTTGGCCTACACCTTAGTATTGTTTTAAAGGAACTATGATGATGAAATACTTGAAAGGTTAATAATGGAATGTTGAGAACCTTCAATAATCACATTAATATATTTTCATCAACATAAGTAATATAGTGCGGATTAAAGATTTTATAAAGATACGCTATGGATAGGAATTGAAGTGTACGTCTTATGTTTCATTAGTTAGAGATAAATAATGAACAATTGTTAAATATAGCACCTTTTCTTAAGGATATGGTATTTTTATAACTCTGCACCATCGATGATAGATACATTATGGTTGAAGATTAATAGTTGAGATAGTAATTGTAAATTTGAGGCCCATAGTTTAGTTAAGAGTTTCAAGTCATTATATGTTGAATTGTGTTTAAAAATGGGTACATTACAAAAATGATAATTTGAGGCTGAGTATAAGTATTCCTCTATTTAGAGGACACATAAGTATTTTAAACTAGAATGCATCGTATGTATGGTGTTCAATCATGAGGTTTATAATTATTATTATGATTAGCATTGGTAGGAATATTATGTTATACTTACAAAGTAAATTTTTGAAAGAAAGGCTAAATCCTAAAGGATTGTTAGAAAAATGAAAATGAATAAAATATTTTTCCATATTTTATGGATTTACATAATGTGTGTGTCATGAGCAATTAACAATGGTGTAGGTATATCTTGAAAGCAATACCGAGCTCTACAGTAAGGTTATGAAAGTAGCAATAGTTTGTGTATTTGTATTGAAGTTACACACGTTGTCTTAAACACAAAACATGATCAATTATTTGATGGTAATATGTTAGATAAATTAAAATGGCTTAAAGGAGACATGTGGTCATTAAGGTCTTGGGAAATGTATTAAGTAGTACAACAATGTAAATCTTAGGAAGAATTGCAATAGTCGGATTTAATACAGTGAACTTATGGTACTTCAAATATAGCAAGTTGTCTCATATTGGTTAGCACCTTTCATTGGTTGATTTACATTGCAATTATAGTTGTATATTGGTATCACTCACCATTCCTAAGGGTAGCCATTTCAAGGTTTAAGTGGCCTTTCGAATAATAAAAGAAATTTTTTTATTTTTACTTATTTAGGTATGTTACAATATCCTAGCCGGCCATTTCAAGAAAAATGGGCAGGTTTTTAGCCATACAGAACAAAATAATTCTTCTCAAAGATACACCAGATGTGCTAGAACCAAATGGAGACCAATTCTAGCAAGTCAAGACACATATACCAAGCTCATGTTTGGGACAGCATTCCATTTCTATTATAGCATATTTACATCTCACTATAGATTTGGCACTGATGCTATTTTCCCAGCACCATTTTTCCCTATTGAATTTTTTTTTATGCTCCCACTCCTTGTAAACTGAAATAAGAGTAAAAAAGGTCTCCATCTTGATGACATAAATGAATTTTTAAACAATCGGAGTTTGATTTTTCTGCCTCCGTAACAAACCTACAAAATATACTTCATGCATTTGCCATCAAAGTTGCATGTACAAGGCCTTCCCTACCCAAATGTTGAGATAAGCTGTCTAGAATAATATTTCCTAATAGAGGTTCTACAACTAGTATGACAAGATTCAAACTTGATTCAGTTAATTTTTTTAGGCCTTTCTGGCCACAAACCACTGCACCTAATTGGACTAAATTTTTAACTGCTACACTTATTGCCTCATGGCTTAGGGCTTGAGGTCCAAACTCCACTGAGCGCAGCCAATATTTCTTCTCTTACATTTTACATACCTCAGATATTGTCATTGTATGCTCTAGGAGGACATCACAGATAGTCCTAACTTGTGCCCATAACTACCTCACATCCACAAAAATGGCCCAAATTGAATGTCGAGGCTGCTTGAAGGTGAAACACATCCAATAATGTTCAAAACAATACCCATATTGGCTTAATTATAGTTGTAACTTCTTGTTATAGGCCCCAAAACTTACCAGATATGAGATACAGGGGCTATTCATTTCCGTTCATTGTCCACAGGTGGCATGGAGTTCCTAGAATTCATTTTACAACTAAGAAAAAGACAACATCATTCTTTAGACTTTCCCATAAAACTTAGAAACCAACCCATAAACCCTCATGAAAAATTAAGTGAACACCGTATGGGAAACATGGGAAACAATGTGTATGATTCCAAAATGTCAAAAATAAATATCCATCCAGTTGATGCTATGACCCATTTTTCTCCAAACCAAGCTAGGATTACTACATATCAACGTTATGTACATCCATCAATTACAGTTACCTAGGATATGTGTGAACATAATTAGTCAATCACATGCAAAAAATTCTAAATGGAAAAATATTAGATGAAAACAATGTGGTTTAGACCTTCCTTAATTTCTCTACTTAGCTATATATCATGACCACACTTTGTCTCTTATTAGACAACTCACTAATGAAACAATGGACATACCTGAGAGAGAAAGATAGATAGGTAGTTGTATGGCAGAGTGAGACAAATAAAGAACATAAGGTCACAAATAAATACTGTTAACCTCAAAAAATATATAAAAAACAAAAAAATCTATTTGCATTTGTCGTAGTTGTCGACCTAATAGCTCTCCACCCACAAAACTCAAAATTCCTAATTTAGGTTCTACACCGAGCTTGACGAGATTCAAACCATATTCAATTAATTTTTTTAGGCCTTTCTAGCCACAAACCACTGCACCTAACTGGACTAAATTTTTAATAGCTACACTTATTACCTCATGTCTTGGGGCTTGAGGTCCAAACTTTAGTTAGCGCAGCGAGTATTTTTTCTCTTATCTTTTCCATACCTTAGATATTGTCTTCGTCTTCTCTAGGAGGACATTGTGGATAGTCCTAACTTGTGCCCATAACTTCCTTACATCCATAAAAATGCCCAAATTGAATGTCGAGACTGCTAGAAGGTGAGACACACCCAATAATGTTCAAAACAATACCCATATTAGCTTAATTATGGTTGTAACTTGTTTTTATAGGGCCTAAAATTCCCAATATATGAGGTACAAGGGATTTTCATTTCCTTTAGTTGTCCACATGTGGCATGGATTTCCGGGAATTCATTTTACAACTAAGAAAAAGACAACATCATACTTTAGACTTTCCTAGAAAACTTAGAAACCAACCCATAAACCCTCATGAAAAATTACGTGAACACAGTATGGAAAACATGGGAAACAATGTGCATGATTCCTCAATGTCAAAATTAAGTATCCATTCAATTGATGCTATGACCCATTTTTATCCAAACCAAGCCAATATTACTACATATCAATGCTATGTACATCCATCAATTACAATTATCTAGGATATGTCTGAATAGAATTAGTCAAGAAGATGAAAAAAACAATGTGGTTTAGTCCTACCTTCACGTGTGACTAGTAGAATACATCATCTCCTTGTGTGGCCAAGTCTATATAGATTCATTCAAAATCTTTGTATTCTATCCAAGGCTGCACCACTATAGATGATAAAACCTCCCAAGATGTAGAATCATGACATAAATATAAACAATATATCCTTTGAGATTACAAAAGAGGAAAATAGAGATGGCCTATCAAATATCAATGTCCCTTGAAATATTCTTCATTAGTGTTAAAAAGCTTTGATTTTCCAAAAATGGATATTTCATGTTTTGCAGTGCTCATTTAGTCGTAATACTTTCTATACTTGCACATTAAGCTCAAAAGAAAAACAGATTGATAGCTAGCTCACCTCACCAGATACTTACCATCACCCCTACGTGTCATGTGTAAGACACTTTGAATGTCACTATCCCAGTATTAGACACTAGTGGGCACAAGTCCCACATTTGTAAACAATTTAACAATGCATGTCTCAACTCTCAATAAGTATGACACTATATAGTTTTCAAGCAATGTGTACATATATGTCTTGACATGTCAATAAACATGTCCCATCGTTTGTTTGATGTAGTTTCATTTTATAAATGTTCACAAAAGGTTACATCTTTATGTGTATATTTTATTTCTGTAATTTTAATATTTTTTAATTTTATACATATGTGATTGTATGTAGGTCATAACATGTCCTGTTTTGGGGCTCTACATGTCCCATCTCAGACACCCATGTCTCCATGTCAAGTGACTTGGGTTGATAGTAGAGTACATAAATAGACAACTATTGAAAGATAGTTTGTTGCATGGAAATTTACACACAAATTGCGTTATATGGCACATCTTAACAACATGTTGAACAAGCACAACATTTCCCTCAGATGTTGTCACATGCCCCAATTTTGTAAAAATAATATTATCTTATTGATTTTATTTAAAAACAATATGTTAAATTTTATGCTAAGTTGTAATTAATGACTCAGCAGAGTCAAGGATATTGGATGTAATTATGAATATTTTAATTATAAATAAATAAAAGTGGAGACAACAGCTTAGGAGAGCTATTAAAAGAGTGCTTACTGGTCAAGTTGGTGGAGGAGACTGGGTGGAGAGCAAATAGACATGTGGCAGCATCCTCAAACCACCTCCAACTCTTGCAGGTGGAAACCTCCCTACATTTGGGGTCATGATCCCCCAAGAAAGTGGGATTAGAGCAAGTGGCTCAATTAATGACAACTAACCCAAAAGACCTAGGGAATCTTTATAAAAATTCCCATTGAAGAGAGCTGAGGCTGCTCATTCTAGAGAAGTGATCATTCAGGTGAATGTACTTGAGAGAAATTCAATGCCAAGGGAATTTTTGGAAAGAGTTTGAGGGATTTAATGCTAAGTGATCTAGTGCATCTTTTCAGCTGAAGGATGTTACTGTTGAGTGCAGAGTGTTTACTGAGTCATTTCAATAGTTTTTGTTTCAATGCTCCACCAGTTCTCATCCAAAAGACCAGGACGAGGCTCGAGGGTCCTGAGGAAGCATTGTTTGAGTGCTCTTTAGGAGTTGGTAGGGAGGAACGGCCTCCTAAAGTTGTTGTTGTCCATTCTAATTAGGTTCTATAATCTTTTTGTTTTACTGTGTAAGATGGTTTAATATGGATCTAACTGCTAAATGAGTGTTAAGTATTTAGTTGTAAAATGTTAAGAGTTCGTAATCTTTCTAGATTAATGAATAAATGAATCTGAATAGATGAAAATAATTTTAATCTGTGTTTTTCCACATCTAGAAGGAGCAAACCGTACTCCAGCAAAGACAGAGTATTTAAAGTAGATGAAGAAAGTGATAAGAGACTGAAATGATTAGATATGTTATGCATTTTACAATAGCAAGTAGTTTATTTATGCATGTAGATTATTATCATAAAAGAACAATAACCTATTTATCTATGTTTATTGTTTAACCAACTTGTTTATGCAAGTATGCTGGAAAAGAAACATCAATAACTCTTTACACGTAGAAAGGATTATTATACTCTAGTAGATCAGAGGTTATGTGTTACACAGTACAGTATTATTTCTAGTCGAATTAAATATGTAGGAGAGTAAACTGTGTTATATTCTATATATATATTTTCTTTATGATTATTTACTAACCAACTACTTATGTAGTAAAGGATTTAAAGTTAAACTGCTTTATTTACTTTTAGTTCATTGAATATCTAACTACTATTCATATAATATATTCACTAAAAATATTATCTAAACCAAGTTTAACAAATACTATGAAGCAAAGTAGTGTATTACTAATGTATCTAAAATGTATACAGAGAAAAACTAAACTAAGTTGCAAAAGCTGAATTCACAGTATTTCAACTTGTTATCTTAAGTAAATTTAATAAAAGAAATATGATAATAACTAATCAATAAAATACATATCTAGGTAAAAAAAATTCAGTAATTATCGACAAGTTATACCTACAAACAAAAGCTATACGGTCGAAACCCTAGTTTTTAAATATTTTATTCTAATAAAAGCAACCAAGCTATAATCCATTAGTTTGGATCTTTATATACAACCATAAACAAATAAATTGTTACTGACTAGTCATAGTCCTCATAACATATTAACGAATAAATACAATTTAAGAAAATCCCATTATACACTGATGATATTATTAACTCAAGATAATAATTGTTTACAAGTAACAAAGTTCACTTAAATGAATGAAAAGAAATTCCGATAACAAGGGTTTCATTCGAAGAAAACCCTAGATCATTTTCCTCAGTAAACAATAAAATTTATAAATTATATCATGACTGAAGGATAGTCTTAAACATTAACAATAATCTATTACGAATTATATCAAAATGGTAATAATAATTATTCATAGTCAAAAGGGGAAAAAACCCTTATTTACACCGAAGATCAAATAGTACTACTGTAACCGAGTCTGAGCTTGAAAGAAGTCTTTAAAACATACTATTGTTTTATATAACAAGCCACTAGGCTGAAGGTTTAAACAAAATACATTACCCACCACATGGCTAGGTTTACCCATTGACGAAGCTAGGGTTGTAAACATTATAAAAACCAACTTTAACTTATAAAAAAAAAAGAAATTGCAGAGACAATGGTGAGCTCGACAAGTTTCCAAGCTCAGAAGTTTCCCCCAATTGACAACCCTATAACAAGCAAGATAAGAACCCAAACGATGAATGCATGGCTTACCATTTGGAGATGGCCTTCAAAGACAGCCAACAATTGCTTCATACAGAAATACAAACTCCATATCAAGTTCCTACAAAGTATTTACAATGGAGAGTGTTAATTTACGAATTTCATGTAGGATTTCAAACCCTACTATAACAAATACTTTTAACTGTAACTTATTTATGGAAGAAATATTTAAAACAATTACCTTATAAAGGAACACTGAGCAGACTAATTGAGAGAATGTAACTAACTTCGGGAGCTCTTACGAAACTTTCAAACCCTACGACGAGGGCAATGAATAAACCAACAACAAGTAAACCTTAACCTATATCCACAATGACAGGCCACATAAGGAAAAGAAGGAGCCAGATACAGGCCGCAAGTCAAGTGCTACGAATCTCAACAAACCCTTATAGAGTTATGATTCACAGTATAAAGAAATATTTTTAAGACCAAATAGTGGAGACTGAAACAACTTTAACGAAGACTCGGAGCACAACTAGAACTAGAAGGGTATCATGGCCACCATGAGAGTTGTTGCAGAGCATCCTGAAAGCCCGATAAATATGGAGGGAAAATGACAAAGAGTAGGGTTGCGAGGAACTTATATCTCCAATGTGTGGTCAGGAGACGTCCACGTTCCCAATAGAAAATTTAAACAATGCATGGGTCGAGCTCTATAGTCACCTGAATTCCAATAATTTACATCTATTTATATAATGATTCATTAACAAATGATGCAGGAAGTATATTAAACAATTGTTTATATAATTCATTGTTCACATAATACGTCTATAGATCATAATGTTGATTAGGCGTTGGATAAACAATAATTTTTGGAACGTTGACCAAACGAAGGTGTACTAATCATATAGTTCGAAAATATTAAAATTTTTTATGATTGATTTATAAAACAAACCTTTTACTCTTAAACCAATCAGCTTGGGGTGGAAGTGATTCATCAAATCATATAGAAATGTTGATATTATAATGTGAGCATTTTGATTAACCGTGTTTATCAACGTTAATCCTAGCAAAATATAATAACCATTTGTTTCATGAAAAGTCCAAGTTGAATTGTGTAAACCATCGAACAATTATATATTTCTATGTTTATATACATTATGGTCTATGCAAGGCTATACTCCTTTAAACCCACAACTCTAGTGGAGAAAATTTTAAAACTTGGATAGCATAGTAAAGAATAGAATCATAAATTCTTTGCAAGATCAATGTTGTTTTATGCTTGTGTAGAAGCTTTGAACTAATGACAGAATTGTATGTTTATAAACATAATAATATATACATGTTTGTAAACCTTGTAAAACCAACGTTCGATTGGAAATGTATGATAAATATGGCTAGTATGGTAAAATAATATATATTGAACGCTTTTACATAGTCCATTTGGGATTAGACTTTAATAGTCAATGGTTGTTACTCAACGTGGCATTTGCTGGTAAATTACCATGTCTATATACTTAGTAGCACAGTTTTATGCTTATACAAAATAACTGGTGCTTAGCATAGGATAGAAGGTTGATCGTTATAGAAAGCATCAACCTTAGAAATTGTTTGTAGAAAGTAACTTAAGACAAGAAAAGTATTATAGAATAATAAGAATTACAATGGAATGATCCTACTTGAGTTTATAATCAATAGAACCACATGGATTGACATAGATTTAAGAATTATAAACAAACAGTGTTTCCATGTGAAAATACACTATTGTTTTTACATTAATCGACTTATAATGTCAAAAAGTTGACAGGCTGTAAGTTTTCCTGCATAAGATAAATTTCGATCAGTTTGATATTCAAGTTAGAAGGGTGATAATGTGTAATGACCAATAGTACAATAAGTATAACGTTAAAAGATAGGCATACCAAAGTAGAACTTAATGTGCAACTAATATTACAAGTTTTGAGCCACAATAAGTATCCTTACTGTCGCTACGTGGATATAGAAAGAAACTCAATTATTTGAGCTACATTTACAAGAAAAACTGAAGTAAGTAAATTACATTACCTCACGAAAGTTTCTTGGAAGTTTATCAGCTTATCTATTAATCATTTTATTTCATATAGAAACACTTCTTGATACCCTATGAATTTAAAACGTTTACTTGTTCGACCATACCTGTAAACCTGTAAGAACCAGTAATCTTTCTGCGTTAGCATAAATGCTAAGTAAGCCCAGGTTTCAAGGTTAGATTCCACCTACTTGTCATAAAGCAAACTCATGAGTAAACTAAAATAAAATAATATGCAAGTAAACCTTATTCAAGTTACAAAAAGGAAACTGTTTAGTTAACGTGATTTGAGATTATGTAATACTAATCAATTAACTGTTTCATTTTTTGCTAATAGTTAGATGTTAAGTAAACCATAGATTCAACATTTTATGTTATCTAAAAATTTTAAATTTTTGTGAAAATTTGAGGTTTTGACATGTGGTATCAGAGCACAAGCTTCAAACACTAGGCCTTGATGAAGCCAAACTAGCTTTTATGAAATAGTAAATTGAATTATTATACTGATGTATTTTTATTTTAAATGTTATTCAACCAATAAATTATTTCTGAAGTTTAATAAACAGGTATGGAAAAGATGGAAGAATATGCAGAGGAGGAATATCCATTTACTGAACCAGAAAACTTACCAAAAGATCCCATACCAGAGGATATAACTAATAATTCCTCAGAATTGTTACAAACTGTAAAATACCCAAAATATGAAATGGAATCTGTAAAGAGAGAGAATGAAAGGATTCTGAGGGCTCAGAAGGAGATGAATCAGATCCTAACAGAAAGGTTTCAAATTGAGGGTAGGGGTAGAGGAACTGAATCAAAAGATACAAGTCATCAACATAAATCTAAAAAGATAAAACATACTAAAAATTAAAGTAGTTCATCTTCAGAGGTGCTTGGTGAACAATGAAATTACCATTCTACTAGTGATAGTAGTGATGATAACCAATACACTAAAAAGAGAAAATACAAACCTTGTGAGGAAATTTCTGGGGAATTCAAAAATATAAAACCACCAACATTCAATGGAGAGACTCGGAAGGGGGAGGAAGCAAAATCCTAGTTATCTGGGATGAATAAGTACTTCCAAATATATCACTATTCTAACCCGTTAAAGGCTATAATGACTATCTACAACCTCTCAGGAAAGGTTGACATTTGGTGGCAGGACTTGAAGAGATTTAAGGGAATAAAAGAGAGGAATGTAAACTGGAGTACCTTCAAATGGTACTTCAAAAATAAATTTATTTCTAAGCAATACTATGAAGAGAGAGCAAAAGAGTTTTATGAGCTTAAATTAGGATCAATGACAATGAAAGATCTGAACAATAAGTTTTTAAGTCTACTTAGGTATGTGCCATACCTTGTAGATGAGAAACCAAAGGTACAATGATTCCTTAGTTGTTTGCCTTATCATATTAAGGACAGGATTGAATATGACAATCCAAAGAATTTGGAAAAAGCTATGAGGACAGCTAACTTCTGTTTTGAACAGAATCGGAAAAAGGAAAGCATGGCCAACTGGAAGGCCAAGAAAAATAACAACCAGTATGATCAAAAGAAGAAAGATTTTGTGCCCAATAGAAATTCTAAGAAAAACAAGGACATAAATTTTCCTAACAAGAATTTCCAAGGAAATAAGAATAATCCACCAAGCAATCATAATAATTCTAAGGGTAAAGAAATTGATAATAACCATGGTAATTATACCAAGAACCTCGAGCGCAAAGAACCTATAAAGTGTTGGTAGTGTAATGTCCCACACTATGCTTCAGTTTGTCCTAATCAAAAAAATATTGCCAGTAATATTCATACCATACAAGAGGAGATGACTGTTGGAGAATTAGAAAGGGCAACGCCCAGAATCAATGAAGCCTTGGAGAATCGACAAGCAGCATATCAAAATTCCATGGTGGAAGTAGAAGGTATGATAAATCAAACCCCTGTAGCTATTTTGATTGATCCAAGAGCTAGTCTCAGTTATATCAGACCTAAAATGGTAGAAAAATGTAAGTTACCTGTTGAAAATTTTGAGAATTCTTGGTTGGTTCAGTTAGCACTGGTGCTAAAATGAAGGTAACTTGTTTTGTAAAATAATGTGCAGTAGTTATGGATCATTTTGAAACTGTTGTAAAGATTAATGTATTGCCTCTTGGTTCTTATGATTTACTAATCGGTATGGATTGGTTAGAAAAACATAGGGTAATTCTAAATTGTTATGATAAAACCTTCACATGTTTAAACAGTGATGGAAAACCAGTAAGTGTAAAACGAATCCCTGGAAAAACTACCATAGGAATATTTTTTCTCTATAGCTTAAGAGAGATGTTAGGAAGGGATGTAAAGCTTATGCAATAACAATAACTGATGAGGAGAGTCTAATTAAGACATATAAGTTAAAATTGGAAGACATGCCAGTCTTAACAGAATATGTTGATGTATTCCTTGAAGAAATTCTGGGACTACCTTCAAAAAGGGAACTAGATTTTACCATTGAGCTGGTACCTAGTGCGGTGCCTAGCTCAAAAACCCCTTATCAAATGAACATACTTGAGCTTAATGAATTAAAGTCCCAATTAAAAGAACTACTTCATAAAAAGTATATTTGATCTAGTGTGTCTCCCTTGGGGGCACCTGTCATCTTCGTTAAGAAAAAGGATGAAACCATGCGACTTTGCATAAATTACCGTCAGTTGAATAAAATGACCATTAAAAATCGATACGCGTTGCCCCATATAGATGATCTATTTGATCAATTACATGGAGCCACTGTGTTTTTGAAAATAGATTTAAGGTCTAGATATCATGAATTTATGATTAAATATGAAGATATCTTTAAGACAACTTTTAGAAATCGATATGGCCATTACGATTTTGTCGTCATGCCATTCGGGCTTACTAATGCCTCAGCTATTTTTATGTGTTTAATGAAAAACGTTATGCATAAGTATCTAGATAAGTTTGTAGTCATTTTCATTGACGATATATTAATCTATTCAAAAACTGAACAAGAACATAAAGAACATTTAAAAATCGTATTGCAAGAGTTGCAAGATCATCAACTCTTTGAAAAGTTTAGTAAATGTGATTTCCTCAAGGATAATATTCAGTATTTAGGTCATGTGGTGACCAAGGAAGGGATTTTAGTAGATCCCGAAAAGATAAAGGCAATCAAAGAATGGTCGGTTCCTAAGGATGTAACTGATGTTCGATCTTTCATGGGAATTACCGGTTATTACAAGAGATTCATTGAAGGTTTTTCAAGGATCGCGAATACGATAACTTCCTTACAGAAGAAAGGAAAGAAGTTTGATTGGAACCAAAAATGTGGGGAAAGATTTAAAAAGTTAAAAAAATTATTAACCAGTGCACCTATTTTAAGAATAGTTGATCCTAATAAAGAATTTATAGTGTACATTGATGCTTGCAATGATGGATTAGGTGGTGTTCTAACTCAAGAAGGGAATGTTATTGCCTATGAGTCAAGAAAATTAATAATTCATGAAAAGAATTATGCAACTTATGATCTGGAATTAGCAGATGTTATATATGCTCTAACAATGTGCCGACATCACCTAATTGGCAGAAAATATATTTTAATGACTCATAATAAAGGATTGAAATATCTGTTAGATCACCCTAATCTAAATGCCACACAAGCTAGGTGGCTGCATTTTCTAAGTGAGTATGATTTCGAAATTTAGCACATTAAAGGTAAAGAAAATAAAGTTACTGATGCCTTAAGTAGGAATGCAAGGCTGAATTTTGCAGCTGCTATCTGCACTTATACTACAGATTTGGATGAACAGCTTAAAGTAGGAATTGAACAAGATGAAATTTACCAAAGTTTACAAGCTAAAACTAAATAAAATCCAACAAAAAGCTTAAGTAAATGGTACAGTTTGAATGCAAAAGAATTTTTATTCTATAAAGACAGAATGTTTGTACCTAATGTACCTAAAGTTAAGCTATTAATTCCGAATGAAATTCATAAAACTCCATAATCAGGTCATCCAGGCTATCAAAAGAATATAGCTATGTTAAGAAAAGAATATTCTTGGCCAAATATGAAGACTGAAGTATCAGAATATATCGCTAGGTGTTTTGAATGTTAGTAGGTAAAAACTAAACATTAACACCCAGCTGGATTACTGCAGCCATTACCCATTCCTAGCTAGAAATGGGAGATAATTAGTCTCGATTTTATTACTAGACTGCCTAAAAATCAGAATGTGAATGATTCTATCATGGTAGTAGTTGATAAGTTAAACAAATCAGCTCACTTTATACCTATTAAAACTACATATAAAGCTCCAAACATAGCTGATATCTTTCTAAAATAGATTTTCTAATTGCATGGAATACCAAAAGTTATAATCTTAGATAGAAATCCTAAATTTAGAGGGAAATTTTAGAAGTCTATGTTTAAAGGATTAAACACTACATTAAATTTAAGTACTTTGTTCCATCCTCAAACAGATGGGCAAACTGAAAGAGTAAACCAAGTACTGGAAGATTTGTTAAGAATGTATGTGAAAGACCATCTAGGTAAGTGGGAGGAGTATTTGCATTTGGTAGAATTTGCTTTCAATAATAATTATTAGACATCAGCCAGATTTAGCCCTTTCGAAATTTTGTATGGACGGAAATGTAATACTCCTATCTCTTGGAGTAATCTAGTGGATAGATTAGTATTAGGTCCTCAACTATTAAAGGAAATGGAAGAAATTATAAAACAAGTGCAAGGTAATCTGAAAGTTGCATGGGATTGACAAAAAAGTCAAGCAGACTTAAAAAGAACTCCAAAGGAGTTTCAGGTAGGTGAACATGTGTTCATCAAGGTAAGGCCCAAAAAGAGCTCTCTGAGATTGGGCAGTTGTGAAAAACTAGCAACTCGTTACTATGGTCCATTTGAAATTTTGTCCAGCATTGGACAAGTATCTTATCAATTAGCATTACCACCCAATTTAAGAGTACATAATGTTTTTCACATTTCTATATTAAAGAAATATGTTCATGATGCTACTCATGTTGTTAATTGGAAAGATGTATAGGTGGAACCAGAATGATATTTTCTAGTGGAACTGGACTATATCCTCATGTGAAGGGAGATCACACCTCGGAACCGCACCATTGGACAGGTTAAGGTGCAATGGAATCACCTTAGTCTAGAGGAAGCCACCTGGGAATTGGAAAATAATATGCGAGATGCATATCAAATTCTATTTCAGGGGAATTTTGAGGTTGAAGAATAAATAAAATTGAGGACGATGTTATGTTCTAAGGGGGTGTGTATGTCACATGCCCCAATTTTGCAAAAATAATATTATCTTATTGATTTATTTAAAGACAATATGTTAAATTTTATGCTAAGCTGTAATTAATGACTCAGTAGAGTCAAGGATATTGGATGTAATTTTGGATATTTTAATTATAAATAAATAAAAGTGGATACAACAGCTTCGGAGAGTTTTTAAAAGAGTGTTTACTCGTCAATTTGGTGGAGGAGACTGGGTGGAGAGCAAACAGACATGTGGAAGCATCCTCAAACCACCTCCAACTCTTGTAGGTGGCAACCTCCCTACATTTGGGGTCATGATCTGCCAAGAAAGTGGGATCAGAGTAGGTGGCTCAATTAATGACAACTGACCCAAAAGACCTAGGAAATATTTATAAAAATGCCCATTGAAGAGAGCTGAGGCTGGTCATTCTAGAGAAGTGATCATTCAGGTGAATGTACTTTAGAGAAATTCAATGGCAAGGGAATTTGTGGAAATAGTTTGAGGGATTTAATGCTAAGTGATCTAGTGCATTTTTTAGTTGAAGGATCTTACTGCTGAGTGTAGAGTCTTTACTCAATCATTTGACTAGTCTGTGTTTGCATGCTCCACCGGTTCTCAACCAAAATACCAGGAACTAGCTCAGGTGTCCTGAGGAAGCATTTTTTGAGCACTCTCCAAGAGTTGGCAGGGAGGAACGGCCTCCTAACACTGTTGTTGTCCCTACAATCTTTTTGTTTTACTGTATTAGATGGTTTAATATGGATCTGATTGTTAAATGAATGTTAAGTATTTATTTGTAAAATGTTAAGAGTTAGTAATCTTTCTGTATTAATGAAGGAATGAATCTGAATAGATGAAAATAATTCTAATCTATGTTTTTCCACGTCTAGAAGGACCAGACCATACTCCAGCACAGACAGA
Organism: Pseudotsuga menziesii; assembly: GCA_001517045.1. Classification (NCBI taxonomy): domain Eukaryota; kingdom Viridiplantae; phylum Streptophyta; class Pinopsida; order Pinales; family Pinaceae; genus Pseudotsuga; species Pseudotsuga menziesii. The sequence continues at coordinate 173,879 of LPNX011235235.1, forward strand.
GTATGTAAAGTAGATGAGGAAAGTGATAAGAGACTGAAATGATTACATATGTTATGCATTTTACAGTAGCAAGTAGTTTATTTCTGTATGTAGATTATTATCAGAAAAGAACAATAAATTGTTTATCTATGTTTATTGTTTAACCAGCTTGTTTATGTAAGTATGCTGGAAAAGAAATAACAATTTAACTCTTTACAAGTAGAAAGGATTATTATACTCTACTAGATAAGAGGTTATGTGTTACACAGTACAATATTCTTTCTAGTCGAATTAAATATGCAGGAGAGTAAACTATGTTATATTCTATATATATTTTTTCTTTGTGATTATTTAATAACCAGCTGCTTATGTAGTAAAGGATTTAAAGTTAAACTGCTTTATTTACTTTCATTTCATTGAATATCTAACTACTATTCATATAATCTATTTACTAAAAATATTATCTAAACCAAGTTTAACAAATACTATGAAGCAAAGTAGTGTATCACTAATGTATCTAAAATATATAAAAAGCAAAACTAAACTAAGTTGCAGAAGCTGAATTCAGATTATTTCAACCTATTAGCTTAAGTAAATTTAACAAAAAAAATATGATAATAACTAATAAATGAAATACATATCTAGGGAAAAATTGTTCGGTAATTATCGACAGGTTATACCTACAAACAAAAGCTTCACGGTCAAAACCCTAGTTTTTAAATATTTTGTTCTAATAAAAGCAAACAAGCTACAATCCATTGGTTTAGATCTTTATATACAACCATAAAAAAATAAACTGTTACTGACTAGTCACAGTCCTCAGAACATATATACGAATAAATACAATTTAAGAAAATCCCATTATACACTGATGATATTATTAACTCAAGATAATAATTGTTTACAAGTAAGAGAGTTCACTTAAACGAATGAAAAGAAATTCTTTAACAAGGGTTTCATTCGAAGAAAACCCTAGCTCATCTTCCTGAGTAAACAATAAAATTTATAACGTATATCATGACTGAAGAACAGTCTTAGGAATTAACAAATCTATTACGAATTATGTCAAAATAGTAATAATAATTATTCACAGTTGAAAGGGGGAAAAACCCTTATTTACAACAAATATCAAATAGTACTACTGTAACCGAGTCCGAGCTCGAAAGAAGTCCTTGAAATAGCCTATTGTTTTACATAACAAGCCACCAGGCTAAAGGTTTAAACCCAATACATTACCTATCTCATGGCCAGGGTTACCCTTCGATGAAGCGAGGGTTGTAAACATTATAAAAACCAACTTTAACTTATAAAAAAAAAGAAATTGCAGAGACAATGGTGAGATGGACAAGTTTCCAAGCTCAGAAGTTGCTCCCAATCAAGAATCCCGTAACAAGCAAGGCAAGAACCCAAATGATGAATGCAGGGCTTACCATTTGGAGATGGCCTTTGAAGGCAACCAACAATTGCTTCATCCGAAAATGCAAATGTTGTCTCAAGTTCCTGCAAAGTATTTACAATGCAAAGTGTTAATTTACAAATTTCATAAAAGATTTCAAACCTTACTATAACAACTACTTTGTAGTGTAACTTCTTTATGGAAGTAATATTTAAAATAGTTACCTTATAAAGGAATGCCGAGCAGACTAACTGAGAGACTGTCACTAACTTCAGCAGCTCTTACGAAACTTTCAAACCCTACGACAAGGGCAATGCATAAACCAATAACAAGTAAATATTAACCTATCTCTGCAATGACAGGACATGGAAGGACAAGAAGGAGCCACATATAGACTGTAATCCAAGTGCTATGAATCTCAACAAACCCTTACAGACTTAAGACTCACAGTACAAAGAAAGCTTTTTAAGACCTAATAGTGGAGGCTAAAACAACTTTAACCAAGGCTCGGAGTACAACTAGAACTAGAAGGGTATCATGGCCGCCATGAGAGTTCTTGCAGAGCATTTCGAAGGCCCGAGAACTACGGAGGGAAAATGACAAACAATAGTGTTATGAGGAAATTATATCTCCAGTGTGTGGTCAGGAGAAGCCCACGTGCCCAATAGAAAAATTAAACAATGCATGGGTCGAGCTCTATAGTCACCTGCATGCCAATAATTTACAATTATTTATATAATGATTCGTTAACAAATAATGCAAGAACTATATTAAACAATCATTTATATAATTCATCATTCACATAATACGTCTATATATCATCATGTTGATTGGGAGTTGGATAAACAATAATTTTCGGAACGTTGACCAAACGAAGGTGTAGTAATCATATAGTTCGAAACTATTATAATTCTTTATGATTGATTTATAAAACAAACCTTTTATTCTTAAACCAATCAGCTTGGGGTGGAAGTGATTCATCAAATCATATAGAAATGTTGATATTGTAATGTGATCATTTTGATTAACCATGTTTATCAACGTTAATCCTAGAAAAATATAATAACCATTTGTTTAATGAAAAATCCAAGTTGAATTGTGTAAACCATCAAACAACTTTATATTTCTATGTTTATATACATTATGGTCTATGCAAGGTTATACTCCTTTAAACCCACAACTCTAGTGGAGAAAATTTTAAAACTTGGATAGCATAGTAAAGAATAGAATCATAAATTATTTAAAAGATCAATGTTGTTTTAGGCTTGTGTAGAAGCTTCGAACTAATGACAAAATTGTATGTTTATAAACATAATAATATATACATGTTTCTAACCCTTGTAAAACCAATGTTCGATTGGAAATATACGATAAAGATGGCTAGTATGGTAAAAGAATATATATTGAACTCTTTTACATAGTCCATTTGGGATTAGACTTTAATAGTCAATGGTTGTTTCTCAGCATGCCATTTGCTGGAAAATTACCATGTCTATATACTTAGTAGAACGGTTTTATGCTTATACAAAATAACTGGTGCTTAGCATAGGATAGAAGGTTGATCTTTATAGAAAGCATCAACCTTAGAAACTGTTTGTAGACAGTAACATAATACAAGAAAAGTATTATAGAATAATAAGAATTACAGTGGAATGATCCTACTCAATTCTATAATCAGTAGAACCACATGGATTGACATAGATTTAAGAAGTATAGAAAAATAGTGTTTCGATGTGAAAAGACAATATTGTTTTTACATTAATCCACTTATAATGTCAAAAAGTTTAAAAGCTGTAAGTTTCCCTGCAGAAGATAAATTTCGATCAGCTTGATATTCAGGTAAGAAGGGTGATAATGTGTAATGACCAATAGTATAATAAGTATAACGTTACAAGATAGGCATATCAAAGTAGAAGTTAATGTGCAACTAAAATTACAAGTTTTGAGCCATAGTAAGTATCCTTACTGTCGCTATGTGGATATAGAAAGAAACTCAATTATTTGAGCTACTATTACAAGACAAATTGAAGTAAGTAAATTACATTACCTCACGGAAGTTGCTTGGAAGTTTATCAGCTTATCTATTAATCATTTTATTGCATATAGAAACACTTCTTGATACCCTATGAATTTAAAACGTTTACTTGTTCGACCATACATGTAAACCTGTAAGAACCAATAATCTTTCTGCGTTAGCATAAATGCTAAGTAAGCCCAGGTTTCAAGGTTAGATTCCACCTACATTTCATAAAGTAAACTCACGAGTAAACTAAAATAAAATAACACGCAAGTAAACCTTATTCAAGTTACAAAAAGAAAACTTTTTAGTTAAAGTGATTTGAGATTATGTAATACTAATCAATTAACTGTTTCTTTTTTTGCTAACCGTTAGCTCTTAAGTAAATTGTAGATTCAACATTTTATGTTATCTCAAAATTTTAAATTTTTTTGAAAATTTGGGGTTTTGACAGGTGTTATTTTTCTTAAATCTATCACTGTGAATATTATATTTCATAGATACATACGATCTTCCTCTTCTTGTCCATGGGATTGTGTTTAAGCAGCGACTTGGACCAATTATTCTAACAATGACCCAAGTTCAAACTCTGGTGGTTTGTTTAAAATATTGGATATTGTTGGGGTATCCTTCAGGTAGATTACAGTATGTCAGTGACAACATACTTTAGTGGATGAATCTTATTTTCAAGTTTGTCATCCATTAAAAATTAAATGACAGATTCCCATTTAAAAGATAGATCTGCCTCTTCTCCATAAGCAGTGTAAAGAGGCCTTGTCAATGGGATAAAGCGTCGTTAGCAAGAATTGAACCAACACAAGTTATAGTTTAAAGAGTAAAAAAACACAGAGACAAATTTTTATAGATATTTGTTGATGTAATTGTAACTTCGGAATGTATTCACTTGTATTTCTTATCTATTGTAACCTGATGTTCATTCTGGGATGTATTGTAATGTATTTGAGTCATGTCATACCCCGATGTTTTTTTCGGGAAGTTTCTATAATAAGAAATTCATGTCAATTCATTGTGGGTAACCCTCCTATTGGTCAAGGGTTAAAGTCCCCACAGTTATGGGGCCCTTGGGTTATTAGACTATCCTAGTGAAGTCGACCCTAGGTGAGTCATTGTAAGTCAGGGAAATAGTCCCCACCATTGTGTTACCTTCCTATTGGTCGGAGGAGGAAAAGTCCCCACAAGTGGTGGGGAACTAGGGTTATTAGACACTCCTAGAGATGTCGGCTCTAGTAAGTAATTGTTAAGTGAGGCCGACATGTTGGAGTGTACTTCAAGTGAATGAAAGAATATAAATAGAGAGTGAGCCTCTCTATTTATCTCACTTGCAACACTCACACTCACTCATTGGGGTGCATGAGTGAGAGAGGAGAAGCTCTCTCAATGTGAGAGAGAGAGAGACAACTGCTGTCGAGAGATCATCATACTGTTTTCCAGTTTTCTAGTTTTGGTGTTGATTCTATCTCTGAGGAAGTTGCGGGGTTTTCTCCTTTATGGTTTCCCCGAGGAAAACTATTTGTGTCTCTTGTCTCTTGTGATGTGCTTATGTTTTATTGTTGTGCTTGTTATTCTCTCAGTGAAAATATCCTAAGGTCATAATGCTAGCTTATATGATGAAAAACTAACAATATTATCTATTTGTTAGAAGACATCAAATTTAAGCTTATGGTGATAGATCGTGCAACCAATCAATGTGAAATTACACTCACAATGAACAACTTTATATAAAAAAATTTGATGCCAAAGAAACTCAATTTAGGGGTCAGCTAAATCATGGTCTGAACAAGAAAACAAATTGAACTGGTGACCATGTCAATTCAAGGCAGAGCATTTTCTATGGATAGAAATAAGTTCCTTTTCAATAGTGTTGTGAGCCCAACAAAATCTAACCTAGATCATAAGAGTCCAAAAAATAAAGGAATAACACAATTTGTAACTTAGAAAATCAAAGCACAATTTTTTATATGTTCCATCCTGTATATTTTTCTGGTAAAAGAATGGCTCTAGAGTCTGAATAGTTATAGGAAAATTAACACCTAATAAGTTCTAACATGTTACACATTTTATATAAGATGGGATTACAGTGTAATTAACACTCAATATAAGTAGTGTGACAGTCACCATACCTTCACCATCTTTCAAAATTACTGCTCATGAGTCTCCCACATTATCAAGATACAAACGATATCCTAATAACACTACAGTCAAAGTTGTTGAACCATAATCTCTGTAAATACTAGTTTCAGCCTTCAAGAATTTAGAATCAGTTTGCTGATAGGTTTCAGCTACAATTTTAGACAGAAATGAAGCCATTAACAGCTCAAACTCAATGGACCTAAACTACACTCTTTCTGAAACACTAATTTGAAAGAAACAATGTGCAAACGAACACACTTATCTCTATCTTGTGTCAGAAATATGCACGCACATCAAGCCATCTTGGTGTCTGTTGCAAATTGGGGATGATTTATCAAATTCACATAAAGGTGTTTCTTCAAATAGTCAGCAGCATTAGAATCACCATGGCCTACAATAAAGAAATCAACAAGAAGACATTATAAAAATATAAATGTAGTTGGAACCACACACAATGATAGTACAATGGGTTTTCTATAGTATAAAGTGGTTTTCTGATTAAATAAGAGCAATTACAATTTAAGAACCACTAGACAAGAATTCAGATTTTTTTGAACCTCCTAACAACTCCGTTAGGGATTAAACATGCATGAATGGACATTGCTCCATGCTTATGAGGTTAATGAGGCCTATACTACATAAAGTGCAAGAAGAAGAAAATTATCATCAAATATACCAAATAATCCAACCATCTAATCATCAACCTTTGATATTTTTTCATCATAAAAGTTTTCCATTGTTTCTCCCTTTTCTTGAAAGCTGTAGTATCCAAAAGAAACTCACCTATCTTCACTGCAGGTTTGCAATCCATAAATATTTTAGTTGAGCAGGATATGGAATAGTCAATCTCCCACATCAACATATTTTACCATCAAAGACTAAATGAAAAAGAAATCAAGGTGTAGCAACCAAAACATACAAGTGAAAAACTAAACAATGGCACAGTTGCCTAAGGCATGGGTATTGGGATGCAAAGCATGACATAATAGCAATAATTTCCCTTCCATATAGATTGTATCGAACAACTTTCAATAGACATTTTACATAGGTGAGACATTTGTCAATGATGAAAAATTTATAAAGGTGAGGATTAATTGATAGATAAAATAACTATGAATATCACTTTTTGGAAGGTTCATAATTTTTTTTGATATATTCAGTAAACTAGAAACCAAGAACAAGAAAACCAAGCATCATCTCGACATATTCATCACATTTTCAAATTCCAATTAATTGCAAACTAGATAATGCATCCATAACTAAGATCATCTCCCTGGTTTAGAAATGTGTTAATACTCAAAATATGTTTCTCAGGAAAAGTTGGGCCAAAATATTTTAGAAAACTGCACAAAAACATCTATGGGAATCTACTATTACCAGCAGTTGAAGCTTGAAAAAATATGGAGACTTCTAAGATGGAATGAACTATATGTAGCTTTAATATTTTACTTATATATTGGTAGAGGGACTCATATTTGGGGGTGCAACATACTCAAAGTATGGGCCTCAATAAAATAATGGGCTTCCATTTCAATTCCAAAATGTAATGTACCTCTTCGACCTAAGTTCCTTCTAGTGTGGAAAGGGTAAAAGTTTTTGTTTCAAGGATACTGCAAAAAGAGTCAATTCTATTAGCGGCAGACTTACATGGCACTTCATATAAAAAACATGTCCGATTAGATTATGTCGAAACCACGTGCATTGTAAAACAACCATGTGGTGATTTACTTTAATGTGAAAGTCCCCAAGATATTATTCCTAACCACAAGCATTGCATCACCATGGTGCCCTGAAAAAGTCCTACTATGCATGCAATCAAACATTATGATAACCATGACATTAGTTGAGTGACGTTTAAAGTACTACAGTCTATTTATAGAATATGATCATATGAACTGAAATAGCATGAAGAAAATAAAACACAACATATCACACAGGGATGACAATAAAACACCATGAAGCCCAAACATGAAAGAGACACCATAGTACGTGGTTCACCTCATCCACGAGGCTACGTCCACCAAAATTTGGGGTTATCTTTTATTCATAAAAATTCACCGATGAAGGTGTACAATCCCCATCATAAGTGATGCAACCTCAGATCCTCATACAATAAATAGGATACCTCATTCTGAGGCCCACATAAATAAAAACACCTTAGGATAAGCTAGGAGAGTAGGCACTTCCTCCATTCTAGAGTTTGTTAATACAACAATCAAATACATAACTATACCAATGTATAAGTCTCACTTATCATGAGGGTAAAATAGTTCAAGTCTCCCAGATAGGAAGATCCAATAAGGTCATCCATGAAGAGAATGACTCGACACCAGATAGTGGGTGCATAAGTTTAACTATTGGGATTTAAAAGATACTAACTTTTATAATGATCTGGTATTGACGCTTTTCCCAAGTAAACTACGTGGAGACAAAAGAATCATGATGAATCATTAAGTGTCTATGAGCAAAAGAAAGCAGTCCAATAAGGTGCTAAATCCTTTTCCCCAGTAGCCTACGAACCATGTAAAATGCATTTTGTGCATATTAATGAATCAAAGGGGTCGGATATTGGAAAACAACAAGGAGGTCTTTGAAAATACCACCCAAAACAATTTGTATTATCCCAGTAGCAATGATTTTTATTTCCCTCTCATTAAAACATTAAAAACACTAGAATAATTCTCTAAACTGTACATAATTCCAAAACATTGGAAACCCAGATGATTTTCTAGACTATACATAATTCCAAAACATTGGAAACCAGGATAATTTCCTAGACTATACAGAATTCCAGAACAATGGAAACACTAGTAGAAAATGAGAAATTAATAACTAAAATCATGCTATAAATGACTATTTTTGAGTTGATGACTAATAGTAGCAAATTTCCACTATCTTATAGCTAGTCCAATTTCACTAGTCATTAATAGCTCGACTTAATAGTCATTGATTTAGTCATTGATAGACAATGATTTAGTCATTGTTTTAGTCATTGATAGTTAATGATTTAGTCATTAATTTAGTCATGGATTTAGTCATTGATTTAGTCACTGAGTTAGTCATTGATTTAGTCACTAATTTAGTCACTGATTGCAACCATTAATGACCAAATATACGACTAAATAAACTACTAGATGTTAATATATTAATGACTAAGCTAAATACGACTAAGATACATGAAATTAGCTACTAATAGTCGTATATATGTGTATTTAGTCATTTTTGTAGTCACAAATTTATGATAGGGCACGGAGGAATCGAACCACCAACTTCCTGCCTATAATTAGGCAGGCGCTCTACCATTGAGCTAGCACCCTTTAAAAAAAATTTATTGCTTGACAATGATGATATTCAAACAAATTTATGATAGATATCAATCTACAAACTACATAATTATTACTATTACAAAACTAAACTGGCATTCTTTCCATGGAAAGATTCCCCAGCGGTATTTACACGTCAATTTAATTTTATATATGTTCCACTCATTGCATTAGGTTTTTCATCAATATGTTTTTTAGATATAAACGTTGATGACTGCCCACCCATATTGACCAACAGCTTGCCATGATCAAAACTAAACCCTGATGCCGCAGCTTCCACCACCAAGGCAGGGAGATTTAATGTTGGAGACACTGAAAGTGAATGAGATGAAATTGTTTTAGGATTAGAGGAGACCTAAACAGTTGGGATCCTCATACTAAATGATTTTTCCTATGCAACATAGGATCCCCTGCAACAATGATTAATGTCTCAATATTCAATAAGATATGTAATTTTCCACCAAAAAATCCTAAATCATATGGAAGCTTATGTTCGCTAAACTTAACGTGTAATGTTAGTCTGCACCAATCCAGGGGGGTGTTGGAAAACCAAATAAATATTCCATGACAAAAAACAGATTTCTTACCAAGATGCACTAGTTGGCAATACAACTGATCTTCTAGTAGCTCCACTGGCAAGAGAAGTCTCAACATTACCTCCTGTGTTCTAGTTTCACATGGAAATATGAATAGGTATATATTATTAGGAAATGGAAATGAAGCCATGTATAAAGAACCTAGAAGACAATCATTGAAGTAAAACATAAGTTGTCTAAAGAAAATGCACATTAGCTTCGATACTAATTATTATTTAAGAATGAATCGAAAGCTATTAAATAATCTAATATGGAAGCATAGGAAAAGCTGTCAGCACAGATATCAATAACAAATGCTAAAGATAATTTGACGGAAGTACAATATACTAAAATCCTAAAGTCACTTACATGAGCCAGTGATTTGCTCAATTTACTTGAAGAAGCTGATCCAAGCAAGGAAACCTCTGCCACTGGTGGAGGTAAACAAAGTCCCCAGTGTTGTTGTGAATGATTTGTAACATCATAGAACTTCTGAGTTTTTCTACTAGAAAAATAGGACATAGAAAATCTTAAATCATAGAAGCTAAATGTGAAATATTTTTTAAAACAATTTAGCCCAATAAAGAAAACTTTCTAAATTAATTAAATGCTAGAACATAATTATAGGGGATTAAAGCAGCAAACTCATTCATATTACCCATACTTTTGGTAGACGACACATTGATTTTCAGTCAATAGTTCTGTTAGGGAGATGGAAATGCTTAAGGGGCTTCTGGACCTCTATTGCAAGACTACGGGAATGGTAATAAATATGAATAAGTCTTCAAAAATGTAAAGTGGATTGGCAGAGTAATTTAAAGACCAGACCAAAATCATATTTCCCATTAATTATTTCAAGAAGTCAAATACCTGGGTTTAATCTTGAAACCATATGATTGACATTTAAATTTTGGTCATAACTATCTTGTGGTTCGTATATTAACCTTCATTAATCTATTCTAGAGAGCATACAAGAGTATTGGATTTCTATATCACAGTGACCAAAAGGAATCTTAACCAAATCAGAAAGAAGTGTTTCAACATCCTTCACATAGGGGGGAGGGCCAAGAAATTCCACTAGTTATAAATGGAACAGGGTAGGAAATTCCAAGTAAGTTGGGAATGGGGTTTAAACACATAAAACACTTCAGCTTGAAATTTGCAACTAAAATCCTTTAGAGATTTCTTTATAATGATGGACACTGAGGTCAAGTTATGAAATCAAAACACTTAAGAGATGCATCCATGGAATATTGGCTTAAAAAAACACTTGTAGGATGCTTCCATTACAAGGAGATCCTTTGGTAAAGTTTTCCCCTTGGTGGGTAAATAAATGAGGGAACTGAGGAAAAGTCAGAATTGTAAAGGACCCATGGATCACAATTGAAGGAAATTTCAAATTTCAAAGGCTGTACTAGATAGTTTACATGCTTAGAGGTCTATACTATCATAGAGAGGCGGACTTGCAATTGCCAAGAAATGCCTAGTCTTGAGGATGGATGACAACAAACACTCTTAAGTTTACAAGGTAAGCCAGAGGAATGAGACGATTACATTGACTTGCCCAATCATCAAGGATATGAGAATTTAAAGTGTTCAAGGATCAAGGGAACAAGGAAATGCACTCCGTGGGTCAAAATAGGTTATGCTACCAAAGTGGAGGAACTCATGCAAGAGAGAGCATCGTAGAGGACAGTTGTTTGGAAGCTATTCAGCCCTTTAGAAATAAAAACACTAATGTAGTTGGTACTGGCTAATAAAGTACTACCAATGGGAAAATGAGAGATTGGTGCAGACAAGGGTGATGTATCATATGCAAATGTAATGCCGAGTATGTGGATCACTTGTTCGTCTTGTGCACCTTCTCTAGATCTGTATGACTTGACGTGTCACAGGTTACAGGGTACAGATCAAGATGATATATATAGGCATAGCTTGGTAGATTGTCTAGGACTGCATTGGTGACAAAACTGTAGCAACTTTTCAGGCTCCCATGTTTTGCTTATATATGATATATGGATGTCAAGAAATTTGATGATATTCCTGGAACGGGTCTTCAGAGTTTCCCAGGTAGCACATAGGATTAGAGAGGTAATGCACTAAAAAAGGATTCTAAAAGAAAAACCTTCCAGTTTTTCACTAATGCATTATATTGATAAAGAAAAGCCTAGGTATTTTCAAGAGAGCATGAAAAGGACTATCAGGTATTTGTGGAGCTGGTGCTTTGCTCTTTTTACTCTTCTTTTCATTTGTTGCTACACTATGAGGCTAGTAAAGGGGCAAGCAGAGCAAAAGCCTACATTCAGACTATGGAAAAAAACTGAGAATGGAGGAATTAAACAATTTCAAGGTTATGGAGATTCAAATTTTATCATAGATTGGGCTAATCATCTGTCCAGCATTGAGAATCTGAGCCTGTATGAACCAAGTTCAAGAGGTCAAAAAATGTTCCATAATAATAATCCTTTTTCAAAACATTTACCAAGATTTCAACTCAATGGCAGACAAGCTTTCTAAATATACTTTGTTGTTACAGAAGGGTACCTAAACCAAACAAGAAGTTAGAAATGTCACTCTCCTATCTGATTCAGAAAAGACTTGTACTAACAACTCTTCTTTTCATTTGTTGCTAAACTATGAGGCTAGTAAAGGGGCAAGTAGGGCAAAAGTCTACATTCAGACTGTGGAAACTAGCTGAGAATGCAGGTATTAAACAATTTCAAGGTTATGGAGATTCAAATTTTATCATAGATTGGGATAATCATCTATCCAGCATCGAGAATTTGGGCCTGCATGAACCAAGTTCAAGAGGTCCACACCAACCACTAACAATCTTCAATCATCCGCATCTAGTCGTTTATGATTTGTTTCTAGCAGTCTCCATGAAATCATACCAAAGAAATGTTTGTATGTGGTGAGGAAAAGTAATTTTCACAATTGGTCACAAGTCTGCAACACTAAACCATTAGAAGTTCTAATAATGTGCACCTGTAAAAATAATTCTTGCAAACTTCTTTACATTGACCAGCAAATGATGCTGGCAATCAACAAAATTCCTACAATTGCATGTCATCACAGTTACGCAATTTTAATAAATAAATAAATTCTTTAATTTTTCCAGCCTAAAAATAGCAAGTGAACACGGATTTTAGACTAAATTAACATAAGAAATCAAATATAGAGGGATCCTAAAAGAAATTCATGTATCCCTACACCCTTCTAGACTGTGATCATTCCCAACAACAATCACATTTTGTATGTTTCCTTGGGCTCCCCCCTAGTTGAAACTATTAATAAAACTACAAAGTAATCAACACAATATAGATCCAATGCATGGCACAACTACATAAAAAAATGTTATGCAGTGTTAAGAGGAAAGGAAAAGATATCAAGGATGCTAATAACATCAAAAATTAATTGGACAACTAATCGATGACAAATAGCAGTATGGCATTGACTGATTTTGAGACACATAAAATATGTAAAATAGTTTCGCTCACATACCAGTATTTGTAGAAACACCAGCTCTTTCTGTATTAATGTTATTTGAAGCAGAAGCCATTGAACCTAGGGACAACTCTCCAGATAGGCCTTCTTTAAGAGCTACAGAATCATACCGAGCAGCAAGTCCAAGCCGTGTCACATGTGAAAACAACTTTTGCTCATTCAATACTGGAGAACTCCCATATGGAGTTTTTGGTTCCCCTAATGCTTCTTTTTCGGTTTTCCATGAAAGACACATTACTCAATCAATAAAATACCAATTTGTGGTCAATAATCAACCATTCAAAAGCAAGAATTTTTACCAAAGGTATCACATATGTTATCCTCAATATTCAATTCAATTTCTCATACCACTTAACATCAAATATACTGTTCTCTTTCGAAATGGAACTCAAAATTACCTTCATAATGAACACTTGACATTATTGACATAAGTAAATTCTAGTAGAACAGGTCGCGCTTGTACTGCCACAGCTGAATCCACCCTCTTAGCTCTAGTTTCCAGTTAAAATGAAAGTTTTAAAATTAAAATTGCACTTTTTAACAATAGATAAGAACTGGATCCTCATGATTTAAAAACAATCAGAGAAAGGTTCATTATTTAAAATTTCTTCATTATTTAAAATTTCTAAACTTTTGCAACTACACACTGGTGCCTTTTTCAATGACATGAAAGCAAAAATTTCACAACATATAAAAATAGAAACAGATTACTATATTTCTATGGCACCAGAAACAACAGCTATTAAAATTAACACTAACTGTCAAATGCAACCACAAGGATAAATAAGGAACCCAAAAAAAATTTACCAGGGATATTATTATCCATCCAATCACATAAGAGGCTGAAGACACTCTTAATGCCTGCACTAGAAATCGGTTGGATGTTAGTGATAGAATCTGGAACTTTTCCTACAAGTTAATTTCACTTCAAATGAATGCAATCACCCGATTTTAGTATAGTGATGTTTAGGAGACATAACAGTAATTAAAGCACTTACTCCTTTCCAACCTAAGAAGTTTGCAATGCAGCCACTAGCTATTGGACCAACCATTGCACCTATAGTTAGTAGTGAACCAAAGGTAGAATACTGTACAATAACATTTAATGGAAGAATTTAGACTTAGATGTGCTGAATTAGTTATTAGAATATTTTACACTCAGATGTTCTGAAAAAGTAACATTTTTAGATCTAAGCGAATCATAATTAATTGGCCAATAGTTACTAAGGTGATATGATGCCATCGCATATGCCTACTTACAGCTGCCAATGCAACCTAATCCACCATAGTATTAGTAGGTTCTTGGATCCATATTTCAAAAAAATGGATAACAAGACATTACAGTTATATGAGTTTTAGTTTTATAGATGGTGGGATATGTATTATAAAACAATACATACTTGTATAGATTCATCTTACACCTAGATCTATCATTACTTGTAGTGTAAATTTAGATCTCTCAATGTTTGATAGATATGGGTTTAAGATGGATCTATTCTGATATGTTCTATTTTTACAGTGCTAAGATGTATCTATATTTCTCAAGAACTAAGACAGTTGGTCCATTTCCATAACACATATTAAGTGGAAGACAACTACCAATATCCTCTAAACCACAAAGGATCATGAAAATATCCATGCAATACTATGTAGTTGTATTTTATTAACACCAAAAACTAGTCCAAAATTGGACTAAACTCTCAATTAGAGGGTGTAGAGCATGATTTGATGAAAACTATACACAAAATAGGACCTAAATCATTTTCTGCTGAGTGGCCTCTAATGCATATTTGACAACATAAATCTATGCCTTCTTCGAAAGTAGCATTCTTGAGGACCTGAATTTCATGAGCACCAACAAAGGTATTATAAAAGTCAGGCCTCTCAATGAGAAGAGACTCTTCATATTCTAATTCCATTCCATGGCCCATTGGAATTCAGTGATCTGATCAAAGATACATTTTAATAGAAATATTTGAACAAGACTACAATTTATTGCAGAAATTAGCTGAAATGGATTCAAAGAATGGCTAACAAGATGAAAGAAATAAAAAAAGGTTACAAGTACAGGAACAAATGATGGTTCACGAGAAATTGGAAAATAAAATTTGTCTTTAACAGAATAAAAGTATAAGTATCATGGATTCAACAACTGCTCAAAAGTCTTCAAAGTATATCTCACATTGACATGCCATTTTAATAGAAGGTGCTTAAGACTGAGTCAGAGTCTGCTAAGTAGACAATACTTCAACCAAAATTAAAGTGAATACTATTAATAAGACTAAAGAGGCATTATCAAGCTATATATATATATATCAAAGGGACAATAATTAAACGAGGTGAGGTGCAAGCAGTGGCAATTTTGGTATACTAGCTACCTGGGACCTGGCACAAACCAAACAAAGTCAGCTCTATCTATATGGAAATGAGCGAGATTCATAATGGATTATAGCATTTAATTAATGATGAAAAGAAGAAGCACCTGAGACGTGGTTAGTCCAAGGCCCTCCATCATGGCAGACTGAACAGGAGAAGAGAATCCCACCTGCAATACACCAACAAAACAAAAAATATAAGCTTGTATCATCCATCACAAGCACAGAGTTAAAGTGCATTCAATAGGAGACCATATCATTCTTTGATCTCATGGATTTAATGCATCCATTTCTGCAAGTCTTTACAGATTGTTTTTTATCATCACCCACATATTTTCCATGCTCACACCAATCCCCATAGTATCTATTGTTGGGAGTGGCACTATGTTACAACATTTGCTTCTGAAGCCATTAGAAAGGTGAGAAGAAATGCCCCCATGCAAGATTCATCTTTAGTCGACATTGAATTCAACATGCTATCAAATTCTACCTTAAACCATCAAGCTCCCCACCATTTTTTTCCTCAATCAATCTCAAACTAAACCCTTTCAAATTGTATGCAACAATTTTTAGGCCAATCAATATGACTTAGCAAACCATTGTTTTAGAAGGTCCAAAATGCTCTCGAATGGCTACCTTATCCATATATAAATCAAACTTTCCTTGGCAAGGTATGACTGGATTTGTGCCTGGATTATTGGAAACTTGAGTACGTATTTATAATTTAAAACTCAGGAACACAGAAGTGGTTAGAACATGAAATTTTTTACTAGCACTGTGGTAGAATGTATACCATTTTAGATATGTTTTTAGGTCTTGTAAAGATTCCCCATGTGGCAACCTTAGGCTTCTACAAACCATAACTATTATCATTTTTTGGCGATGTTTGCACTTCAAATCTGTTTAAACCCTAAGGAAGGGAACTCTAAACCACTATTTAAACCAGCATGAAGACCTCATTTTGACTTCTTCTCAGAAAATTCCAATCCAATAAAATCAATGGTGGAAATTCCTTTCTTATTGTAACTTTTTACATTGGAAAAATCCCATTCAGGTGGAGTAACTTTCCTCATGATTACACCATCTCTTGTGATAATTTCTACTTCTATTGTATTATCTTCCTATAGAAATATGTTTTCACCTTACACCTTCGTGTATGCTCTTTCTCATTCAAGAGCATCAAATGCAGCACCACCTATAGTTTGATATAGAATTATTAGGATAATTCCATATAATTAAAGTATTTAGAAATGAAAGGTACAGATCAGAAGGTAGGAAGAGAAAAAAAATGTGCATTAATACAGATAAAAGACCACAATAAAATAATTCGTAAACTAAAAACTGAAAAGAAAAAAAAAATAACTAGATGACAAACTCCTATATGTGTTGGTTAATCAAGAAATTCCTATACAAGGCTATTTCCACTAACAGTCCTTGTAGTTGGTTTGGATAGATGTTTGGAAGGTTAAGCTTCAGATTTAATTCATCATAACATTTAACAAGAGGCGTGCACACTATATGTAATGTCCCCAACTATACTGAGCTGATTTATGAGTTAACTGTTGAAGTATTTTGACTCAAGACTCTTGTCAAACACTTTGTACTCTTTAAATACCCATAATGTGTAATATAGCAGTATTGTAAATATCTCTGCTTTCTCCGTATATGTCCAATTTTATAAAGCTTTTCAGGTTGTTGAGAGTTCCAAGTTTTTCTTAGTTTCTTAAGTCTGAGTTTATGCTTTCCAATATTTTCCCTGATTTTTTTTATGAGTTTCTTTCTGAACCTTTGGAAATATGTTCCCTAAAACAATATTTGCAACATTGGAAAATAGAATATACAGTGTGTACAGTTCCAGCAATCTCTCTTTCTTGAATTCTTATGAGTGTTCTTTTGCTCCCTTCACCCTTTACATACATCAACAATCCCAAAAGTTGTTTTTGGCATTTGCTAATGTGTCATTTGCAATAACTTCCATTATAAAAAAGTTTGTATGTTTCTGCCAATAATAAATGCAAATAGAATTTTTCATAAAGTATTGGACAATTCTAAAATCAAGATTTAGATGTTTAAGGTCAACCTGTATTCTCTATCGAATTGTA
Organism: Pseudotsuga menziesii; assembly: GCA_001517045.1. Classification (NCBI taxonomy): domain Eukaryota; kingdom Viridiplantae; phylum Streptophyta; class Pinopsida; order Pinales; family Pinaceae; genus Pseudotsuga; species Pseudotsuga menziesii. The sequence continues at coordinate 191,304 of LPNX011235235.1, forward strand.
GTTGAAGGCATAACCTCTCACTTTTTTGTGAAGGAAGATTTATGTAGAAAAGTATAATTTTTACAGAGATGAGTAATATGTAGACCAACTGATATTTTGTTCTTAGCGTGCATCGGTCTCAAACTAAAACCTTTCAAATTGTATGCAACAATTTGTAGGCCAATCAATATGACTCAGTAAACCATTGTTTTAGCAGGTCCAAAATTCTCTTTAATGGCTACCTTATCCATATATAACTCAAACGTTCATGGGAAATGTATGAATGACTTTGTGCCTGGATTATTGTAAACTTGAGCACATATTTTTAATCTAAAAATCAGGAACACAGAAATAGATTGTATACGGTTTTAGATATGTTTTCAGGTCTTGGAAATATTCCCCACATGGTAGCCTTAGGCTTGTACAAACCAAAACTTTTATCATTTATTGGCGTCGTTTTCACATTCAAATTTGTAGCATCTCTTGTGATCATTTCAACTTCAGGAAGGGGATCTGAGGAAGGGAGCTCTAAACCACTATTTAAACCAACAGGAAGACTTCGTTTTGACTTCTTCTCAAAAAATTCTAGTCCAATAAAATCAATGCTGGAAATTCCTTTCTTATTGTAACTTTTTACATTGGAAAAGACCCGTTCAGGCGGAGTAACTTTCCTTGTGATTACACCATCTCTTGTGATAAGTTCCACCTATAATGTATTACCTTCATGCAACAAACTATTCTCACCTTCCTGCTTCTTGTATGCCCTTTCGCGTTCAAGAGAATCAAATGCAGCAGCACCTGTAGTTTGATAGAGAATTATTAGGATAATTCCATAGAAGTAAAGTATTCAGAAATGAAGGGTATAGATCAAAAGGCAGGAAGAGAAAAAAAATGTGCATTAATTCAGATAAAAGACCACAATAAAATAATTCAGAAACTAAAAACTGAAGAGAAAAAAACAATAACTAGATGAAAAATTCCTATATGTGTTGGTTAATCAAGAAATTCCTATACAAGGCTATTTCCACTCATTGTCCTTGTAGTTGGTTTGGATAGATTTTTGGAAGGTTAAGCTTCAGATTTCATTCATCATAACATTTAAGAAGAGGTGTTCACACGATATGTAATGTCCTTAACTATACTGAGCTGATTTATGAGTTAATTGTTGAAGTATTTTGACTTGAGACGCTCGTCAAACACTTTGACCACAATTGTTTTGGTACCTCTGTAGAGTTCAGATCTGATTCTGTTGTTTTCTTTTGCTGACTGTTGGGTTGATTTTTGTGGTTCATATATTTGGATCTCATTCATAACACCTCATACAAATAAATGTGCACAACAGACTTGTATTTTATACCTAAAATAACCCAATATGAAAATAGAAGCTATAGTAAATTACTAATAGTAAGCTACATAAGTCAAATAATATCATTGTAATCAGATTTCACCTTTCTGACCTGTAATCAGAAGCACCGTCAAGAAAGTAAAATCATTCAGCTTCATCCCCATCATCAATGCTTGCCAATGCATCTTGAGAGCCTCTTCATATTTCCCATTTAGAGCATACCCTGCAATCATATTGCTCCACAAAACCGCATTCCATTCAGGCATAATGTCAAACACTTTCCTTGAATCCTCAACAACAGGAGGAACCACATTCCATTCAGGCATATTGTTAAACACTTTCCTTGCATCCTCAACAATAGGAGGAAGAAGTTTCAGGAACAACAAACATGTTATCCCCACATCCTTTGAGGACCGCAATGAGCAACAACAACACCATGTGGTGATCAATTACCCCTTAAAGGTGAAATGAAAGCAAGAAAACACACACATGGAATCATTAAAATCTTTCATTCCCTTCTTCCTTTTCCTCAATGACTATTTTGGACAGTTGAATCTCTTTTGTGCTCTGTATGCATGTCTTCCTATGCGAATGGTTAATATAAAGGCCTCGAGAGATGCTCGACAACAGTCTTCATTCTGAAGTATTACTACTTCACTCATGTGAGAGCAATTCTTCAATAATCAGGGGATTTACAGGTTGAGTAATGATATATGATTTCAGTAATTTTCTACCTCTCTTACTTCTGGGTAGTCAGACCCCTCAAACATTTCATATATCTTTAACTGGGGTAAAATTGATCCCAAATCAGATACTGGTTTCCCTCTCTATTTGGGATATAGAGCAAATTGGTTGCACCCTTCTATATTATTTCTGGTTTTATTTCTCACATTGAATTTCCCAAGTTCCCCTGGACAGCTAGTGCTTCATGCTTATTTGGCGTCACACCTTAGAGAAGTAAAAGAGGGATTCGATCCATCCAACATTATTAGTTTAGAAGTGACCATAATCCATACCCGAATACATATTGATTCTTGACATCCTACATTAACCAAGGGACCATTACATATCTGATCCAAAAATGGGGGGGAATATATGGATCTTACCCAAATGGGAAGAGACCTTACCTACATGGGAAGAGATGGACATTACCCAACAATATCCAACTGAGTGATGAATGAACAAGTGGTCAGTTCACTGCCAAGGGCCTCGATCCTTTCCTAATTCATCCATGCTCCTTCTAACAACCATATCGCCTCTTTAGGTCAATAATAAGTTGTAGTTGACCACTTTATCTAATGCTCCTTTAATTTTTGTCACAGGGTTCAACTTATCTAACGCTCCTTTAATTTTTTTCATAGGGTTCGACAAATTTCAACCATGGAGTTCAATATTCACTGAACCTTAAGCTGAATCAAATTTTATATTTGCAAGACAAATCATATTCGAAGGTGAACTTAAAGACGAGTTTGAATGCAATTTTTAGTCAAATTTTTAGGGTTTTTCAGAAATGAGGTTCCGGTAACCCTAAAGCGTAGTTTTACTTTTCTATAATTGTGTTGAGCACAAAAATTCCCACATTACTCCATCGCATAGGTGCCAGTGTTACCCTTATACCTTATAGTTATACAACCTCGACTCCTTGTTGCTAGAAGTTTCGAACACAGGATACACTCTTAGTGTATGGACCCCCTATATCTTAGGCTACTGTCTACCATTGAGGCTCGCAGTTGTGCCTATCTCAAACCCCAGACAGTTTGTCTCTCGGCCTTTGGAAATTGGCATTTGCTAATGCTGCCCTGCAACGCTACCTCAGTGAGTAACTCCCGCCACCCCGTTCGCCTCTAAGACATTTAGCAATGCCACCTCAATTTTCAATTCTCCTTGGTACATTCGCCACCATAAAAAAAAAAATAAGAGATTTAAAATATCCTACTTGATTACCTTTTTTCATTTATCCTCTGTAACATCGCCCCCTTGGGGTACTTTTCATAGCCAAAATAGTTCAATTCTTACAAACAACAAAATATCTATTACAAACAACAAACCCGCAGACTCAACCCTTTAACTAGATATGATATAAATATCCCCTTACATTTACATATTTAGTTGTAGCGTGTGTATATTGGTCAAGCGAGAGAAAAGACCAGAGGGAGAGCCATGGTTAAATAAGAATAAAATTAACTTGTATCGCCCCCAGAGGGTGTTACTCAGACCTACTAAAGATGAAATTTAATGAGACAATAATATAGAATGAGGATGTTTTCAATAACTGGTGTAAAAGGACTGTTGAGCTACTATATGTTCAAATTCTAATTTATGATCAGATTTAAACATAGTTTTGACAAAATTGTGATCATATTTAAAGTTTAAACATAGTTTTGAGTGAATTTTTATCATGTTCTAAATATTTATTAGCTGATTATATCCACAAAATTATGAATCATGATCCTGTTTTGACTTCTAATAGCAGTTTAAACTTTGAATTATATTTCTAGTAGTTTAAGTTGTGAATTCTAATAGCTATTATGTTATATTTATAGTAGTTTAAGTACTAAATTCTAATAGTTTTTATGTTATATTTAATTTTCAATTTCTTTTATATATATTTGAAATTTATATATGGATGAACCTAATGCAAAGTTCATTTTGAACCGAACCAGAAAATAAATTGAACCCAAATCTCATGGTTTCCAAACTCAAATTCGAACCCGAAACCTAACCATGTGGCATAGCCTTTAATTGGATGTTCTTATGCTTTCTTCGCCCCCTTACGACCACCATAATCTAGTAGTGCTTCATGCTTGAAAGGATATTTGAGCCATTTCATCTCCACCACATTCACAATAATGAAAAAAACCATGAAGAAAAGAAAAACACAATAGGTAATGAAGAAAAACATAGAAGGAAACAAATCTCAATAAAAAGAACCATGAATAAAAGAAAAACATAGAAGGAAACAAATCTGAAGGTCTAAACATTGCTATCATTCTAGAGGGGAAGCTCAACACCAATATTAGACAATTTCAATTTCTGTCCACCGACACCAATCTGATCACCAAGTTTAGAATTGTGTGAACTCCAACTCCATTTACTCTTGTTAGATGTGTCTTCAAGCATATTCTTAGATCGAGACATATTACTTCTAAATCCGGTCCTCTTATCCTAAGTCGTCAACATTGTAGGGTAGGGTTGTGATTCATATAATGGGGAAAGGGTTCCATTCTCGGTGGCCATGACCCCGACTTGTTCTTTTTTTGCCCTGTAAATTCTCTTATCCATTCTCAACTCCTCTTACCTACACTAACACCATTGCATTCAATAATCCAGAAACTGAATGAAGCTTTCACTTCAATGCATAAAAACCATCAATGATGATTTGCGATAGGGAATCCACCATTATGTTGGTTATATCCTTGTGGCCTGTGGAATCCTTCGTGTTCTATAGCTTTCTTTCAAATTCAAGTGTAATACATGAAGCAAAATGGCCATGTAAACCCACCATTGCTATAGACATATTGGTGTTGAGCGGTAAAATGATTTTAAGTAATATTATGATTTTAAGTAATTTTACTAATATAAATAATGTATAGAAATATTAAACAATGTTAATTTCAACTTGTGATTACGTTCATTTTTTAAGGTATTTTGTTTTATAGGAAAAAAATGACTAGCCATCAAAGAAAAACTTTAAAGTTTCAAAGATATGCCTCCAATAATTTACATAAACCTAATAAATGTGCTCCATGCCAATATATCTTCTTGAATATACTCCAAGTCAACAGCTTGTTATATAGTTCCATCCACTTCAATAATTTGGTTTTTAGAGGAGCAGTGGTTTTCCACAAAGGAATACACGACTTACTCTACTTCTTAGTCCTCTTTCAAGAACATTTCCTTGTATTGAAGGCTTGTAGTATAATCTCTAGTATGTTTCCATGACTAGACCAAGCTATCTTCCTACTCCTTCAAGTAAATTAAACTCAATTTCAACTTGTCAATAAAAGTGTTTCCTTTTTTAGCTTCAATTCCATATAAACCCAACAAACCATCTTCAAAATATCACCCATATTTCCACAAATGAGCTCTGTTTGAAGTTATAAAATAAGAAAAATACACATTATATGCATGTTATTATTCCATGTTATGTATATATATCCCTTGTATATAAGCTAATATCAACCTAACTAAAATTATGTGTAATATCTAATAAAAATAACTCCACTAGTTTAACAAAAATTGGGTCACACTTCTTCTAAACATAAAATGTTTGACATATATTATCTATAAATCATAATAACTACATCACATAATAATACAAACTCAATCCCAAAGTGAGCAAAAGAAATTAATAATAGTAAGGGTCTCTATATACAATGCTTGTTCATTTTCCTTGTTCCCTCTAGACATAGTATAAAAAATGAAAAAAAGACAAATGGGGAGAAAAAGGGCATATGACCATAAATAAATATCATAAAAGGAATTATATACAATCCCCTAACCACATAACCCTTAAGCCGCCTAACCCTCAATCCCTTAAACCCTAACCCCCTATACCCCTAAGCATCCACCTAAATGTAACCCCCTAACCCTAGCTAACCCCTCTAACCGCAAAATATCATAATGTGACGATAGTGACAATCTATGTATTTTATGCACGTATCTACTAAGAAACTAGCATAAACAATTAACGACTAACATCTCACGTAACTAACATAAAGAATGAAGTCTTATACCAATATATGAATTCAATGCACCTACCAAACTTGCATGGGCAATTCATGATGCACCATAACACATCATTTAATGAAAAATATGAAACTTGTAGTCAACATAAAAAGGAAAATCAATAGGAAAATAACAAGGACAATTCCATTCCAACAAGACAACCAATTTTTCTTCAGGAAGCATAAAGGGCCTTTCCTCTCATAGAATTCCCCCCTCTATTATAATGCATGGATTTCATTTTATAGAAATTATGGGTCTATTAGTCTCAATAGAACAAGAACATTTACATTTGCATTAAAAATTTATTTAGTGTGTCAAACTCAGCATTGCATGTCCTCCAAACACTTACGAATATTGACATGATTATCTTTTGAGTTGAGAACAAGAACTCCATGTTATTGATGGATCTTTGACATCACTCAAAAATGATGAAGGGTTTCATTTTTCTCATCTTTTAGCCCAACATATGGAGAATCAATGGATTTTGTTTTATAAACTAGGATTAATATAAAATTTAATTCATTTGTGCTTTATATAAATATAATAATTTGTGTTTTATATAAATATAATATTTGTTTTATTATTATATAATATTTGTTTTAATGGTATTTTTTGTTATAGTAGTATATATAATAAACTTTGATCGAGGACGTTGGTCAAGAAGATTTGTGCATATCATGAATCAGGTTTGTGGTGACGTCAGATGCAAAATTTACATTGCCAATAATGCATAAATGAGGTTTAAATTGATAGTGATAAGGAGAGGTAATCACTACATTAGGCGTATCATATTTTGCAAGGCCATGCCTATAAGAGGTCGAGGAATCAAAATATTTACCTAAAACTCCAAGATGGGGTCGGGCATCTACTTTTATTCCATATGGATCTGAGACTGGTTCTGGGATAGCACCCCAAATTAATTATAATTGAGTCTTTGATTGGTTAAAATATTGTTCTTGGTGCTTCCACGGGTTCAATTATTATTGGATCAATTGCTACAATGTTTAAAGGAACTGATCCTGGTGAAGCTACGTCGATTGGTGCAGCTAGTTTGATGGTCACAGATCATGATAGTTATATTGAAGTTGGAAAAGAACCTTAGTATGAGACGTGAGACTCTTACATTGAATGATCAACAACTAGCTATGATGCTTCTAGGTATCGATATGGTCTTGGTTCTAGTGCCTACTTCGTAATTGTAGGAACCTAGTTTTCCTTTAGCATGAGCTTAACGGTTTGCTTCAATGGTGCAGTAGGGATAAATATGATCAAGAGCAAATTCATGCAATTATTTTGTTGGATCTCTGAAGATCAAGGTGCATGGCACCAATATTACTAATAGAAGGTAAACAATTTACTAAATTTACTAAATTGTAACACATCATTGTCACAATGCAATTTTTCATGACACAATTAAATATGACTAACATAAATTACTAATTCATATTCTTCTAGTTAGTCATTTTTTATGGCGTGACTAAATTAGTCATTTATGTTAGTCATTTTTAACTCTGTCACTTATTATCTAGTCATATTTGTTAACTGGTGACTAAATTAGTCGTTAATTTTAGTTGTTTATAGTTGGGTTAATCAAAATTGCTCATATTTAGTAGTAAATCACTTGAAAAACCTGTGGTGACTAAAATTTTTAGTCACATAGTAGCTAATTCCTCATTTTGTACTAGTGAAACTAGGATAATTTCCTAAACTATACATAATTCCACTGCAACGATTCTTTAAACCTTTTATATAGAAAAGGGTGAAAACATAGCATCCTCTTTTATTTACCAGTCATCTCCGCCTTAGTGTGTGTAACCCTTGTGAGTTTTCATACTTGAAATTACCACAAACCCTCCCACATAAATTTCCAGATTGGAATTACAGTCTACCTAGAATTGAGATCCTGGGTGAAAAGGATCCTACAAGAAAGCCTAAGCGTGGCATATATTTAGTAAACAAAAATCCATTGCAAGCATCCGATTAAGCCCACCATCAAATTACAGTTTGATTTTGTTTTACCCTATGAAAACTTATAGCGATTGGTCGTGGATTGTTTTTCATTGTAGCCACTGGTAAGTATAATATATAAATTTGTAAGATGGTTATTGTTCAGCTGGGTCCATGCCTCAGCTACATCCACCATTTCAGCAAAAGAGAGTTTAGAATGCTTACCACAATTTGCAAGCAGGAGTGCCATGCCATTTGGGACCAAATCACATACCATGAATTGTAGCTAGTCGCATATAATGATATGGGAGGAAACTCGAACTCCACAATAAAATAAAATCAGCATGTGATTACAGTTCATACCTCATGACGATCTATTGGATGCTTGCTCTGGAGAGGGATTGCTGAGCAGCTCCTCCATGTTAGTGCGAAATCAGAGGATGAAAATGTTGCATCTATCTTTCCACTACATTCCCATGCAAATAGTGAAATGCTCTGTGACAAAGCCATAGCAAGCAGCGTTGCAAGGAAGTCATCTTCCAAACATATACCCCAACTTTTTCAAACGGAGCACTTGTTAATATTCAAGGAGATCCCTATCGAAACGCAGTATCCTCTCATAGCACTCGTTAAAATTCCAAGAGAACCCTCTCCAAACGTAGTACCCTACCGAGAATACTTCCCCCCCCCTCCTCGAACAGGCATCCCTCTCTATATATACAAGTCATTCCTTCTTATTTAATTCCTTCAGCTAAAAAATGTGAGCAACTTAAACTGCTCTGCTTAGCAACGGAGTTGGAGGTTCTTCCCAAAAGGCTAGCGCATCTCCTTTTCTCAAATGAAATACGCACACCAAGATGCACAGACAGTGCAGTCCAATATCCAGCCATTGAGAACTTCGGTAAGGTTTCCATTATCTGTGACCAAGAGTCATGGAGTTTTAATGGCTCCATAATCCATGCTTCTCAAACAGTATATACAGAAATCATAACATTCCCTAAATCTTTGCTTAGCCAAAATTAAGACCGGCATGGGGAGTAATAGCCTCTCCACAAAGGGTGGCTAAACTTCAGGTATCTGGTCCAGTATTGATACTCAACATAAAACTCCATAATTGGTCATCATGTAACTGTACTTATATATATATATATATATAATGGCGAGCATTAGTATTGTCATAAGGAATGACAATAGTGACAAACTAAGTCTTTGGGGACTTAAATTATTGTGATCAAGGGAAAGGCATTTGGATTGTATA
>LPNX011235235.1:201168-484921 GCA_001517045.1 Pseudotsuga menziesii
CCCTTCTTTAATTTCATTCGATTTATTAATTACTTAATATATGGTTTTATTTTCAATCTGTGTCTTTTATAAAGACCGCAATCTATCATTATTTTTCTTTTATAACGATAGTCCATGCACCTTATAAATTCTTAATGTACCTTTTCCTTTCTACCAAGGAAATCGCCCTTTCCATGACTTATATATATATATATATATATATATTGAGGTGTTTGATGCTCCTTCCGATGGAACATCCCATTGCTTATCATTACCCCCTAATTTTCTTGGTAGGGTTGACTACAATCCTCTGATATATATATATATAATCATATGCTGATAGCTCCATATAATACTTGGGTATAACTACTCCAAGTGTATAGATGACGATATATATATATATATATATCCTTTTTATTCTTTATTTATAAGGAAACTAAATCATATAGTCTCTTGACCAATTACTCTATGGGGTGTTCTCCCTTTGGTTCTTCCTACTTTACGTTTCACCCCTAGACCCTTTATCAGGGTCACTATCATTGAAAATTTCTTAGATCATGTCTCGCTTACATTCGGTGTGATCTAGCTAGCCATTTAATTGGGCGAATTATGGCGACACATGAATCCCTGTAGGATGCCATAGCTATGCTATCGTAATTAAGGCTCTTTGACCCTTTTCTTTTCTTTTTCCCCCGTTGGTTCAATAGCCCATCGTCGAGCTGCATCCACCACTTAAGTCTCCTAAGGAAATTTAGATAGTATTAATTACAAGGTCTTATTGGTGGGGCCTTGGCCTTGGGCTCCTCATGAGAAGATGAATACAACAATATTCAAAAGTTTACAACAAATTCAGGGGTTTACAAGAGGGACATTACGCAAAATTTCTTATTTTACTTGGTAGTGATAAAACTCTGCATCGGAACCTCTATTCTCTTTCTTTATTCCATTTGATAAAATATTACTAAATCCTGTATCTCCACTCTAAACGTTTTTTTAATGGTTCTTAAATTTATTTTTGACCTTTAACACACACCCATAAACCTTTCACTTTGTTCTTTGGATTTCTCAATTCATATATTGACTGACCTCTATGAATTAATTGATGATGATGTAAACATGCTATTTGAGAGGATGGCTAATATCATCCAAGAAAATAGGAAAATGCTAGAAGAGAAAAACGTTAAGATTTTTGGAGGAGTAATTGATTTGCTTACTACCCTTTGTCAAGTGGTTAAAGAACTTCAAATTTCATCTACTGAGTTGGAATTCAGATAGTAGGAGGAAATGAGGTAATTAGACTCTAGGCCATTTGAAGAACGAACAGAGGTAGAATCAAACTCTAGAATGGGATGTGTAGTAGAGTTACTTCCAAAATAATAGAAATTTGGAAATATATGGTCAAGCACATAATCTCATCTTCATTGATCTTAATTTATTGATCATGCCTATGTTAACGTTGCAAAACATTCAATAGGGATGTGTAATACAGTTACTTCCAAATGATTTGAAATTTGGAAATATAGGGTTGAATGAGCAAGCACATAATCTCATCTTCATTGATCTTAATGTGTTTATCATGCCTATATTAACGTTGTACAAAAATCAATAGAATATATAAGCGGAACTAAAAGTCCATAAGAAGTTGATGTATGAAATGATGACAACGTTTAAAATTTACAACACTGTTAAAGAAAAAAAAGTCTTGTGAACTCCAACAAAAAACGACCAATAGAGCTAGGATAAGAAAAAGTTGAAAGAAGTTCTTAAATATGATATCCATGAAGTACTTAAATCCCAACTTGATGAGGAAATGACTCTTAAATCCAAGTTACTCCAAGTTGGGGAAGTCTTCATTGGCTTCCACAAAAATGTTGAAGAGTTGGAGTCCAAAATAGGCCCATGTAACATCCCCGGTTTCGACCCCGTTTGCATGATGTATATATTGTAATTAATCGTGGTGAGGAGCTCAAGGCAAAAGCCCCACCATCGATTTGGTTGTGTATGTTTCGGCAATGGGGATAATTGTCGGTGATATGTCGTGCTATAAGGCACATTATAATTCGGCATCATGTAAATCCACACATCAATTAAAATAAACCACAACCAGCTACCGCAGTGCAACGTTGAATGAAAAAGGCAGGGTTCCAAAGGATAAGGGGTGGGGGATGTCAAACCTTGGTTATGGGGGGAAAACCCATGTTTTGTCACCTTGTTGATTTTCCATCTTCCCTTGTTAGCCTCTTTAATGCTTCAGCTGGTGGTTGGGGGAGTTATTGCCTTTGGTGGTGGGTGTGGCAGGACTGTCAGTCCTTTTCCCACATGCCCACTCCACCCGCGTCTGCCCATTCTTCTCCCTCACGCACTCTTCCCTGGTCAGTTCACTCTCACCATGGTTTTGCTTCTGGATCCTCCTCACGCATAGGTTTTGGGGCGTTTTTGGGTCTCACGCGGGTTTTCTTCCTCTCCCCCATGAGTTGCTGAGCACCCACGAACTGCAAATTCGCGTCCTTCCTGCTGTGTGTGCATCCACGGACAAAAACAGAGCCGTTTTTCCTCACACAGGGCCTCCATTGTCTGTTCCTTTCATTGCTGGTTAGGATTGTTTAACCACGCACAGGTATTCTTCTGTTTGGGGCGCACATGGAGAGTTGAGAGCCGTGCTCTTGCATCCACGACTAGCTGTGAAGGGCCATTCACGTTTTTGGCTGTCTCACAGGCTATTTGGGTCGGTTTTTTTTCTGGCTGTAATTTGTGCTCACTGATAGATTCGGGGCTATAGTTTTCCCCCTGTTGTGAATGTCATTACTATTACGTCTAGGTCTGTTGTAAATTCGAGTGAGAGTCATTTTGGCCACGATAGGGCCAAGAATGACTCAGAAATCGTTTTCCTTGTTTAAGCTGTGACAGCTAAGTAATTGCCTGAGTGCAATGGTTAGTCTTCGGACTGTGCTGGCTTGGCTTGTTTGTTGAAAGCCTGTGAAACCCAGCTACGTTGGTTTGTTGTTTATGTCCCCTTGGCTATGTATAAGCCTGCAATTGACCCTTATTCCGGAGGAATCATGCCCAGCTTGGGGGTGGCAGCGTTGCTGAGAGACTGATGAGCACGCTGTCCTATGGTTGGGTGGAACGTTGCAGCGACGTAGCTGGTTGTTGGTGAATTCTTCATTGAAAGATAAGTACTGCTGTTTACTACATCTCTATAATTTATATTGATTGTAAATGCTGGAATGTCTATGTTTGCTTCCGTTGATTGTTTGAAGGACTGTGCATCCTTGTATGATGAATTATGCATCTGTGTATGCTTGTAAGTTTTAATTTCAGCATTTGATTTCTGTTTTATGTTCATGGGCTATTTTCCCGGCTGTTTTTTGCTGTTCGTCGCATCCTCTTCGCCGGTTGAGGGACAGGGACGTGACAACCCAAGTACAACACCTCAGGTGACTAAACAATGGGAGACTGAGGTTCAGGGGCTCATCCAAGATACAAAGGAATATGAATCCTACTATGCGAAGGTCTATGAGGTGCTATCTTATGCGAAGGTGTATGACCTCCCACTTCCATTCTGAAATGGGTAATGGCTGTATCAAACTGGACAGATGGTGATGCTCACCTTTGACCAGCTGACATTCCTGACATTTCATGATAAAAAATGCAATGTCGACCTTTAACATAGGCAAGACAAAGTGTCTCTTAATGGATGATATCATCTTTCGATATCCCAGATGCTCCGAGACAGTGTCTGATGAAATTTTGTCAGGATGTTGGACCAAATGTCTCCTCCTTCTTGAACGTACAATCTCTCTTTGGACAATAATAGTCCTGTTTTGTCTACCTTGTACTCTTTTTGTTGTTGAAACAACCTATCCTCTTGGACCTTCTTGAAGATTTCTACATAGAAATGGTCAACTCTGTTGGTCGTTCTAATCCTCTCGTGTAAATTAGAATCAGGTTGAATTAAAGTCCCCTCATATATCATATGATTTCGTCGACTCAAAGCATCAGCAATCTTGTTCTCTTTTCACTTAATATGCTTTAGCTCGAAATGGTACTCGCTAAGGAAAGGAAACCATCTGGCTTTCCTAGCATTCAGATCTGGTTGCTCAAATAAATACTTCAGACTTGTATTGTCTGTCTTCAAAAGGAATTTTCTTCCCATGAGGTAGTGCCTCCACATCTTCAAGGCATGAATGATGGCTGCTAAGTCAAGATTGTGTGTGGGGTATTTCTACTCATGTCCTTTTAACTTTCGTGATTCCAAGTCCTTCTTTTCTTTCATCCGTGAAAACAACGAAATCCCAATCAAGATTCGCAATTTGTAGTATTAGTACGGTCCTCAAAATCTGCTTAAGCTTCTGAAAACTTTCCTTCCACTTGGTCGTCCATAAAAACTTATTTTCCTTCTTTTATAAAGTAGTAATGGGACAAGCTATTCTCTAGAAGTTCTCAATGAACTTGCGATAATATATGGATATTCCCAAAAAGGACCTAATTTCGGTGAAACTAGTAGGGGTAGGCCAATCCTCTATGGCTTTAATATTTTTTGGGTCCACAGCTATCCCTGTCTCGGAGATGATGTGACCCTAGTACTGTATCTGTGGTTTGTAAAAATCATATTTACTATACTTGGTGTAGAGTTGGTGTTCTCGTGACACTCGCAGCATTGTGCGAAGGTGTTCCTCGTGTTCCTCTTTACTCTTAGAGTAAACTAGGATGTCGTCTATAAAGACCACAACAAATTTATCCACATATGTATTGAATATATTGTTCACCATACACATAAATTTTGTAGGTGCATTAGTAAACCCAAACACCATTACTATAAACTCTTAGTTCCTGTACCTTGTACGAAAGGAGGTTTTGTTAATATCTTCGTCATGAATCCATACTTGATGGTACCCAGATCGCATGTCGATCTTTGAAAATATCTTCACTCCTCCTACTTTATCGAACAAGTCATCGATCCTAGAGAGTGGGTATCGGTTCTTGATAGTCATCTTGTTAAGCTAAAGATAATCGATGCATATCTGAATTGTACCATCCTTCTTCTTTATGAAAAGTATTGATGCTTCCCAAGGGGACACACTTGGTCAGATATATCATTTTTCTATCAACTCTTGCAATTTCAATTTTAGTTCTATCAACTCAGGTGCACTCATGTTGTAAGGGGATTTGGAAGCCGGAACCAATCCTGCTGTCAGTTCTACGGAAAAGTCTAGGTCTCGTTTCAAAGATAGTCGTGGGATTTCCTGAGGGAAGATGTCCTTAAATTATATAAGAACCGAAAGTCCTCTATGTGTTTTTCTCTCTCATCCTCTATGTCTTGCATATTAACTGCAAACAACTTGAAGCCTTTCCTAAATGACTTCTTTGCTTGTAAGGCATATATCTTACTTACACAAACTTTCTTTGGCAACCCATGAATCTTCACTTATATCACTTAGCTATCTCTACACAAGATTAACTTGTGTAAGAAATCGAGCATGAAATGTTGTTTTTCCAACCAGTCCATGTAGATAAGTATATCATATGATCCTAAGGGTAGGATTTTCTGGTTTAATTTCGTAGGAAAACCATTCATGTTTACCTCATAATCTTTAACTATTTCGTAAACCTTATGTTTTGTACCTATGGCTAATTGTACCGGCCAAGCTTTATCATGTTTTACTTTGCCTAGTTTACATACATCAACCATTTTAGGCGATACATAGGTCCGACAAGTACTGGGGTCAATCCATATTGAAATAGAAGTGTTCAAGATCTTACCTTATATCTCAACCATGGTAGTGTGATGGTGTGTTTGTCGGTGTTCCAACTATGGCCTCTACTGCTGGATTTTCTTTTCTTGTAATTTGTGCAAAACCCCATTGGTTTTGTTCTTACAATGTCGGGCATAATGAGGCCACTTTGAAACTTTTATAGAAGATAACGTGAATTTTTACGAATGAATACTGTGAAAGTATGAAAGAAAGCGGAACATGGGCTCGACACATGGAGATTCAAACAGCATCGCTGGTTACACGCACAAATATTTGTATTCACAAGCTTCGGTCACCCAAGTTGGAGATAAGAAAATTCGATAACAGAAATACCCGCACTATTCATTTTTCATATGATGAAGGACGACCCTATAATAGCATTATCCCTTTGGATTATGATTGTGATGGAAATGGTCCCTTTTATTATTTTCCTTCCCGATCGGCAACCGTAAGTCTTAATCAGCAACGACAACGACAACGACAACGACAATTTAACTTTGCTCTGTGATCGGGATATTCCTCCGAATGACTAATTAAAAACTGGTTTGCAATGGCATGCATGAACTCTAAATCACTCAGCCAGCGTTTCACACGCACCCATAACCATTTCACTTTGTCATTTGGATTTCTCCATTCATATACTGACCTCTATGGCCTCTATGGGCAACATATAACTCTAAATGCTTTTCGTAATGGATCTTAAATTTATTTTTTACCTTTGACACTCACAGATGCCATAATCCTATATATGTATACAAATTTTTTCTTACGGCTAATATAATTGACTTGTAAATAACCACCATAATATGAGTTTTTGAAAGAAATTATTGGAACCTCACATAGTGGATGAGAGGGGACTAGAAACATTGAATATGAAGTATGGATAGTAAAGTTCGAAGAAGGAGATAATGATGGGAGGATATAGGAAAAATGTGGAGGTTTGGGGGATCTCATTTTTAAGGAAAATTTAGCAAAGTCCTTGGATATGGTATTAGAGATGAGTTCTAAATCTAGAACCCATGATATTAGAGATAGGTTCCAAATCTAGAACCATAAGATGTACTGGAATCCAAATCAAATAGGACAGGAGAAAATAAAGAAAGACATAAATTTATAAAACAAAAAAGTTCATTTAGCATGAGGGCTACTTTGTTCCTTATTATGCAGATAGGAGTTTATATAATAGTATTTTGGGGTGGAATACCAGCGATGATTTTTCATCTACCGATGAGAATGAGACAAGTGTACTGTCCAAATTGATTCTTTGGGTGTCGTCCAAGATTAAACTAGAATGGGACAAGTGTACTGTTGAGATTGATTCTATGAGCAAAGTCCAAAATTAATATTAATAATTTAAAAAAATTGAAAAATAGCTTAATTAACATGTGATAAATACAATTAGTGATAGTTGTAAAAATTAAAATTAGTCTTCAACTATTTGATTATTAAATATAACAATGACCTTAAGGCCATCGATTGTTAAATAATGATTATTAGCTTAAATCCAATGATTCTAGAACTATTAGCTTAACTTCAACTCTAATGACATATATATTGGATAATTATTAGCTTAACTATTAGGTACAACTATTAGCTTAACTTTGATGATTCTACAAGTATTAGCTTAACTTCGACTCTAATCACTTAAGCCTTAGTCCAACTGCAATTGGCCTCTCGCAATCTAGCTAATGTGCACCGATGTAAGAGTCCAACTCGTAATAAAATAGTTCGAACTCTTAGTAAACTCCTCCTATAAGTACAATTCATGATAGCTGGAAAAAAACAAACTTCAGTTTCAACTATTCAATTATTTGATACAACTATTCAAGTATTGGACTATTAGATACAACTATTCAATTATTAGCTTAAATACATTGATGATACAACTATTAGCTTAACTTCAACACCAATCATGTCCTGTATTTGAATTGCAATTGTGAATATATTAACTTTTAAATTAACTATTAGATATAACTATTAGCTTAACTCCAATGATTGATTTTACAATTATTAGTTTAATTTCAACTCTAATCATGGTTATATTGGATAAAATATTAGATTAACGTGGATAAGGCAGTTGGAGTCGAGTTAATGTGGATAAGCCTTCATCTAAGCTTTATATTAACTTTTAAATTAACTATTAGATACCAACTATTAGCTTAACTCCAATGATGATACAACTATGGGCCTAACTTCAACTTTGAGCTTAACAACCATAAAGTAAGTGGTTCTTATATTAGCTTAAGTATTAGATAGATACAAGTAATTGACACATTCTTTAGTAAAAAAAACATTATCAATATGTCAAATATATACCTGTCGCCGTATTTCAAACATATTAATTTTAATAATATGATTACATGATTATAGTGTACTTCAATCATATTAATTTTAGTAATATGATTGGTGCTACTTGTACATTATTACAGTGTACTGAACTGTGTTTACATTATTATCCATCTGTTTTACACTTGACATGACTATTTTTGTTACTAAAAAAACGTTAAATATTTCCAAACTATCACCGTGTAATTCAAAAGCCGTGTGGTAAAGGGTTTACCACATTCAGTTTTAGTTTATCATAACCAGGAAACAAAACCTTAAAGAAAGTACAGAAAACCAACCAATTAGGAGTTAGATCTTACCCTTAAAATTAGGATGACTTCAGACTAAGGATCGAACCTGACACTTTAAACCGAGCAAACAAAAGTTTGTATAATAATGGTATTTTTAGGATTAATATGTTATAATGGGAACACCGGTTCTAGTGGAGAAATTGTAACTAAACTATGATTTAGCGATGGTAGTTTTCGTATCAAAAGCAAACAAGCTGCGGTGTTCGTGGCGTGTTAGAGAGTAAGTATTATTAATTAAGCGATGGCAGATTTCATATGAAAAGGTACTCAAGTCCCTTGCGAAGAGTCATGATCGTCAGTTGCTCAAGTAGATATTTGAGTTCTGATTTCAGAGTCTCTCACAGGTTCTCATCGTTCTTAACCGTCTTTCAACCTAATTACATACACATTCTGTATATACAGATTTCTTAGTAACATATATGGGTTTATTCAGCGATGAATTTCAAGCCCAGTTGGGGGCTTTAGGTCTAAGAATTGTTCCTGTAGCAGCCGATGGCAATTGTTTGTTCAGGGCAATAGCACATCAAATAGAAGGCGACGAAGAAGAACATTCAACATATCGTAAGATGGTTGTAGAATATATTATGCAGCACCGAGAAGACTTTGAACCTTTTGTAGAAGATAATGTGAATTTTGACGAATACTGTGAAAGTATGAAAAAAACATGAAAATGGGCTGGGCACATGGAGATTCAAGCTGCATCGCTGCTGACGCGCACAAACATTTGTATTCACAGGCTTAGCTCACCCAAATTGGAGATAAAAAACTTCAATAACAGAAATATACGCACTCTTCATTTGTCATATCATGAACGACGGCACTATAATAGCGTTGTTCCTTTGGATTATGATAGCTATGGCGATTATGATAGCGATGACGATTATGAGAGCTATGGCGATTTGCCTTCCCGATCGGCAACAGCAAGTGTTAATCGGCAACGGCAACGACAACGACAACGACAACGGCGGTTTAACTTTGCCCCGCGATCCGGATATTTCTCTGACTGACTAATTTATAAAAACTGATCTGGAACGGCATGCAAGCCTAAATCATTAGAGTCAGCTATGAGCTAGTGCATTCCACTTCCCATCCTCAGAAGATCTGATATTTATTTATAAGAGGAGAGGATGTCTGATATTTATTTGTTTATTTTAGGCCTTTCAAACACACCCATAATCCTTTCACTTTGTCTTTTTGGATTTCTCCATTCATATATGGACTTGAATGGACAATGCACAACTCTAAATCTCTAAATTCTTTACTTAATGGCTTTTCAATTTATTTTTTTACCTCTAAAACTCACAAATAAAACTTTCACTTTGTCATTTGGATTTCTCCATTCATGTCTTTACTTCTACCTTCATAATGTTTAACATAATTTCGAGGAAGCACTTCTTTCGTAAAGGCAATATTTTTAAATTCATTTTGGATTTCTCCATATGCCTTGCTAATGTTTAATATGCTTTCAAGGAGGCACCACTTATTCCATGAAGGCCATCATCATTTTTAAGTCAATTTTATTCCCTCTAGGTAGATCTCATACAATATCACAGATAATTGTAACATCATAGATAATTGTAACCACAAATGGGATATGCTAGAGAGAGGTGATTAATTTACATGTGGGCACTAGTTAAACATTATTAGGGTATTTATTGTTTTTAAGGCAAAGATAGGGGATTTAGAATTAAGAAGATCGTTATCATTTTTCATGAATAAAACAAGAGGAAATCTAGTGTTTTTGTGGTTTACCTATATGGTTCTATTCTTAAGGCTGCAAAGCGTTTAATGTTTAGGAACTTTTGTGGGAACTCTTCATTCATAGTTTGTTTGGGTTGTAAAGATATAATGCATGCCTCGATTTGTTTTGGATCTATTTAATGTATTTTATTAATACTTGGTTGCCATCGTAAATAGGTTTATTATCCACCTTTGGAAAGGGAAGTTTTGTTTCTACTCTTTGTTGTGTGTGTTTTTTTTAACAATTGTAATGTGGATTACTTTGGATACCTTAAGTTGGGTTATTGATTGTTAGCTTTAGATATGTAAAGGATTTTGATGGATATGTTAGGTATATCTATCTTGTATCTGAATATTTGTTGATAAAGATATTTTTGCAAATTCTATAATATCTATATTGTATGTACATATCTATATGACTTTAGATAATTGTGATTCTTATAATATCTATATTGTATGTATATATCTATATGACTCTAGATAATTGTGATTCTTTAATTAGTAGTTAGCTAAGTTATAAATTGTGAATGTGTGCTCTATTTATCTTGATAGTTTTATAAATCATTTAATCTCACATTATACAATTCTATTTACTAACTTTCGATTTGAACAGTTTCGATCCATATCATGGTTTTAAGAAATAATTTTAAAGATATATCCATAGATTAACTTGACAGGGATGCATCCCATATACAAAAATTTTTATTTGTTGTTTAGATCTTGAGTGTAAATTGTTTAGTATTTAAAAATGTTAACTTCAACTACTTTAATCGTATTTTAACTAGATCTACGACATAAGAGAGAACATAAATAATTCACAGATATATAATTGTTTAAGTAAAGAAATTGAATCGACAAAATATAAATCATTTAGAAATGCTTAATTCAAGTATGAGTTCCCTATGTAAGAAGCCTTATTAATCTAATATAAACCTTCATAGGTATAAACAAAGACAATATTTTTTAGAATTGATACATAAATAAGATTTATAATTGATACATGCTAGATAATTGTTTAATAAGAAGGCATACACATTTCTATTTAATAATATAGCTACAAATCTAGATTTAAAATAAACAACGTATTGTAATTAGAACACAGAGTAAGAATATAGCAGCACTAACGGGAAAACAGAAATGGAATAGTCATTTCTCCCAACCAACTCCTATAGCAATCAAGTTACTTACTCAAGAACCCTCGAGCCTATTTATTGAACCACAAGAGAACAATCCACTTAATGCACCATCTCTTCCATTATTAGATTCAATCCCCATCCAATTCTATCATCTTGCTTGCTAATGGACATACTATTATATAGTATTTTTCCTAGGAATTGGCCATCTATGAGCCTCCTACTCCTTACCACTCAACTATAGTTATATTACTAGAAACAACCATATTAATAAGATTAATATGTTTGGAATACGCCGAGAAAAATATATCAGCAATGAAGCTAATTTAATAGTTGTATCATGATTGGAGTTAACATAATAGTTAATCTAATTGTTATCCAATATAATTCCGATTAGAGTTAAAGTTAAGCTAATAGTTGTAGAATCATTGGATTTAAACTAATAATTGTATCTAATACTTAATTTAAAAGTTAATATATCAACCATTAAAGCTGAATTAAAATTTGTGATTGGAGTTCAAGTTAAGTTAAAGTTTTATCATCATTGGACTTAACCTAATAGTTATAATTTATTTTCCTAAAGAATGTGTCAATTACTTGTATCTAATAGTTAATCTAACATAAAAACCACTTAAGTTGTGGTTGTTAAGCTCATGGTTGTATCATCATGTGGGAGTTAAGCTAATAGTTGTATTTAATAGTTAATTTAAAAGTTAATATAAATCTATTTTAGTTCATAAAAGAGCTTTGATTTATATTGGCTTCTAGCTTCCAAAAGGAGTTAGGCTAAGCCTTATGCACATTAACTGGACTCCCAATTGGTAGGTGGAGTTCGAGTGTCACATGAGTTGCACATTACCATGCCACTGATTGGACTTAACACGTGATTTAAGAGGAATTTATTAGGATTTCAAATGATTTTATTAGGAATTATACTATCACACGAACTGCACTTTACTTCAACTCCCAACTGTAAAATGCAGTTTGACTAATTAACTCGACTTCGAGGTGCTAGATGGAGTTCAATTGTAACATTGAATACACATTACCATGTCATTAAGTTCAGTTATCACATGAGCTATTTTTTTATTTTTTATAATTTTTTATAAGGAGTTCAATCGAATAATAGTTAATTTAAATCTATTGTGGTTAATAAAAGAGCTCTGAGTTATCCTGACCTATCCTTATGCACATTAACTAAACTCTCGGTTGGTAGGTGGAGTTCGAGTGTCACATGAGTTGCGCAATACCATCCTACTAAGTGTAGTTATCACATGAGTTCAAAGGAATTTATTAGGAGTTCGAACTATTTTATTAGGAGTTCAACTCTTACATGATTGCACATTAGCTAGATTCCTAGATTCCAAATGTAGTTGGACTAAGCCGTAAGTAATTAGAGTTGAAGTTAAGCTAATAGTTGTATCTTATAGTTAAGCTAATATAATTCTATTGTATTTAATAAAAGAGCTATGATTTATTGTGACTTCTAGCTTCCAAATGGAGTTTGACTAAGCCTTATACACATTAGGTGGAATCCCAATTGGTAGGTGGAGGTCGAGAGTCACATGAGTTGCACAATACCATGCTAGTAAGTGCAGTTATCACACTAGTTCATAGGAATTTATTAAGCATTCTAACTATTTTATTTGGAGTTCGACTCTTACATGATTGCACATTAGCTAGACTCCTAGATGCCAAATGCACTTGGACTAAGGCATAAGTAATTAGAGTTGTAGTTAAGCTAATAGTTGTAGAATCACTGGAGTTAACATAATAGTTGCATATAATAGTTAAGCTAATAGTTATCCAATATAACTTTGATTAGAGTTGAAGTTAAGCAAATAGTTCTAGACACATTTTTGTTAAGCTAATAGTTGTATCTAATAATCGATGAAGTTAAGCTAGCAGTTGTATCTAATAATCGAATAGTTGAAGATTAATTTTAATTTTTACAATATCACTAACTCTACTTATCACATGTTAATTAAATTATTTTTTATTTTTTTGAAATTATTAATTATTAATTTTGGACGACACTCATATAATCAATCTAGAGAGTACACTTGTCTCATTCTCGTGGGTAGATGAAAAAGCATAGATGGTAGTCCACCCCAAAATTCCAACATATATATGCCTATCGGCGTAATTAACATATAATTACATAATTGATATGGATGGTGTAACTTCATTTTAATAAAATAATTAACTCGTAAATAACCACAAGTTGTTAAAAGGAATTATGGAACCTCACATAGTGCATAAGAGGGGAATTGAAACATTGAATATGGGGATAAGGATAGTAAAGTTGGGAGAAGGAATTCATGATGGGGATGATATAGGGAAATGTGGAGGCATTGGGGGATCTTCATTTTAAGGAAAAAATAGCATAGGAGGCTTGATG
This sequence comes from Pseudotsuga menziesii, assembly GCA_001517045.1. Lineage (NCBI taxonomy): Eukaryota > Viridiplantae > Streptophyta > Pinopsida > Pinales > Pinaceae > Pseudotsuga > Pseudotsuga menziesii. The sequence continues at coordinate 214,814 of LPNX011235235.1, forward strand.
TTCTAAGAACCTAATTCTTAGATCTAGAAAGCAAGGGAAGTTGGAAGGGTGGACAATTTTCTATTTTACAGGTATTTTCCATGTAGGTATAATTTTCTACTTAGCAATTGTTATTTGTCACTTATTTTTGTTGTAAGTTAACAAGTTTAATATATACATGTGTGTGTGGTACAAAATTATGGAAATAGTAAGCTAGACAAAAAAATCACATTTTTTTCTCTATTTATACATGCACAAATTTATACAAATTTATAGCTTATTGTTACCAATTTGATTTCTATCTACATATTGAATAGATTCATAGTAAACATAAAATCTGAACTTTAAACTAAATACAACAAAACACACATATAAATGAATACCGAAATTCTTTTGGTACTGGTTGTATTTATTAAAGAATCTAAAAACCACTTTAGGATTCTTACTCATGGTATTAGAACTAGGTTCGAAATTTTGAACGAAAAGGATTACTACAATTAAAAAAACATGAGAAAAAACACGTCCCTTTACCAATGTGACTAGCTTTGTTCCATATTACACATCATTATAGTTTACCAAACTACATTTACATTATTATGAGTGCCTTTTATAGCTGACATGATTAATTTTGTAAGTGAGAAGAAACTGTTGAATATTTTCAAATTGTGATGGTGTAACTTCAATTATTTTGAAAAGAAAATGTTAAATATTTCCAAATTGTGATTGTGTAACTTCAATTATTTTGTCAAAAGAAGCTATTAAGTTCAGAAGCAGTGTTGTAAACGGTTTACTTGATTTCATTTTTATTATAACTGGGAAACGTTACTTGATTTCATTTTTATTATAACTGGGAAACGAAACCGTGAAGAAAGTATTGAAAAACAAACAATTAAGACTTATATCCTACCATTCAAAATTAGGATGACTTCAGACTAAGGATCAAACATGGTAAGACACTTTAACCCGAGCAAACCAAATTTCGTATAATAAATGGTGCTTTTAGGATTAATAAGTTATAACGGGCATGAAGGTGCTGGGGAACATAGCCGAAAAAAATAGATTCAAACTGATTAAGGAACTTGGTATCAAAATAAAAATCAATTCTGTTAAATAACTAGTAGCATGGATGTCATATACCAGCCAAGACAAAGCCTTTATATCCATATCGGGGTTGAACGTACGTAATCCCCATAAGCAAAATATTTGTTTAACAACAAACTGAACTTAAACCATATTCTTTAGCAAGCGAATGTGTGGATTGATCTCGTGAGTACAAAAAGGGGGGTCTTAATTTATTTACCAAATTTAGAAGTCAAATAAATGAGGCTCTTTTCACAAATCCAAATAAACATTAGATTCATATCTTTAAAAAAAACACTCAGAGCTAAAAGGAGGCTAGATAAACAGTTCTTTGGCCATTTCTTTCAACATCGGATGCTTTCCTATTCATAGAGCTCATTTTGGGCATTAAAACGCTTAAGTTATTTTTTAAGTTGTTAAACCACACTGCAAGGCATGCACAAAATACATTCCTACTGATAAAATCTCCATTTAGTTAAAAGGAAATACCAATTTCTCACCTTAAGAATGTGTACAGTTTGAATAAAAATTGAAATCAAACCTAAGCCATAGCCAAGTCCATACCTATCACTACCAAACAACATAATCACCACCGACTTGCATGAGCCTGAGTCCAAGTGTTAGGTTGAAAAGCAAGTCATATGAATTACCAAGAGGAGAGCTCATGGGTGAACCACTATGCACAACACACCTATACCCAGCTCTCGAGTAAACAAGCATGGAACATCCATGGTACGAGCATCCAATATTTACACTATGCATCACGCGTCCCATTTCCCACAAATTATGCCTTCTGTCTGTTGACACCTCTAGTCTGCTATGCAACCAAGCCACCACTATTGGAAATTTTCATAATCTGTTTAGTAATCAATATCATTTATTTGATTACAGGATCTAGAACTTTCAAGTTCTTTCCAGCATTATATAAAGCGGAATTTGAACATGAATTAATTTATTACTTGACTCCATTTTGTTTTTACAGATATCTGATTGCTTCAGATCTTCAGAACAGTAAACCCTCTCTACTTCAGGCTTCAACACAGCGAATCCTTTGCTACCAGACTTCTGAACAGTAAACCCTTTGCTTCAGTCTTCAGCACAGTAAATCCTTAGCTTCAGCCTTCTTTAAAACAGAAAACCTATTTCTCTCTCTTACCCTTTTCCAATACGCTCTTTTGGATCGATTTGATGGGTATTCTGAAGGTTCTTTTTATGGGTGGAGAGAGGACCGGTTTCCCCAAGACCTTTATTCTCCACTTGCCCATCATAGTAGGAGATTCGAGACCATTCCCCTGAATTCGTTAGCAAGAACTCGGTGAAAAACGTAACTGCTGCCAGCACATGCATCTCATCATGCGGGTCATTAAAAACTGATTTAGGAAATTAGTCTTACATTCTCCCACTTGGCACATATGATGGCTTAACATTAGAGTTTAATAGAGTAGACATTAGATGCGCCATAAGTCATATTCGTCTTGGTTTTCAGTGGGTCATCATAATATTATAATTAAACAACCTAGTAATGTGAGTCATGACGGTTCCATGTCAATAAAACAACATAGTCCCTTTCATGTACCACGACATTAGTAACCTATTTAATTAGTCTATAAGAAAGGAGTGTGTTCATAAGGTCCAACAATAATGTCCCTTGTTAGAGACTATTCCTGTCATCATACATTTTATTCTCATACATGTACGTACACATTTAGAACAGGATTTATCAAACAGAAACACCTTTATTAAGATCTCAAAGTGTCAAATAAAACAAACAACATAATGCGATTTATTTCATCAAAATAGCAACTGTTATGTGCTACGTTCAATACCCATTCTATTAGCATGTTCCTTAAATGTCTTTGGTGGTAATCCTTTTGTCAATGGATCTGCAACCATGAGCAGTGTGCTTATGTGTTCAATTGACACTCGTTGTTTCTAAACTTCTTCTTTAATGGCAAAGTATTTCAGTTCCATGTGTTTAGCACCATTAGAATACTTGTCATTCTTAGAGAAAAATACAGCTGCGGCATTATCACAATAAATCCTCAGTGGCTTGGCAATAGAGTCGACAACCCCAAGTCCTGAGATAAAATTTTGCAACCACAATCCATGAACCATGGCCTCAAATCATGTCACAAATTCATCTTCCATAGTGGATGAAGCAGTGATGGTTTGCTTCACACTTTTCCATGATATTGCTCCTCCAGCTAATAGGAACAAATAACCAAAAGTGGACTTCCTACTGTCAACACATCCAGGAAAATATGAATCTGAGTAGCCAATCACCTCTAGATTATAAAACCTCCTAAATGTGAGCATGTAATCCTTCGTTCCCTGCAAGTACCTCATCACTTTCTTTGCAGCTTTCCAGTGATCCAATCCAGGATTAGTTTGGTATCTTCCCAACATACCAACTACAAAACTAATGTCTGGTCTAGTGCAATTCTGTACATACATTAAACTTCCTACTGCAGAAGCATAGGGAATTCCTTCCATATGTTTTCATTCCCATTGATTCTGCGGACATTGCATAAGGCTAAATTTATCCTCTTTCTGAATAGGGGCATCACCAGCTGAACATTTATTCATTCCGAATATTTCTAGAACTCTTTCGATATAAGCCTTCTGAGACAATCCTAACAATATACATGATCGATCCCGGAAGATTTCAATTCCTATCATGTAAGATTCCTCACCCATATCTTTCATTTCAAAATTCATAGAGAGAAACTTTTTGGTTTCATGTAATAAACCAAGATTACTGGTGGCAAGCAATATGTCATCAACATACAAAATCAGAAATATAAACTTACTCCCACTAACCTTCAGATATATACATCGGTCAATAGTGTTTTCCTTAAATCCAAAAGAAGTAATGGTATTATAAAACTTAAGATACCACTGCCGGGAAGCTTGTTTAAGTCCATATATTGATTTCTTAAGTTTGCAAGCCTGGTGTTCTTTTCCTTTAATGGAGAAACCCTTAGGTTGATCCATATAGACTTCTTCCTCTAAACTCCCATTCAGAAAAGCTGTTTTCGCATCCATTTGGTGCAGTTCTAAATCGTAATGAGCTACTGATGCCATAATGATTCTAAGTGAGTCCTTCTTGGACACATGAGAGAAGGTATCTCTATAATCTATGCCTCCTTTCTGAGTGAAACCTTTGGCCACAAGTCTAACTTTATGTCATTCGATATTACCCTTAGAGTCGCGTTTGGTCTTAAAGACCCATTTGCAACCAACTTTATTGTATCCTTTGGGCAATTCAATGAGATCCCAGACTTTGTTTTGGTCCATTGATTTCAATTCATCATTCATGGCATTAATCCATTTAGCAGAATCATTACTTTCTATGGCTTTTGAAAATGAAACGGGATCCTTACACGTTCCTACATCAAAATATGATTCTTGTATATAAACCACATAATCATCCAAAATAGTAGACCTCCTATCCCTTTGAGATCTCCTTAATACTACTTCTTGTGGTCCATCTACCATCGGTTCATCGGTGACATCCTCATTATGCAGTGGTGATTCATTAATTTGTTGTTCAATGTTGTCAGGTTGTTTATCAATGATAGGAACAACAATTTCCTTTGAAGCCATAGGTACAGGAACTTGTACCCTAACTTCTTGGATAACGACATTTTGTAATTTATCACTCCCACTGACTTCACCATTTTCAATGAATCTGGCATGACCGGTCTCTACAATTCTTGTACTGTGGTTAGAGCAATAAAACCTATACCCTTTGGATTTTTCAGGGTGACCAATAAAATAGCCACTGATTGTTCTAAAATCCAATTTCTTTTCATGTGGATTGTACAATCTAACCTCTGCTGGACAACCCCAAATGTGTAGGTGTCTTAAACTCGGTTTCCTTCTTGTCCACAATTCAAAAGGGGTTTTTGGAACTGACTTACTAGGAACCTGATTTAATAAGTATACATCGGTCTTAAGAGCATACATCCACAATGCCTTGGGTAAATTGGAATTACTTAACATACTCCTAACCATATCCATTAAAGTATGATTATGCCTTTTAGCTACACCATTTTGTTGTGGCATTCCAGGCATAGTATACTGTGCACATATGCCATGCTTTTCAAGGATTTTAGCAAATGGGCCAGGGCACTGCCCTATCTCATCATACTTTCCATAGTATTCACCTCCTCTATCAGATCTGATGATTTTCACTTTTCTGTCTAATTCCCTTTCAACCTCAGTAATATATACCTCAAGGGAATCCACCGATTGATATTTTTCATGCAGCAAATAGACATAACCATAGCATGAAAAATCGTCAATAAAGGTGATAAAATACTTTTCTCCACCAAAAGATGGATTGTCAAAAGGCCCACAAATGTCTGTATGGATACAAGAAGCTCAGTACTTCTTGTGGCACTTTTTCTGGTGTGCTTGATTTGTTTTCCCTTAATACAATCTACACACACTCCAAGATCAGAAAAATCTAAGTTCAAGAGAATCCTATCTTTTACTAATCTAAGTAACCTTTCTCTGGAAATATGTCCCATCCTTGTATGCCACAAGTATGAGGAATTTTCATTCATGAGACTACGTTTAATACCAACATTATGTTGTAGGGTAAGAATAGTTTCAGCAAATTGATTATCAAGTTTTAATTTCTACAAACCATCAGAAAGAATGCTCGAACCAACAAAAGAGGTACTCTTAAACAAACTGAAACTTTTATTTCCAAAATTACAGGAGTAACCATCAATATCAAGTCTAGACAAGGAAATTAAATTTCTGGAAATAGAAGGAACATAAAGAGTCTGAAACAAATCCAAATGATAACCAGAATCTAGAAATAAACGATAAGTCCCAATGGCTTCAACTGGAGCTTTAACCCGATTTCCCATGAAAAGAAAATTCTCGTTTGGATTTGTAGTCTGGGTTGTAAGGAATCCCTGCATGGTATTAGAAACATGAGTAGTAGCCCCAGATTCAATCCACCAAGTATTAGAAAGAACTTCGGTTAGGTTTGATTCGAAACAAATAGAAATGAAATTCATACCTTTCTTTTCGAACCATTCCTTATGTTTCGGACAGTTTTTTTGATAGTGTCCCAATTTTTTACAAAAGTGACACTTATCACTGTTCCTTTCCTTCTGATAAGACTGAGAACCTTGATTAGGCTCATTAGCCTTGGATGGTGTTCACTTCATGCCCTTTCTAGGATTTTTTCCTTTCCTTTCGGATCCTTGAGTTGTGAAATGAACTGAATGTTGTCCATGTTGCTTAAGTCTTGCCTCTTCTTGATTGAGCATACCGGCCAACTCATTCACATTCCACTTATCCTTAATAGTGTTATAGTGAATCTGAAATGGCCCATATTGAGGAGGTAAGGAGTTTAAAATGAATTGCACAAGAAAGAACTCATCCACATTCATCTCAAGAGTCTTTAATTGAGCAGCCAAGTTTGTCATTTCAAGGACATGCTCATGCATTCCACGCGTACCATCAAACTTCATGGTGGTAAGCTTAGCCATCAGTGTTCCAGAAAGAGACTTGTCTGCAGTTTTGAAACACTCTTCCACGGATTTTAGAAATTCTTTAGCATTTTCAGTATTACGAAGAGTTGACTTAATGTTGTTTGCTACAGTCATCTGCATAAACTTAAGACTCAGTCTATTCGATCTTTCCCATTCTTTGAATGTATATTTTTCTTCTGCATTGCTGTCACTAGCAATAGCAGCCAGTTTTTTAGATTCAAGTGCTACATCCAGATCCAGAACACCGAGGTGAAACTGAACCTGTTCTTTCCAATCTAAGAAATTCATTCCATTCAAGATCGGGACAGAAGAGGCATGCGAGTGTAGCGAAATAGGAACTGATACTGCAATCATAAACGCATGCTTGTGAAATTAATGCTAAGAGTTATAAATAATTTGAAAAACATGGTTAAACAATAGAGAATAGTATTACCGTGACCTACCTTTGGGCTAATCTTATGGTAAACTATTAACGATTATGGTGATTTCCTTTAACCTAATAGGACTAATTGATAAAATATTCACAACTAAGTAAGTATGTTATTTTTGAGTATCCGTACTAGCCTCAATCGTGAATACCCATCAACCATCCTACTCCAATTAATTAATCTTTCAAAAATTGGTGCACCTTTGGGTCAACCTAATATTCTTGTGACTAAATAATTGCGATTTGGAGAGTCATTATTTTAACACCAGGGAAAACAAGCATTAAATTTCGATAATTTGACTTAATATCTACATGTCTTTCTGGTTGGACTACTTTGTTGGCTACCAAACCGTATCTTAATATAGACCTTAAATCAATGTAATGACTTTGCATATTGAATTAACAGTAATGTGTTTCAACAGAGTAAAATAAAACATTCTGTCATCATTCACTATAACTAAAAGAAAGCATTCACTATAATAGAGTAAAAGAAAGATTCACTATAATAGAGTAAAAGAAAGATTCACTATAATAATTACACTTATGGGAAACTAAAAATTGGTTGACTTTTCAACACCTCACCTTTCCATAACTGGATTCATTAACAGTTAATTTTGTCTATAATTTGCACACTGTATGCCCTAATTTCATAGAGTGGATTTCAACCTGTCTATTACTATATATTCACCAAACTGATCTATCACTGTGCATTCACGAAATTGATATATGATTTAGATAAAAATTTATGGAAAGAGAAAAGAAAGTTATATACACAGGCTCTGATACCACATGTTGGAAATTTTCATAATCTGTTTAGTAATCAATATCAGTTATTTGATTACAAGATCTAGAACTTTCAGGTTCTTTCCAGTATTATATAAAGCGGAATTTGAACATGAATTAATTTATTACCTGACTCCATTTTGTTTTTACATATATTTGACTGCTTCAGATCTTCAGAATAGTAAACCCTCTCTGCTTCAGGTTTCAGCACAGTGAATCCTTTGCTACCAGAGTTCTGAACAGTAAACCCTTTTCTTCATTCTTCAGCATAGTAAATCCTCAGCTTCATCCTTCTTTAAAATAGAAAACCTGTTTCTCTCTCTTACCCTTTTCCAATACATTCTTTTAGATCGATTTGATGGGTATTCTGAAGGTTCTTTTTATGGGTGGAGAGAGGACCGGTTTCACCAAGACCATTATTCTCCACTTTCCCATCATAGTAGGAGATTTGAGACCATTCCCCTGAATTCGTTAGCAAGAACTCGGTGAAAAACGTAACTGCTGCCAGCACATGCTTCTCATCATGTGGGTCATTAAAAACTGATTTAGGAAATTAGTCTTACAACCACTGCATAGGAGAAGGACCTTTGAGAAGGTGCCTACAGACAGGGAGAGGATATGCCCTTGGGAATCCCAAGAGCCACGTCTCCCTACTAGAAGAGAGGGGAATCTCATGGGAGGAATCATGTAGAAAGCATCCCACATATGCCCTAGATATGAAGGAAAACCTAAAGATACCAATGTTTTCATACTTGTAAACTTGTTCCATCAAGACATTTCATGCTAAGGAAGAGAGGGAGGGAAACCTAATTGTGGATCTAAATGGGGGAGACGGAGGAGCTAGCTATCGGGCCTCCCTCTACAAACTGAAAAAAATAAAACAAAAATGAAGAGATAACCTATGTGGGAAATTAAACGAGGGGAAGAGATTTCACCTAGCAAGTATGCAACCGGTTGAGCAAAGAAGAAGTAGAGAGTCCACCTCCCATAGACTCTTACAATATCCTTCTCATGAAACTCTAAGCTAAAAAAACCTCCGGGTAGAGACCATGCAGAGCTCAAATGCTAAGATAGTAAAAATAAATTCAACGATTTGGATGAGAGAAGCGCACAGGCTTGTCACATTTGTTTCTTTTCTTCATTGGGCATCGTGGAATGGCCTGACCATGTCGTGTGTCCCTCATGCAAAATCCCTCATGGATTAGAGTAGTCTAGTGATATCTAGGACATGGAAAAATAGTAATATAGAAGGTTTCATGTGACAGATCGAGACAATCACGACCCCGTAGTGGGTGTAGTCATTAATGACCACCTGTGTCATGAGGAAAATGTGATTATATGCATTTGATCCAGACATAATGTCATACGAACGACTCACGATGACTTCGACTTAGGGATGTAGCTGTGTCTTCATACCCTTACCCTTTCACGTATTTTTCTTGGTATCAAGTAAACCTCATTTATGGGGAAGAAAGAAAGAAAGTGTCACTGAAGTTGTAGGTACGAGTAAGTGTTTAATTATGACCTATATAAAGATTAAAACTTATACTAATGACGACTTATGCCATGATATAGGATAAATATGATAAGGACACAAGTAGGTCGAGGGATAGGCTAGGAGATGAGTAGGAGTACACTTCCACATCCAAATCGAAAATAGCTATATTTCACCTGAAGGATAGTGCTTCAAACTTTTGTGGAAACCAAGAAAGTAAGTCACACCTTACGCCATACACTATTCCATGGCAATTGTTTGTGGATAAGTTTAGAGGGAAGTACTATCCCTCTTTATACCAAGAAAAACAAGCATGATCCCTTCATGCCCTGGTACAAGAGAATCTATCAGTGGAGGAATATGAGGATATATTCATGGAATTGGTTAAGTATGTCCCCTACTTGGACAGTGATCAATGCCAGCACTAGCACTTTGTGTACGAAATTAATCCTAATATCTAGGACCAAGTATGGATGTGGAAATCAACTTTAGTTTCGCAGGCAGTCAAATATGCTTGTTATACTAAATAGATGCTCAGTGGGATACCCTTTAGGTCATATAATACTTAGGAGTTAGGAATCATAGTGAGGGTCCCTCACAGCTATCCTTATGGGAGGGTATGTGAGGACACCTCCCTTCAGAAGTAGGTCTATACATAGAGTTTCAGCGGTAAATTTATTAGTGTAAAATAGTACATTATCTCCATATACAACAAAGACTCATTAGAGTTCAAGGAACTATGAGGTACCAGTTTGTAGGGGAAGGGGTTATAGGGGAAGGATCCCCTCTTAGAGGTCTAAGTGGCTTATCTCACCTCCTCCATCATCCATTTCTTGTTGGGGATTTGGAATTCCACACTATAAGAACTATGGTTTGAGTTATGATCTCGTACAACACATCTAGAGTGAAAGGCCCCAATGAGGGGTTGAGGCAGTAAGCATAAAATATGAGTAGTTGTGAATAAAAATTAGGATGAACACCAACACACTATGGTGGAATCATAAGGTAAAATAAATAATGATAAAATCATAATTTTGTTTGATTATAGTGCTAGAAATAGTTTTATTTCTCCATATGTATTAGATCAATTTGGGTTGGCATCATACAAGGATGATGATTTCAACATAGTTGAAATGGATTAATGCGTAAAAGATGTTGTAGGACCTAGTGTTGACAAATGTATGATAGATGTTGGGTTATGTGTTATGCAAGTCAAAGTGTACATTACCTACCTTGGGACATATGACCTTATCATAGGTATGAACAACATTATTGGCCCTAGGGAAGATGAAGATGAGGATCAAGGATATTCATCATGAGAAGAATTTTGAATTTTTGTAGTACAAATGTATCTACTACATGTTATTCAATAGACTACAATAGAGGATATGAGGGGAAGAGAGCATGGGTTTCTTGGCTCACCCAATACTTGAAACAAAACCATTACTTCACTATAAAATATAGTCAAGGAGACACAGAATAAAGAAAAAACATGGAATTATGACAAGCAGTGACTGGATGTTGTTGTTACACTCACTTATAGTAGTTTCGTTGAGGAAGGGATTACGCCTTAGATGTTCTCTAAATAAAACGTTATCACACTTGGTGAGATAGATTAGAACCTCCACAAATGAGTAATGTATTTGGAATCAAATATGACTTTGAATACACCTCTACAGGTACTATAAGAGTGAATGAAGAAATCAATTGAGGCTACGCAGAAGATTGAGGAGGTAGAGGAACTTTCTCCCAAAGTAGTCTAACATGTTTCTCAGTCATGGGAAGCCTTGATAGATGACATAGAGATAGAACATGTTACAAATAATTTGCATACTACTGAATCAGACTTTAATAAACCGAAGAATCAATTAAAGAAGATACCAATAATCGAAAATATGAAGAAGGCTACATATTTGAAAAAATTACAACAACAGGTATCCCGACTGTGGACATAGCAAAAACAGAGAATGGATCATTTCATAGAGTTACAGGAAGAAGAGAAAAAGGTGTCATGTATCATTCAACCTTATCATCAAAAGGTGGTACAAGTTTTGGGCACAATATAAATAACAACTTTGGAACATATATGTTTTGAGCATATGGACGAAATGAAGAAACTATAGGAAGAGGTGAGACAAGAATCAAACCAGGTCGTGAAAATATTTCAATATTTTTAGATCAAAATCACACCAACACATATTTCAAACTAATGTCGCTCAAGATAAGACACAAGTGACTGTTGGGGCCTATTGTCCCTACAAAAATTTGAGAAAAGATAACCAAAATACTTTTAAGAAAGATAACGATTTTGGTCGCAATATAAGAAAACACCGTGATAGAAGAAGCCGCAATAAAAGAGTACAAAATCAGGTTGATATTAGGATTTTGACCTATTTTTTTTGAGCAGTTAGTTAGACTAATAGTCTACTTTTGCGAAATAAATAATGATTCTAAATTGGTCTGATAGTTCCTATTTTTATATGTAATGGGACGGGTTAAATTACTAAGACATCCTATCGATTGACAGTTGAGAATGAGTCGACGTGTAAAGCAAGAGTTGTAAAATCCTATAAAGTCGATACAAGGTGTGTGTGAATGTTGAAATGACATAATAACATATAGAAGAAAGAAGAGAGGATATAAAAAACACATGAAGAAGAAGAAGAAAATAAATATAAGAGATACATACCATAAACCAGAGAGAATGAGAGAAGAAAAGAGTCATTGATTGCAAACAACATCAAAAGAATAGTCTACAGGCTGTGTGCGCAGACCAAATGAATTCAATTATTATTCATGCTAGATGAAGAGAACCTTTATCATTTTTCTTGAATGGGTTTCCACATTAATATCTGTGTCTTTGTGTCTTTCATAACTTTGTGTATGGTTGAATGAATATATATCGTGAATGAGTATGATAAATGTGTCATGTATCTTAATGATATAAATGGTATATATTTCATGTTTAGTAATATAGACTATATGTTATGATGAATCTTGTCATATAAATATGTTTTATTATTTGATGATGTAGGTATGAATATAGAATTTTATCTCCTTGTCTTTGTCAAGTGTTTTGATGGTGTTATGATAAGAAAATCCCCTGACACAACTATATAAACCTAGTTCTGGAAGTCCCCATAGATATATTGATTGAGACCTCATATGTGTCACACATGTTGCCAATGGGGTTATTCTCTATCACGATTATATCTTGGGATTTGTTCATGAACAAGGTATCTGAACTTGGTTCGATAGAGAGGTAACCTAACCAACATCAATCTTCCTTAGATTGTTACAGAAAGAGAGTCATTTATTTTGATGGCAAAGGGAAGGCCATTGAGATTCAGGGTATGAAATGGAAATTGTCCCTATGTTTCATCTCAATGATGAACGCAAAATGATGTATGAGGTAAGGATTTCAGTTATATATCCTTCAAGTGACAAGTAATGAAAAGGGACCCTCCTTAAATAAATATCTCGTATTAGATAAATTGAGTGATGTTTATCCCAAGGAAATTGATGGGCTACGTCTTGAGAGATAACTTGATTTTACCATTGAAATTAAACCTTATTTACGAACAACATCAAAGACACTATTGGCCACTTTTCCTAACTCGTGCGACCCAGGTTATGTGCAGCCTGTCAACCCAACAAACACCTGAGATACCGGCCCGATAGGGAAAGCCCCATCGGCAATACTTGCAAAGTAGGTGCAATCTCACCTGAGATATCTATTCTATGGGTAACTACCGAAACCATGTTTCTGCGATTCATTGAGGGATTATAGTCCTGTGCTGCGTGGCCAAGGATCCCAACCAAGTCACGAGGATGGAATCATTCGTGAGGATGGAGTCATTTACAACAAACTATAGCACACACCGCGCATATATTTTACAAACTACTAACAACACAACACTGACTCGACCTTAGTAATTTAAACATAACGAAATATAAAAGGAACCTAACAATGAGGCCAATATAGCATACGTGTGACAACGATTGGACTGTAAACATAAACTAATACTCAAAAGTAGTGCATAATAGCCTATTCGGAATTCGGAATTCTATTGACAGTACGACATTCGTTCATCCATGACACGACTTGCATCATAAACATAAACATAAACAAACATACACAGTCAATGATCAAGACAGAGGAGAGTTCACATGGGAACCCATCCGAGAAAAACCACAAGGTGCTCTTCATCTGTAATGAGAAATGTATGGCACCTTCAACCTACATTTGATTGTAGACTGTCTTAGATATAGCTTTCTGCTCATACTCTCTCTTGCTCGCATGCTCTCTGTCTTATTTGTCCTAACTACTACCACCATCTACTAATCTGCACTCACCCTGAATTGACCTTTCTATCATCTGCACCTCTCTAGCGGAGCTTCTCTTTTACTGCCCTACCTCGGACTGCATCTTGCAGACTTCCAACTAATCTACCACTCAGATCTCATAGCTTTTCTCCGCTCCTTTGGAGATATTCCCACTACTAACAATTCAAAAGCAACTAACACTAGTAGAAAATGAGAAATTAATGACTAAAAAAATGACTAAAATCAGGCTCTAAACGACTAATTTTGAGTCGATGACTAATAGTATCAAATTACCACTATCTTATAGTTAGTCGTATTTCACTAGTCATTAATAGCTTGAATTAGTAGTCATTGATTTAGTCATTAATTTGGTCATTGATACACAATGATTTAGTCAATGATAGACAATGCTTTAGTCATTGATAGTCAATGATTTAGTCACAGATTTAGTCATTGATTTAGTCACTGCGTTAATCATTGATTTAGTCGCTGATTCAGTCACTGATTACAACCATTAATGACCAAATATACGACTAAATAAACTACTAGATGTTAACATATTAATGACTAAGCTAAATACAACTAAGATACGAGAAATTAGCTACTAATAGTCATATATATGTGAATTTAGTCATTTTTGTAGTCACAAATTTATGATAGGGCACGGAGGAATCGAACCACCAACCTCCTGTCTATAATTAGGCAGGCGCTCTACCATTGAGCTAGCACCCTTTAAGAAGTTTTTATTGCTTGACAATGATGATAAGTTGCTCCCAGTAAGTGTCCTCAACTCCTTTTCCCTTGTTGATAAGTTTCCTGTGAAATAGCATAGTCAGTGATTTTCCAAGAGATGCACGATACAGATACATGAACTTTCAAGATGAAATTTCTTGAAATAACTCACACCAGTGACATGTTCCAGATGTATACTATACGACTATGCAGCTGCAAGTAGCCAGCAGTACCAATTGTTGAAAATATTCAACAGGAATCACAGTTCTATTCTAAAATTGTGAATCCCACTATAGGAAATTAAAATTCTTACATAAGTCATTGTAATCTACACAATTTCAAGAGAATAATATGCATTCTATATACCCAACCTAAGATAATATTCATGACCAACAGATTAACTGGACCTTCCCATTTGATATGCAAGAAATAGATAGTATCTACTTCTATCAAATCTTAGACCTGAGATACAATTTCTCCTCAAAACAGATTTGCCAATGTCCAAGAGGAGATAATAAGAGTCTGATTGGCTAAAGAACTATGGCTTTAAGATCCTAGTTGTTTGGGGTCTTCACATTATTTCACTGTCATACTATTTATGTAGATATTGGAATCCTCTTCTACCTCGAATCTGGAGAAACCCTAAATTATGGCTAATCTGAATCTTGTCCAACAAGTCTCTGGCATCTGCCAAGTAATAAAACCTATCTCAACTTAACAAGATAAAAGAATGGACTTCCCCCCCATAGATCCAATGGATTCTTACACATATGGATCTCCCCATATTGTTTTTTGAGGCTCTGTTAAAATTGAGCTTCATAGGCCCCTCTCTGGGAGGCTTCCAATAACTATTTGGGTTTTTTCTGCCCATTATTTCATTACACTTGGTTGTAATTTAGTATCATGCTTTCATCAAAGAAGGTATTCTATTTCTATTTTGGCAGAACTTAGCAAATGTCTCTAATGGCAAGTTGGAACTGGAAAATTAAGGTAAGCTGTCAAGAGGCTTTGCACTGCATTTTTTATCTTTCTCATAAGCACAACTGTTAAATACTTTTGATTAGGTCATACTGTTCCAAACATACCTCATTATCAACTACTAAATTTTTAATCTTAATATATTCCTTTAAGGATATTATGCATTAATTATTTTTCAGGCAGAGGGTTCAAAATGGCCCTAATACAAGTTGGTAATGCAAACCATTCCTTTCTGTTTCCTGAGATAATCATCAATTATTATTTGAATGCATCCCTTTCCTATGGGTATGAATGATAGTATCCATTTGTTCAATCAATTTGGCTCGAAACTGAAACAACTACTTCTTTTAAACAATTTTTTCAAGGGCAACTGTAAGCCTCAACAAGTTGTAACAACAAGATGGAAAAATGAAAGTCTAGGATTTCTTCCAGCCTCTGTGACATGTTCAACCAATTCAAATCTCAAACGATGATATATTTCAAGTAACTACTACAAAAGAAAACAATGGTGGATATAGCTCACCATTGAAACTACCATTTATTATTACTGTAGCCCTGTCATACTTTGTAGGAAAAAATATCCTTTGGTTAGAGGCCTAGAAATTAAAGTAATGACAGTTGATATCTGAGATTATGTAGTCTACTTTTTTCCATAATAGCTATAAGCAACATAATGACTTGAAGATTTCTGTCTATTTTTTTGCTTGTTGGTGAGGAAATCGTAATAAGAGTGAAAAATGTGACCTGATTTTGTGGCCATGTGTGGAACTGAGTTTTTGGTCTCAGATCAACTGTATAAAGTATAGAGGAATCATAAAACCTTAGCATAAAATAGAGCGAAAATAAGAAAGACTAGAGAGTATCGGACTAAAATCAACACAAATATACATGAGCATGTAATGCTAATTTTATGAAAAATGCAAATGCAAATGTAAAGGTTAGGTGAAAATTGAAACCACCGTAACCTCCCCGGGGTACTATAAACATGTGATGTGCAATGTTATAAGTTATAACTTCTATTTGTGGGAGAGATGTTATATTCAAAGTGGAGCCAGATGACGGGATTGAAAAGATTTAAAAGAATTAAATAAATTGAGGATATATGAGGGGTAAGTTTGACGTGAATGGCTAAGTTCTTAACTTCAAAGTTTATGAAATCAAATCAAGTCCATTTTCAACTTAATGTAGTTGTTTTGAAAGAGAAACTATACACACAAATATGCAAGCAAATTTAGGAATATCCAAGAAGTACTTGACCAGTAGATAATGAAGTACATGTACCCATAATTTGCAGATCCATAGAAAAAGCTCATACATTAAGGAGCACGAGCAGTCAACATTTTCCATGCCTACCTGGGCACAGAAGAACCTTTATTGTCCTGAATGACATTGTTGCTGGTGTTAGACTAAGAGACAATCACATGTCAGAATCTCATTTTGCAAACACACCTGCAAGTTGCCTATGTCCAGCAGTGAGTTGAGACTGGACATGACGTGATGTATATTTAACCACGGTATACAATATAATGACAGTGTTCAGTAGAGAAAAATTGAATGTTTAATATTTATAGGGTATAACTTAATCACATCAAGAAAGTGGTTATGGTAGAGCAGGAGGAATAAAACATGATTTAACTCTGTATTGGGAAATCAAGTATCTTATAATCAGCAATATCATTTCAAGAGGGACAAATGCTAGGACAGTCAGTGATGAAGCACACGAGCATTTCTGACCCATCAAATTGGGCACTAGTCTTGACGCATAGTTTGTAAGTGGCAAAAAGGGCATGGTAACTTGATTTCTCAGATTCAGTGCCTAGTATTTTTTATTTAGATGGATGTGATACCATGCAAATGCATTAATATCTGTTATTCTATAAAATGTCAAGATTAGAGTTTGGGATGATGTGGAAGCCCACAGGATCATAATACCCATGAGACGAATAGATTAATTGGACCTTTCAATTTGATAAACAAGAAATACAGTGTCTACTTCTATTAAATCTTGGACCTGAGATACAATTTCTCCCCAAAATAGATTTGCCATAAGAGAATCCTTATAATTTATAAATTGTTAGAGATAGAGGTATCTCGAGATGCCCTTCATGTGGTGCTTCCTAGCATGGAGGCACATTAGCATTATGGGCAGGAGTGTGGAGTATGAGATGCTCTCTACCAGGAGTCATGCATCCAGTGGTGGAATCATGCATAGGTTTCAGTTACCTGTGACAGTTGCAAGTGAGGTGTGCCAGGAGAAGTAGCTGGACAGAGTGGAATCATGCATAGGTTTCTGTATGGGATGAAGGTGATGGTGGTAGCAAGGAGAAGCAGCTGGACAGAGTTTCACAGGAAGATATTCTTTCTCCAAAAATGCTAGGACTGTCAAAGTTATGCTCGTTTAAAAGAGATGAGAACAATAAAAAATCCTTTTATTTTTTGCTCCAACAATCTGTAAATTTCCAACAAATAAATATTAATTTCAGATTGATTTTTAGATCCTTAAACCCTCATTTTCAATTATTTATTTTATCTAATTTTTTGTATAATAGATCTGTATTTTTCAGGATATAAATTGAACTTTGAGATCTGTTTTAGACTAAGAATATATTTGTTTAATCATTGTTTAAAAGCTGTGTAAATCTGGAATTTACTTGCTACCATTCAAATTAGAACCAGATTTACCCTAAGTCCATTTACCCCTTTCTCTCCTTGAATACACCTTGGACTTAGATTGTTGTTAGGATTCCCCCTTTTGAGCTAGATAGGAGAGTTGACCTAAACTGAGAGATAATACTATCAAGGTGACAGTGGGTAGTTTTTCTTAGTCACCCATGAGTTCTCACATGTATGCTTGGGACTTTCACATTGAGTGAGAATGTAGGAGGTAAAAAGTTGGAAACAGAACCAATTTAAAATTTCAGAGAGAGTTATTGAGGTGATAGTGGGTAACCTCTCTGAGTTGTTCTTAGATCTTCACCTTATGAGTTTGGACTATAACGCCATAGGTGAGGGTTTTAAAAGAAACAAGTACAAAATTGGATGATATCCTCATCATCAGTGCTAATAGGGAAGAAATATAATCCGAATAGCTATTTTATAAACAATCACAACCAAAAACATTATTTTAAAAGGATCTTGGGTGCATTCTCATTGTTATTAGATGACTAATTCATATAGATAATATCTAACTGAGCTTTATTTGTCATTCCCTAGAACACATTCGTGGCCTCTTAATGAAAAAAATAAATTAAAAATAGATATTAATTGAGACACTACCCTGAAATTCTTCAGAAAATTAAATCTACTTCTTTATGAATCACCTGTATTTTATTTATGGCTTCTTGTGGGTGTTCAAATTGGAACCCAACCTGTGAAGTTAAAAACAAGAAATATATCCTCAGAATCTAAAAATAGAAAGTGATTAATCTGTTGATTAGTGTAGAGACCCTAAGGAGACACGATCACATAAAATTTATTGAAGAACATTTCAAATCAACCAGCTTGGCTATAATGCATAGACATGAGCCCAATCCTCATGATGAAATTTTCCAAAGGAGCTTTCACATAAAATGAAGTATTGAGTAATATGGAAAATGACAATCAAAGAAGAATGTTGCATACAATTTAAGAAGCTAACATGAAAATAATAGTGGAAGTCAGACAAGTTTCATTTGGCAATGACATGGAGAAAATAAAGGCAAAAACAAAGGTTGATGCCACCAGAAGAGAAGATTTAAAGTTACATTTGCTACGTCCATGTATTTCCCATATTCTTGTTTTATACACACGAATGCTAGGGCAGTAGTATTTGTGGCTATATGATGGAAATTCATCTTACTTTCCATCTTTTGTCTGGCATGTAAATCATATTCACATATGTTGGTATCAGAATCTCTTGCTAGATGTGGACTCAAAACCTTCCATGTGTAGATTATCATGAAGAGGAGGTGAATAATAATTTACAACATCAGATGAGTTTTCATGGCCTTTCTTGGTAAAAGGTTGAAATAGCTATTCACCTATGTTGTTAACATTATGTGAAGGACTTGGAGGAAAAGGTTCATAGATACGCACACTACCACAACGTGGGGATGTTAAAGACATTTATTTAAGATAATATGATCATTTCATCTCAAGTATCTATTTTATTTTGCTTTTATTTTTTTTAGTTGTTGAAGTTAATATTTTTGGAAGGTGGAAATATCAATTGTAGACAAGACAATTAAGGATTGTCCCTTCCAAATACTCTCTCTTCCCAAGCCTTTTCAATCTTTTATGTGGCAGCAATCTGTGGCTGTCAAAGGGACTCGGCATATTGTTTGGCCATTCAATCCATGCTCTTTTTTAGGTTGAATCTATTGGCATCAAGGTGGTTTTCTCTCTATAGTAGTCAACTTATTCTGGTTTTTCTAAGGGCTGCAAGTTTTAGGGTAACACAAGCCCTGCTCTTCCATTTTCCAGATCAGATCTTTTGCTTTTGCTTTTGCTATCATTCGCGTAGAAATCTGTTTCTGTATCGTCAACTACACCAAGTGCCATTCTCCCCCATTGAGTGTTGGTAGAATGGTGTGAGCAATAGGGATTTTTCAGTTAACGCTGAGACTTGTGGAGTGGCATTTAAAATAAGATAGGGAGTGAGATAATGCTAGTGAGACAATGGAAATTAGTGTAGTTGAGGATAACTACAGATGGCAGGAAAGATTCTTATGATCTTTCCCCTTACTGGGAATTTCCCTTGGTATGGAAAATGGCTCTAGGATTTGGTTGTGAACTGTGCGAACATATGGTGAGCTCCCTCCAGATCTAAAGGTTTTAAGTCTCCTCATTGTGGACTTGCCCAGGATGGATTCAAACAACATTTACACTTGAAGCCCCACTTCAGGGCCTCTGTCCACACTCCCTGAACTCTACAATCACTCACTATAGAGAAGCTCCCAGATGTTCCACATCTTATCCCTGATTTTTATAGTATAAGATCTGGCCCCTGGGGCTCTCAATAACTTGGAGATAATGTGGAAGCTGACTCAAAATGTGAAGAACAAGTTCCACAATCTGAAGATGAGGGTGATAGAACAAGAAACTTAAATAAGAAAATAAAGAAACAAATTATCTGAGATCAAGAAGCAGTTGCAGATGATGAAAGGAGAGCACCAGTGAGGACAATAGTGCACTATTATTGAATGGTGAAGCTCCTTGTTGAAATTCTAATCTATTTTTAAAAATTTTGGAACATCCACATGCTGCTTGTAGAAGACTATATACTGAAGCAAGACACTGCATAAGGAACCATGCTACCTTTTTGGACACCCTGCTGCTTAGAAGAAGACTTACCTATTGTCCTTTTTATCATTTTGATCTATAGGATGATTTGCAGTACTATAATAGTAACATAGTTGATTCTGCGTTCTGTATTTCCAATGTAAATGGCAATGTTATACATATATTGCAGTACAATCTGCCAACTGCAGGTAAATTAGCCATAAATTTGTTTGTAGATGGCAGTATTCGAAAATCAAGATAATAGAAATAATGTATATACCTATAAAGAGCAATGGCAAGGACAATTCAAAGAGAGAATTGCAAACCATGTTCAAACTATCTCAGGTTGCTAGTTTCTGTCTACCCTATTTTGTATAAGTATTTGTATCATTAATGAAATTATAAGCTCTTTTACCAACCAAAACAGAACATGTATAGAAACTCCAAAAAAGAAAAAGAAACAAAAGATATGTATCAATTGATATATTACGTGCCAAAGCTCAAACACACAGCTGTGACTTGTGCTATGCATACAAAGAATAACAAAATTACATCAGTAACAAAAATAGTGGACATCAGAAAAGCAAGGGATGACTACAATAGTAATAAGATAAATAATTTTTGAGACTGCCATTGTAAGTTCCATCTCAGAAACAATATGATGTCGGGAAGGTCTATTGAAATACCTTTGATGTTCTTCTTCTTCTTAGGCTTGTTTTCACGAGAGGGAGGAACATAATGAAAGGTGTCCCTAATAGCATTAGAAGGCATCGAGGGAGAGCCTTCAAAATCATAACTAGGATATTCTTGAAATCCAGATACCCTCGTCATGGAATGTTGCTTCTTTCTCCCTATTTCAACATTTATTTCTGCATGTTAATCCTTTTCTTCTTAAAAATTTTCAAAATGACTTTCCAATTCCAATCTTATATCTCCAATCTCTTCTGCTGTGATTACAGGGGGCAATTTGGATTTTTATAACAGCCAAGTGTTTATTCAACCTATGAAAATCCCCCCTTGTCTGAAATGTTTCTTGCAAAATTTGCAATACATCTCACTATCAACAAGATCAGCATGGATCCATGCATGGTCTTTCACTCTTGGGGCCATTGTAAATTCAAATAAATCTGCAAATACAAATGTACCAACTTTATCGCAATTTTTTTTGCAACAAAAGACAGATTTGTTTTTAAGAGAGAAAAGAAAACAGGGGTGGATTTGACTATAAACCTACCTGGGAATGAACTCAATGGGCACAAGACTTTGGACAACAACTTGTCCAATCTTGAATATGGGATGTAGCCTCCTTCAGTAGATGCCAACTCCACTGCAAGCAACCCAAGAATATTTTCCAAATGAGATCCAAGATCACTCCAAATCACACTCTTCGCTGCTACTCCAAAAACTCCAAATGCTCAATGAGACAGGTGTGAGGAAAATAGAGGCAGGGGTGGGGTGGGTAGGAGGTGGGTCTCTTTATAGTATGCATTTTGGGTTTAGGGTTTTAGGAAATAAATTTTTAAGGTTTAAAGAATAATTATCTTAAAAATGGCCCCACTGGCTGGTTAGGTACTGACTTTTCCAAGTAGGTATGGACTCAATTGAGTTGGATCGGTTTGGTCTTTTTCACACTCAAACCCCCACTGTTGATGTCGATGGAGACTTGGTGCAACTGTAGACACTACAGTCTATTTCCATTGTATTTTTTTAAACCATGGGAACCTAGCAATTTTTCGAGAGTATATGCAACAGCGTGCAAGCCACATATACCAATAGCTCATAGGTGAACCTAGGCTGAGACTTCACATCAAGGGGATTCCTACCCTTTCAGCTTCACTACGATGGGTCAATTTGCGTAGCCCTACCCCCCACCGAAATTGAACTTGTGACCTCCTTGGAGATAACACATGTCCTTAACCACTGGGCCCAATCAGGTGCACACTTCACTACGCCCACTATTACCTCAACATACATTCTTCCTGCTCAGGTTTTGTTTTTGCCTACTCTAGGGGTTATCCCCAACTGTACATGCAACTTATTAGTAAATAGTGCAATAGATTTTGGTCACAGGTACTTGAACTACTAGGTCAAAATGGAACTTAATGGAAAGAATCAGAGGAAATTGGTGTTGACCACTTGATGGAGTCAAAATCAAGCCAGAACATGCGTTTGAAGGAAAATGGAGAATAATGGCGAGGCTTTTGAAATGGAAGAATCTTGCCACACACAAAATATGAATGAAAGAATTGGGTTTGGTGCTGATAACAACCTTTGTCCTGGATGCTACTAGGTAGCTAAGGAATGGATCTCTCCAATCTACAGATTGTTAGGGCCTTGGAAAGATCATTGAAACCTGGAATAGTTCAGGAAAATCAGGGTTAAAGAATCTCTGGATCTGCAAACTATTCTTAACAATGGAACAAAAATGGCTGAAATATGTACTAGTTAAGTATCAAGCATATAAAAACAAGGGTACAAAATGTGGATCAATTGTTCTAGCTTTATTTAATTGTAAACCTCTGAAATTACAATGAAAAATGTCCTTGGTGATCCAACCCCATTACAATAAGTATTTACTACTCTTATAGAATTCAATTGACCTAGAAACGGTGACCTAGGTTCAAGAGAGTCTTTTCCCTGCATGAGATCATTTACAAGTGTGACCATGCGTTACATAACTGCACCTTAAACTTCAATCTCATAGTGATATGACTACTGAACTAGTTAGCTGTAAGAAGAACTGCTCTTAGTTGCATGCAGAGCTGAAGGTATATTATGGTAACCTCTCCTGCATGCCGCTTCGAATTACTCCTAAACTCAAGTGAGGTATGATGCAAACTCTATCCTATCAGCATGCAAACTCAACTTGACTGCTGTCTTATCATAATGCAAACCTCACCTTTGACTACTGTTTGACAGCAAACAAACCCCATCTTTAAACTATTGTCTTCTCCTCATGTAAACTCAACTCTACTGTTGTCTTATGATCTTAAGCAGTTGCATCCTTTGGAACACATGGAGACATAGCTTCTTGAGATCAGAGACATCATTTAGAGGGAGGTAGGGAAACATCATCACTTGGTAGAATACTTCTCAAAGAATATTTATCATCCTTTGGTATGGTGAAAATGATGGTGACTAAGACCCTTTTGAGTTGGATTATATGTGGGTCCAACTGGTGTATTATCAACATTAGTACAAACCCCCAAGTGTTCCCTTGAATAGAAAACTCAAGTGTTGAAGTGCGAACTACCGGTAATAGGAACTTCCAACAATGGACTAAATCCCTTGGTAAGAACTGACACTAACTGATCGAACAACAAGCAAGCAAGTCATATTTAATCCCTCGGAATGGTAGGCTGACCAAGCAAGCAACATCGGCTATGTGTTTCATATCCATAGACTAGAAGGAATACTCCCTAGGTAAGAACTAACAACAAACTGAATACTTTGGGCATACTTAATACTCTGAGGTGAGAACTAACAGACTGGCCAAACAAGAAAACATGTCTAATTTAATATCCTCTTTAGCTGAAAGTGTGTGCACCCAACTAGTAGAAGGATAAAAAGTGATATTGTCTGTTGAAATTGTAATAAAAAAGGGCATGTTATAAAATATTATCCTTCTTTAAAATAAAAATAAGATGCTTTTGTTTTGTCTAATGTTGGTCCTTGCTATGTTCTATTTACCTTTTCTCTTGCATACTACTCTCCTGTTGTAACTGCTTCTTCCGCTGTTGGTCAGATTTGGTCTTACAATAATAAAAGGAGTCTTAGCCTCATAGAAATATATCTTTAGTCTATTTGAGGGTACCCCCTCTCTATTGTGAGAATTGGCTCGAAGTCGTAGATTGGTGCAAGAAGGTTATCCTGCACCTTATGCCCATGCATTTGTCCCTATGAGAGTAGAAACAACCTGGGGAACAACATAAGAACTGGCACAGTTGTTAGGGGCTCTATCTCAGTAAATGACATAAGGGTTTTTTTCTAGTTGAAGAGACAAAAAGCTCGCTAAAAAACTGTGATTAGTGTTTCTAAGTACCCTAAATTTTTTAGCACAGTAAGGTGCTGCACTTTCACAGAGATGGGAATGAAAAATCTTCGCATAGAACTTTTGGACAGATGGGTGAACATATAACATTCATAGGCTTCAATAACACTTGCTTTAGGAAAGGAACTTAGCAGTATCAACACTATTGTTATTTGAGGTGTGGTCATTCATTTTGCTAGGCACTAAAGAATTGAATTCTTACCAGTTATTGAAAAACCAATTATTTAGGAATCAAAATTCACAATAAAGAATCAAGATTCAGGATTCTAGACAATTTTGAACATTCACAATGTAGGATTCTAACCAAGATTAACATGCATGAGATAAATTTCCAAATAAAACCAAGAAACCAACCTGCAATTCATCACCCACCTCTTTAAGAGCCTCCAAGCTCTCTCGAATGCCCTTCTATCCATGGAAGAGCTCGAAAACAAATACCCAAATTCTAAACCCTTGGCAATGGTTTCTAAGCATGAAAATTCCTCGATGAGCATCAATGTGACCTGATAAATACCCAAAACACCAAAAGCGCCTCTCAGACCAAATTCACAACTATTTTCCTCCCAAAACCCACCAAATCCTCATGGCTTCTTGCCAACAGAAAATATTTGGCATCAAACGTCTATTTAGATAATCCGAGTAGGAAATCTCCACGAATTCAACATAATTCTTCATACTTGGGTAATTTGGGGAGGAATTCACCATGAATTCAGATAATGTTGATTCTGGAATGATAGAGTTTACTGTGTATGAAGCAGGAACAGAGTAACACAGTCATAGTTGCTCAGCAAACAAGGGATTCATAGGGCAGCTTGATGCTTTCACAATTTATGTGCCAGAATTTTCTCAGTGAAGCTGTTGTCCACACTTCTTTGAAGAAATCCCTCTGCAGTCAAATAAAAATATCTATTACGTTAATCCTATTGGCTATTCGATCCGTTCCACTGATCCAGTGCAAAAAATTAAAACAATAAACTTAGAAAGAACTGTGCAGGTCATCTTAGCTTTCTCATAAGCCATTTCCTTCTCATAATCCTCCATGAATGAACTCAAGAAGAGTTTGGTCGTATGTTTAGGTTTGCGCTGGAGGTATTTTGGTCATATTCCAATGATCATTTTATTAGTTTACATAATACATATTATATGGTATATTTTATATTTTATTTCGTTTATTTTATATTGTATCATAAGTTTTATTATATATATATGTTTTACAATAATATATATGTGTGTTCGAGCATTTATATTGTTTATTTTTATGTTGTTTTGTGTTATATATATATAATCATCTAGTGCAGGGTTTCGATCTTCAATAGGCAAGATGCTAGTAATGGAATTGAATTTTGAACCAGATGAAGGAAATCTTGGGTATTATCCGGTTGTAATTTATAAATCCGAGAAGGCAGTTCCGAGATACCCCAGAAATAGGAAGGAAGGAACCAAGAACCTTTTGCCTTTTGGGATAGTTTGTTAGACCTTTCAAGCCTACCAACCACACTGATTATATATTTGTTCCTTTAGCATTCTTTCGTAGAAAAACGGGCCCTAATAAATTGATATGGACTTGTATGATTCAGAAATGGATGATAAAGTACTATAATGAGGAGGACGATAAGTGACAAAAGATGGTTTGCTTTCTTAGTATTGGTTCGAATCGAATTGTCTCTGCCATACAATATTTTTTAAAGCTAGTGCAAGTTGTACCAGTCCAAGTAAGAAATCTGTCCTCCTCAATCAGAAGATAGAAGCAATTAGGCATGGATAAATTGATCGATCAGGTGACTCGGCTCCATCATTCTCCCCACCCCGCCCTATTTGTTCCAACTAGGCTTTCTGTAATCAATAAATAGATTGTCTGGTGGGAACTTGAACTCACTCAATATAATATAACTATCATGGCAACTTAGAAACATATATCATATCTCTCTTACGTATGGTGTTTCGATAGGTTTAATAATTTTACACTGCTAACCATTCAGGGGCTCATCATTGGGTTAACCCTGGCCGCCCTAAGTTGGGCAAGTAAAAGAAAAGCAAGCAATCCATTTCCTTTTCCTTGTCTCTCTTTCTAAGCTTTATGGGGTCTATGTTGAAGGTTCCAAGGGTATTTAGATTTAATGGGGTCCAGGGCGATGGTGACTCATGGTGAATGGGGTATTTATTTAATGGGGACTACTTTCTCATCTGGTGAACATCTCTTGGCGTCTGTTGGAGACATGAGGGGACATATATCTTCTTGTCCAATGGTGGGGGTGAGGGTATGAACTTGCTTGCTTGATAGAAAGAGGGCAAGGGCCGCCATCGGTCTTGATCTCGTCTGGTGGGAGTGATGGGGTGACTGGGTGTGTTATCGGGGATGTATAAAATGCTATACAAACCTGTAAATTCACGACAACCAAGTCAACAGCTTAGCTCTACATAATATTTTGGAGGAAATAGAAATTAGGGAGACACTGAAGCATAGAATTGGAGAGTTGAGAGTTTGAGTCTTGACCTCCCACTGTCCTATACTCGTAAACCCAAATTAGTGTTTTTTTTCACGACATTTCACCAATCTCTTTAAGTTCAGGGAAGCTCAATCCAGCCTACCCAACGTTTTACCTTTGCTTCTCTTGCTCTTACCTATGAAAAACGTGGAACCTTCAAGTTTCCCACCGTAGAAGACAATGAGGAATTAGAGTGTGCAACTATTTCCTTCTACAGAAAGATGATTAGAAGCAACGCCATGTCAATTCCACAATATCCCAACACTCTTGAGTTGGTTTACCTTGCCCGAGGTAGGCGAATGCATGTTTATGTATTTCACATGATTACAAAAAAAATAATTTTATAATTGCTTCTACATAACATACGTATATATGTGCAGGTGAGGGAAAACTGGGCATTGTTTTCCCGAGGTTTCTAGAAACTTTTAGTGATAATTCTTCGTTACAAGGGCACTCAGGGCGTAAATCAGAGAGCCTAGAGAAGGAAGAAGAAGAAGAAGAAGAGGACTCAAGTGAAAAGGTGAGGTGAGTGAGGAGGGGATACGTAATAGTGATATTTGCAAGAGAAACCCATTGGTTCTATAATGATTGGAATGAGCCTCTCTAAATTGTATCCATTATAGATCATAGCATGTTCTTGTACGTTGTTCCCTCCAGAAATAGCATAAAAAATGAAAAAAAAGACAAATGGGGAGAAAATAGACGTACTACCATATTAAATAAATATCATAGAAAGAATCATATCCAACCAGCTAATCCATTTTCCCTCGAGGTGACCACCATTCTCTATCACAAATAGACGCGGGAAGAGATGCTTACTAGACTCGAGACTCAAACACTGACATCTAGATTCAAGAAAGACACAACACACCAAACGAGAAGATATGATCCATCTTGAAAGGCAAGAAAATGGACTAGCAAGCGGAAATTACATGGCCATGGAAAGAGGAGAAGAAATTACAGAAGCAGAAATGCCAGAAATGCTGAAATGAAAAGGTTGTGATTGTGATTTCCCTCCTACCATTGTTGGTTCTCTCCATTCCCTATTCAATCCAAAGTGTACAAAAGTATTAAAAGGAAACAACATAAAGCAATTCAATCTAAAGCTTAAAAAGGAAACAACCTAAAGCACAGGTTAAACAAGAAAAATGGAAACAAATTTATACATAAAAATATATATTATATATTTGTCAAAATAGGTTGTTTTAAATTGTGTTTTTTCCAAGGTGTAAATGAAAAAATTATGGAATCTCTATTTATTGAAATATAAATTATATATTTTGTTATAATTTATTGAAATTTAGATTATAAATTTTGTTAAAATATAGCTTTTTAAATTGTTTTTCTAAATATAGAAAGAAACGTGGTGGAATCTTTCTATATTAACGGTTTTTTTTCATTGTAAAAAACTATATAATTTGTTATTCATAAGAATCAAAATTACATCATAGTTGTTGATGTAAAATCCCCTTCAAAGTAGGATAGAAGACAATAATGAAGCCCTAGGCAAAACATTACAATATCCAAAAATAAATGAGAGGGATTCTACCCATCAACCTGTAGAAAGCAAAAATGCGGAAAAGAAAAAATAACTGTGAGACAAAAAATAGCAGGGCTCCAGAGAGTTGTCATGCAGATACAACCTAAAATAGTCCAAGACAAAACCAGAATGGAGAAACTAGAAGCAGTTAAAGCGACCTTCAGTAATCATGATTCTGTTTGAGTACTTACATAAGTGAAGAATACCAGGGCAGTCTCATATCGCAAGATTTGATAGGTTGTCCGCATCAGAATTGAACTCCCTGTATAGGTGCCCGAAGGATAAAGAAAGAAAACATTTCTTTAGGAGCCCAATCCTTTTCAACCAACAATCATAACTCAGTGACTGCAAATTGGTGAGAACTTTGGCCCAATCAATTATGACATTTGATTCGCCAAAAATAAAAATCTAGAGAATATATATATATATATTGTGAACCATAAAATCCCCCATAAGCCTAAAAGTTCAGAAAAAAGTATTAGTGCCACTCCCAACACCCATCCTTAGCTTGAAACTATGAGAGTCATATATACGGAGGATCATGCTAGTACCACAATTTCCATCCTGCTTGGCCCCATCAAAGAATTCATATATGGTATCGGATTCCAACACCTGGATAATTCAAATCTTTTAAAATTTTGGGGCACAATATTTGTTCCATTACAGAAAACTTGCCACAATCTAAGAAACAAGTAAACCTCCTTGCAAATTTTAATCACTTCTTCTAATGTCTGCTTCAGTTTTCCTTTGGAGTGTGTGAGGAATGTCAATATGCAAAAACTAGTGACCTTTGAAAATAGTGGCATTGCAAGAGAGTGTGAGGAGGGTGTTCATGCTTTTCCCAAGTTGAAAGCTCAAAATGCATATGGTTTTGAGCGCATAGGCTGGAGATGGTGATAATTGCAAATGTAAAGTACTAGAAGCAGTAACTTCAGCAGCATTGAGACTTGTAAAAAACCATAACAATTGGTTATTGATTGGAGTGATGAACACAATCAGAGCGGCAAGAACCATACCTTTGAAGCACTCCGGCTAGTCACTACAAGATCATTGTCTACAAAAATAGGGTATCAAGTGCAAAAACAAGGGACCGGGGGTCGAACGATACCTTCAACCTAGAAATACGAAGTTGACGTGTTTTTTTGGCCATGCATTGGATGCATTTGGTAAGTCTACGTGGAGGAGGTGCATTTGAATGGCCTATTCTCGAGGGGATGTAGGGCTTTGATGCTTCTATCTAGGTAACGATATGGTACTAGTTCTAGTACCTAATTCATAATTGACATAGGAACATAATTTTCCTTTGGAACGTGCTTAACCGAGTTTGCTTCAATGATGCAGCAGGGATGAATATGGTCAAGAGAAAATTCATGCAATTGCTTTGTTGGATTTCTAAAGATCAAGGTGCATGGCACTAATATTACTAATAGAAGGTAGACAACTTACATAAATTACACTTCATTGCCAAATTTGCAATTTTCCATGACACAATTAAAAATGACTAATTTATATTCTTCTAGCTAGTCATTTTTTATGCCTTGACTAAATTAGTCATTTATTTTAGTCATTTTTATCTCTGTCACTTATTATCTAGTCATATTTGTTAATTGATGACTAAATTATTCATTAATTTTAGTTGTTTATAGTTGGGTCAATCAAAATTGCTCATATTTAGTAGTAAATCACTTGGAAAACCTGTGGTGACTACAAATTTTAGTCACCTAGTAGCTAATTCCTCATTTTGTACTAGTGTAAAGAGTAAAACCAACAACCAACACAAAGAAAAATCCAACCATCATTGAACCCTCTAACTATCGAATCCGTCCTATTTATACTATTTTACATGACCACGTAGCGTTGAATGCATACAAGAAGCCTGTTAAATGTCACCATTGGCTGTCCCCCAAGATACAACTATGGTGATAATTACTTGACATTAGGAACTAACAGCCTTACTTACAGTGTGTGTTCACTCGTGTGGCATCCGTCGACTTCATCCAACTTTAGCACCCACGATCATCATGTCATGTTCTGTCATTACTCTGCACTTGTGATATTGCCTTACCTTGTGGCATCTTCCTTTTGTGCAGTTTCCCTTTTCTGTGTAGGTGACATATTTTGCGCATATTCCTTCTTCTACACATATTTCCTCTTCTGTGCAGTTTTCTTTGTCTGCGTAGATTTCCTTATCTGCATAGATTTCTTCTGTTCCTGTCGTGTGCTTCCTTTTTCTTATTTGTACTTGTGTGGTGGATTAATTCTTGTATGTTTCTTCATTTGCACTTATTTCTTGCATGCTGCCCCTAACACTCACATGTGGCTCGTCCCGAACCACGAAGCAACGAACATAGGAGGTGGCATGACATGCGCGGCCATTTCTTTGCTACTAATTTTTTTTTCTCATGCATCTTTCTCCTGCTTCCACTCTTACACGTTTTGTTACTTTTTTTTTTAGTGATGTTTCTTGCACCGTGGGCTCATCTCATACTTAGAAGAAAAGTGTTTATATTTTAGATTAGAAAACTTGAGTTATACAATTTCTTCCTCGACATCATCTGAAGAGTCTCATTCCATAGGTTTTTCTTTTGTTTTCTCCAATTGATATTCATGTTATTCTTCTTCGTCTTCTTCATCTTCCTTTCCCTCTTCATCTTCCTTTTCCTTTTCTTCTTCCTTTTCCTCTTCATCTTCCTTTTTCTCTTCTTGCACATCCTCTAGTGCATCTTCTAGTGCAGATTATTCTGTGCTTCCAACCTTTTGTTGGAATTGGCCGAAAATGGGAGTAAGCATTTCTATCTCCCAGCAGGCTTCTTTTGACTATTGCTTCAGTTCCAGCACTCGGTCGGAGCTAGGGTGTTCCAACGACGCATTGAAAACTGCCTGCTTGAACTCATGGATTCTCTGCTAGACAGGTTGAATTAGCCCTGGCACCCTTTCATCTTTGTCTTATGTCTCATCTATCTCTTTGTTGCATAGGTTTTCCTACTTGCGGAGGGTTCTTTCCTTATCCTCGAGCTGCTTGAGCTCATTGCCTTTGGCGATTTTCTCCTTTGTTGGAAGCTTCTTAATCTCTTCCTTTTTCGCCAGTACCTGTAGGTTTTCTTGCCACGCCTACTCGAAAGGCTACTTCACAGTATCATCCTTGATGACTTTCTCCCATACTGCAGCAATTGATTCCACCGCCTCTGCGCATATCTACACGTCTTTCCTAAGCTGGCCAGCATCTTGATATGCTGATTGTTGCCTTTACTGCACAACTTTGGGGGGCGTGCTCGATTGCTGTACTGTTTTTAATTCCTGAACCTGTTTCTTTAGATCTGAAGCAAGTTTGGGTAACTACCTCAGTTGGTGCACAGGTTTTTCCTCACCTTGTTCCTCATCATCTGACAGTTCCATGACTGCCTCCTTTATGGCTTCTTCTAGTGAAACCTACTTCTGCAATTTTGCTTCCGCGTCTTCCTGCTAGCGCTTGATGACTTGTTTCCATGCCTTTGATTTCTTCATTTCCTTGGCTTCCTTATATCCAACTACATTTTCTTATATTCTCACCTCTGTAGCTATGGCATGCTAAATGGAATAGATTTGTGGCAATGTCAGCTTAGATAAATCCAAATTTAATGTGTCCAAGCTATGGACACTTGTATTTGTTCCTGCTGCATTTGTAGAAAATGCCTATGCAGGAATTTATATTCTCAAGGATGGAAGTAGCACCGGCGTCGCCAAGGTTTCTGATGGGTTTACACCATTGTTCTCAACCTGCACGGTGTCATGCACTTCTGTGACGACCTCTTCCATCCAGGTAACTTTGGTACTGAGCGAACTTGTCTAGTTGGTTTGCTTGCACATGATATCACCCAAGGTAGACTCATTTATTTTTGTGACCACCTCTCTAAGAAGAGTCATATCCTCTTTTGCTATGATCATGACTTGGGGTCAATTGGCCCTCTGCTTTTTCTTATGCAATATGCCCGAGGTTTTTGCATCTTCCTCCATGGGCTCTTTTCCCTTTCTTTTCCTAGTTCTTTAGGCATGCACCTCCTCATCAGTAGGGGTTTCTTATTTTCCTTTGCTGGGTGGGTCTCACTCTTCTTCGTCTTCTTTCACATCATCCTGATGCTCCTAGGTTCTGGTATTGGCACGATCCTAAAGCGGGTTGTCCTGTGGATCCCCCTGTAGTGCTTTCTTCTCTACAGGAACCTCTACATGTTGCCCAATCCATTCTTTGGGCCAGTATTTGATTTCCCTCTCAATATCTACATATTTGATGATGAAGAATGTCGAGAGTGCCTACTTCTTGGGGTCATTACATGGATATAAGATGATGGTGTGCATCCCCCCGTGGAAATGAAAGGATACCTCGCCACCATCGCAAGGAATAGTCTATAGCGCTTGTGAATGATCTATCTAAGTCTTTATCCTTGGAGAAAGAATGAAATATTTGTATCGACCTTGTGCTTGTTGTATTTGTGGTACCAAAGGTTTTGGAACTATGCGCCAAGGAACTCCATTGGGATATCCATGGGTTGATAATCTGGTGGAGGAGTGCAGGTTGCAAACGAGATCAAAATCAGAAGCCACGAGTAGTGGAACTTTGCCGCAAGAAGTTCCTATGCGTCAACTACGTCATACATAAGTTCATTCATGAGGAATTGGGACCAGTTAATGTGCACTCCTTGCATGCACTGCTCTGCTAGCTCTACTATTGTGGTACTGCATTCAATAGGCCTCATCTTGAGTAGAAACTTACTGCACAAGATTTTTGTTGCGGACCTTACAACAATGTCATTGATAGAGATAATGAGGTATCCCTTTCCATCGTGGAAAAGTTGGTACTTGCTCTTCATGTCATTCTTGTCCAATGTTTCCCTGTCCTTGTGCGAATATGGGCCTAGGTCGACTCCTTGCCGCGGGAGACTTGTGATGGCTGAGACCAGTTCATCTGTTACCTCATATGGCTTGTCCAACCAGAGGTAGCCTCCATGGAAGCATACTAGAAGCTTCTTGGCATACATCCCATTCAGGGCAGTGCAGAAAAAAATGCAGCATAAGGAGTAGATTTAAGATGCCTCACTGCTCCAATTCATGCGCCCACTCCATTGCAGAAACTACGTCTACATTCGAAGGTTCAATGGGGATTACGACAATGAATCAATTTTTTGCCAGCTCCTCTTGCCTCCTGGTATCATAGTCTTCAAACTTCAAGTCCTGAATTTTGGGGGTGATTATATCCTAGGACCGTGGGATGCCTTCTGGAATGGTGGGCTCTTCCAAAAATTCCTACGCATCCACTGTCACTCTTGCGGTGCCTCAGAACCTAGGTGACACATATGAGGGAAGCAAGTTCTTTTCCTCATCGGTTAGCTCTATGTCTGTTGGTGGTGGTGGAACCAGGTTGGCTCGGTGGGATTTGGGTAGGTTGAGAGGGGGACTAGAGGAATTGAGGAGGTCTGCACTAGACAGAGCTCTGGTTGCAAAAAATTTGGCTTCGACTGGTTCTCCTCATGGCCGGGTTGCAACTACCTGCTTTTTCCAGCCTCCTTCCGGTGGTGGGCATGGAGGCCTCGGCGGTGCCTTCAATTTATCCTATATCTTCTTCATCTTCTTGGTCAACAGACTGGGTTTAGGGACGTAAGGCACTTCTAATATCGAGTAGGGTGAGGCTAGTGGAATACTTGAGTCTTCACTATCCCTGTATAGCTAAAAAATCATGGGATTCGGCTCTGAGGGAGGGTTCTTGTTCACTCAGTTGACTTGATTCTTTGGTTTCTTGGCTCTGTAAGGCAATGGAAAGGTTACCATGATAGCAGCGACTCATATTTATAGGCGATTGAGCATTTAGGTTGTGAATGGATGCAATGATGGGCCATCCGATGAACCACATGGGCTCGTCCTTTGTCACCTTTACTCAAACACTTAGTTTCAATTATGCATTTATCAGGGAAGTTAAGGTTAATACAATGGATGGGAGCAAAAATCACGCCGCCATTCTCCTTGTACTTTCCAAATTAATGCTACTCAGCTGTCGCGAGTGCCAAATATTTTTTGAATCCTCATAGATTTAACGATCTGTCGGTGTCTGCCAGCTGTCTTGAATTGACCGCTAGCTTTATCTTATTCATTTTGTTGGTGGGTTCATAGCACACCTTTCTTCAATGCAACTTTCTTTTCCTATGCTAGGTTGTGTTGGAGATACTTCTCTCATTTCTTTTTTTTTTGCTGCGTGCCTCGGCGTCATGGGACCATGCCATAGTCATCATAGTATGGTTTTAATCAGCTTCCATTGATCATACCCACAACCATTCTTCCATCCATCTTATGTCGTTTTACCGCACCTACTTTGGTAATGTACGTGACTACATATGGGCCTAGCCAGTCCGTTTTGAGCTTACCTGGGTGCTTGAAGAGCTTGCTGTCATACATCAGCACAAGTCTACTGACCTTGAACTATTTTGTTCTGATGTGGTGGTCATGCCACGATTTCTCCCACTATTTTTCCATGTTTTGATGGAATCCCACAATGAAGCGTTCTTCCTCCATTTGAATCAGCAGCACAAGCCTTTATTCTATGGTGTTGGTATCTGTCATTTCTATTAGCACAATAAATCGTAGGCTCGACACAATGTACTTGATGCACACAACTTCTTCTTTTCCATAGACTAAAAATAAAGGAGCGTATCCCCTTAGTCGCTGGAATGTTGTTCTATAAGCCCATAATACTACTGAGACTTTCTGGTCCCAGCCATCTCTATGCACATTACAGACCTTGGTCAAGGCATTCTCGAGTATCTTGTTAAAGGTCTCAACATTTCCATTCACTTGAGGATGGTAGGGTGTTGTCTTCTTGTGCTGGATTTGGAATTATGCAGTCAATTCAACAATTAGTTTATTTAGAAAATGTATACCTTGGTCGCCGATAAGGATGTTTGGGAATCCAAACATTGTCACCACATTTTCAAAATGAAACTTCACCATAATGGCAACAGTGCAATATTTCACAGGTTTCGCTTCCTCCCATCTTGTTAAGTAATATGTAGCAATTATAATATAGTGGACCAGTCCATTTCCCTAGTGGACTAATAGGGCCGACAAAATCCACTTCCCATTTATCAAAGTCCTGCAGTCTAATTTGTGGCGCAAGTGGCATTTCATCACATCAAGATGGTTTCCTTGTTCTTTGGCACTTATCATAGTCATGACAGTATTTCCTTGTATCCATATGTATAGTTGGCCACCAGAGTCCATCTTGCAAAATATTGCACACCATTGCCTTCCTGACATACGGTCTTCCTGAGACACGCTCATGCGCTTTAGCCATTACCCACTACCTTTCATGATTAAAGACACATCTGAGCAGTATTTCATCTGGTCCCAACTTATACAGTTGTCACGTGATTAGTGTGTAGTCTGCGGCCTTGACAACTAGTTGTTTCTTTTTCCATGTCATATAATCTTCAAGCACATAGCCTATATTCAATAAGTGTATAATAGCATCAAATTTTTATTGACAACGTTGATAGCAAACAATTGCGCATCACACAAATTATCCTCTAAGTTGTTTTGTTCCTCACCACTTTAAATGTGTGACAAGTGGCCTGGCCCCACATTCAGTTAGCCTAGATTTAACATGAATTCAAAGTAAAATTCTTGAAATAGGAGCATCCATCGACAAATTCCTGCCCCCCACTAGCTTATTGACTAGGTACTTCAGCGCAGAATGACCGGTGAACATTTTGAAGTGTCCACCCAATAGATAATGTATGAACTTTTGTAGCACATAAACCATTTCAAGCCCTTCTCTTTTAGTTATGGTGTATTTCTTCTCTGTGGTTGACTATTTCCTTCTTGCAAATGCAATTGGGTGGTCAATTGAGCCCTCTCCTAGTTGGGTTAATACTATACCAAGCGCAATTGATGATGCATGAACATGTACATGGAACTCCTTCTTCAAGTCTAGGAAAATTAATATTTGTGTAGTGGCCATTTTTTGCTTCAGCTTATCCATAATTCCTTGACAGTCCTTGTTTCACTCGAATTTGGCGTCCTTCTTCAGTAGATTCTCCATTGGGGAAGTTATCTCCATGTACCCTCTTATGAATTTTCGATAATATCCACCATGTCCCAATGTGGATCTAAGTTGTGTGACCAATATGGGTGGGGGCAGGTCCAGAATGATTTCCACCTTTATAGGATCGACTAGGATCCCATCGCGGCATACTAAATGGCCCAGCAGTACACCAAATGGTGCACAAATTATGCATTTTCTCAAATTCAGCGCAATTTATACTGGCAACACCTTTCCAGCATCATGCACAAATTCTCAATATGGTCTCGCACTAGACCAAAGACTGTCTAGTCATCAAAATATACTTCAAGAAACCTATGAATGGAATCTTTAAAATCATAAACTACTATTCTAGAGAAAATAGCATGGGCATTTTTAAGGCCAAACGACATTACCACGTATTGGTAGCATCCCCATTTTGTTACAAAGGTTTTCTTGTGGCAGTCCTCTTGCACAATTCTAACTTGATGGTAGATCCAGAATCCAACCATGAATGGGTACATTTCTTGTCCATTGACACTCTCCAAGACTTCATATGTAAATTGTGTTGGGAATGGATCATGCAAACATGCATCGTTTAGATTCCTAAGGTCGATAGAGATCTTGACCTCTCCTATTGCCTTCTTGTCCTGAATCAATATAGGGATTATCAACTCTGACTCTTCAACAGGTTCAATGATTCTTGCTTCCAGCATGTGATCCAATTCTTCTTTCACTTTTTTTTATAGCGCAGATTTAGTCTATATAGGCATTGTTTTATTGGTCTTGCGTTAGGTTTGAGAGAAGTCTTCATTTTCCCCAAATCTCCTACTATCCCCTTCATTTCCTTGAAGTTCCTAGGGAATAGGTCCTCGAATTAATGTAATATATCAGTGATTTTGGCTACTGTTTCTTCATCCCAGTAGTCTCCAATATTAGCAAATTTTGGATTGTCCTCCAACCCAATGTTAACTTTCTTGACCTTTAGCGGCTTGATGAACTGTTCATTGGAAATGTCGCTTCATTATATGGCATGCGATCCTTCTGAATCTGGAATATTGATGTTAGTCGGATCATCCTTTGGGTCTCTGGAGTGGTTTTAGCATGTCATCTAGTGTTGAACTGTCTCACAGCACTGGTGAGAATGCATAGTGTAGGGTTGAGAATACGCAACCTCTAGTGGGATCTCAACGAATATCTTATCCTTAATAGTCTTTAGTGCAATATCAACTGTTGGTATCTCATCTGTGAACTGGAATGTGTATGTGAATTTTTTTGCAACATTTTCCCATTCTCTTATTTCTTGGCACATCTCCATAGATGTGTACCAGCCTCTTGGTGTCATTTCGAGAATATGGATGAAGTGGTGAACCCACTCATGGTGCGGGTAGTTTGAGAATGCTACAAAACAATACTCCAAGTGTTCAACAAATTTTGATAACTTTGTATACCTTTGTTTCACAGTTGTGACCTCGTCTCTGAACCTTACTTCCAGCATTCATCTACACTACAGCCATTCAGTTATCGAACTTTTGTGCATACCCCGCCATTGTGTGGGTGTAACTTTTAGCACAAATTCCAATGTCTATTGTCATTGGTGCTCTGTTACTAATTCTTCAAGCTCAGTCAATAATGTTTCCAAGTTAGGCCGTCCTTCATATGTAGGCAGCAGCCACAACTGAGTTCCCACTCATCGGATAGACTTAGTTATCATGGCACATCTCCTCATAGAGACTTCATGTAATCAGTTATGGTAGTTCTCAAGTCCCTCTCCTGAGTCTAATGTACATGACCTCATTGATCTCCAGATCAGGTTACCATCAGTAGTAGGATTAATGTAATCCTCCATAAGGGCAGTGACATTATCTATGTTATAAAGGTGATCACCTTGCCCTTCGTTGAACACCGGTTCAACGTATCTCTGTCTTTCCAGTGGATCGAGGGGTACAACTACCCTCATAACATCATCTTCAAATGATAGGATCCTTCTTTTGAATTTTATAATGATTTGATTTCCCATTGCCCAATCGATCCCCAGTGGTGTGGGATATGGGTTAGTATCATCTACTTTATTGATGACCTCAAAGTCTGCAAAAGTGCACAGTCCTTCAATATCCACTTGGAAGTGACTCAATCTACCAATGGGTAGGACCTTTGCCACATTAGTAAGCCTTAATTGAACCGGGGACCATTCTAGGGGTGGATTGCCCATTATTTCCCATGTTAGGCGTGTTAAGATGTTAACATCAGATCCTAGGTCAAGGATGATATAGTCCATGCCATAATCACCAATTTTTGAAGACATCCTGAGTTCGCGTCCATTTTAAACATTGTCTTGATACTGTTAATGTTCTTTGTTGGTGTGTCTTCCCTTGAAAGCGCTTCTATAAGTGATTCCAACTCTGCAAGTGCATCCTTGTTTTGGATTAGCGCCAAACAACTTGACAGGAATGGTTTGAGCTTACTAACCTTATCTGTACTTTTGCTTGGAATCTGTTGTTCGAATATCTTCTATAATCTCTCAGGCATATCTTTCACTTGGCATGAGGTGGATGGATGTTTCATTCCTATGAACTCTGGGCGTACATCCATGAATATGTGCTTCTACTTTTGAACATCAAGTGGTGCTTTCTTTTGTGTGGTGGTTCGCACCTACAATTGTTCTTGCACCATATGCTTTGTCTATGTAGCTTGATTTCCACCCATCGCAACACCTCCCCTTGTTATCATAGCTACACTTGGTTCTCATGGTTCTGTGACTATCATCTGTATGTTGGCATTAGAATTCAATATGGGAGAATTTAGCACAGGATTTGGTGCTGGGTTAGTTGCTCCAACCATTTGGACTTTCCATATAGCAATAAGTTGTGGACATTTCTCCACATTGTGCTCTTGTTTGCAATATGAGCAAGTATTCATAGGTTCAAGGTAGTATCTAGCATAGTATCCCTGCACTCTATAATTGTATCATACCACTGGCCCTCTTCCTTGGCCAAATCCTCCTCCTCCTTGGCCCCTGTAATTTCCACCCCCCCTCAACTGAGGTTGTGGTGGTTGCGGAAGATATTGTGGTTGCTGATACTATTGTTGATACGGGTTATACGAGGCCACATTCTAAAACTACAATAACATCTGAAAATCTTGCACAAGATGAAACTGAGGCTTAGCCTGAAATTGAGGCGCAGTCTGGAACTGAGGTGTAGCCTATAACTGCGCTTGTGACTGTTTAATCTTTATTTTCTACTCAGTCTTCCTTAGATATGCATATACCATTTTCTCTCTCAGAATTTGGTAGGACCTACCATCTTTTTCATCATGGCCCACAAATATACAAAACTTACAATACAAACTAGTTGGGGTACATACCATCTTATGCAAGAACATGCAATCTCTGTCACGGTGTCCCCTTGTCTGGAATATGTTGCACCAGGGCAGCCCCTGGGTACTCAATGGGTTTGGCACAATGGATGAGATGTAGTTGGTGTAAGTCAGACAGTCATCTTTGGTATGTCCATTGGTCCGACATCATGTACACCAAAGGTCTTCCTGCACCTCTTTTCCTATTTTTATGTCCTGGAGATGAATTGTCAAATTAGCCAAATGTGACTGAATATGTATCATTCCTGTGGTGCCATCTACAAAAGGTGAAGCCTCTAGATTCATTTCCAATTCCACTGGCTCTGTTTTCGTCACAATCTTTTGCTACATGAGTGGTCCCCTAATGTGTGGCAGTAGAGAAGCAATAAACCACTCCTTATGCTACATGTCTAACATCTAGAATCTTACTTTAGCCATTATCATTTTGAACCATTAGTCAAAGGCCCATACTATTTCTATCGGAGCCTGCTTAATCTCCTTGATCTCAGTTATACATTAGGACTCAGATTGTGACTTTCTGAATTCTGGGATCATTGCATGTCGAATCTCCTCATATTGCAGCTGCCCTAGTGGTACTACACAGTACTTCATATACCAATCTAGCGCGGGGTCCCGTAGAGTCACAATAATTTGTGGTTTTTGCTTGTCATCATCATTAACGAGGAGGATCATCCACGTCACATCATACAGGAACCAGTGTTGTTCTGGATCCTCAATTCCATTCCCATTGAATGTGGGTAGTCTAAATTATATTGCTGCCATTAGGGTGGCATTGGGGTCATTCACTAGATTCCTTGGATTTTCTATATTTACTGGGGTCACTGATGGGCCTCCTTGCACACCAGTCCCTACACTAGGACTACAAGTGAGGAACTTCTAGGTCTCACTTCAGTTGATCTTCTTGGAATGTCGTAATCATGTCCTATCCTTGGAATCTCTGCTGACTCTTATGAATCTTCTCTCTCAGAAATCAAAATATACCCCTCCTCTTTGTCATAGGAACCTTCGTCGATATGTGACTCACATCCATATTCACCTTCCTTGGGAAGGCTATAAGCCCTCCTACCTCCTGCTACCTTCCTCCTCTTCCCTGACCGTAACCTCCTTCCGCTTCTTAAGAATCCAGTGTCCAAATCATCTTCTGAGATTCTTGGGAACATTTCTTATTACCACCTTCCATATTACTCCTAAATTTTACATAGCATATCCCCTTCACAAACTGCGTAACTCAATCACTGAGTTGTGAAATACCCTTTTCGTAAAGGAGCATTTTAATCCATATATTTATAGAGATAAGGTACCTTCCCCGAGGTCCTTGGAAAAATTGTCTCTCTGCCTCTCTATATGAGGTTATCGCTTCAACAACAAACTGAGTAACATATCCTTCTAATATGCTATCAATCCAAAAATCAACAGCTCTATAAATAGGGTTACTTACTTGCGCTACTTCTTGTGTTAACTGGTTGGTCCACTCAGCTCCTCCTCCTCTTTGGGAGTTAGTGTACTAGGTTTCTAATTCCAACAACCATTCTTGCAATATAATGGGAAATTCTAAAAAAAAAATTTCATAGATATCCGCATATAGATACCACTATAACTAGTTCTCAGGGCTCAGCCATGAACCCTCACTTTCCTTCTGCACAAATATCAATGTCTTCCACTCCATCCAATCCTTGACTTCACTCTTATTTGGGTGCCACAATGTTTCCCTCATTTTGATCAATAGGGTCCCAACAATGGAACCATTTATTGGCGACTTTTCCTAACTCACATGACCAAGGTTCTGCGTAGCCCATCAACCCAACAAACACCCAAGATACCGGCCCAATAAGGCAATCCCCGTCGGCAACATTTGCAAAGTAGGTGCAGTCTCACCCGAGATATCTCTTCGATGGATAACCGCTGGAACCACTTTTCTGCGATTCGTCGAGGGATTATAATCTCTTGGTGCATGACCAAGGAGCTCGACCAAGTTCTAAGGATGGAGTTATTTACGCTGAAATTTAGAAAACACCACTCATATATTTTATTAACTACTAACGACGCGACACATATTTGGCCTTAGTACTTTAAACATAATGGAATATAAAAGAGAGCTAACAAATAGGCACAATATAGTAGACGTGCAACAACGATTGCACCGTAAACATAAACTAATACTCAAAAGCAATGCATAATAACGTATTCATGCATTCAGACTTATATTGATAGTATGACATTAGTTCATCCATGACAGGACTTGCATCATAAACATAAACATAAACATAAACATAAACAAACATACATAGTCAATCATCAACACATAGGAGAGTTCACGTGGAAACCCATCCAGGAAAAACCACAAGGCGCTCTTCATCTGGCATGAGAAACGTATGGCACCTTGAACCTGTATTTGACTGCAGACTTTCTTAGATCTAGCTTTTTGCTCAGACTTTCTCTTGCTCTCATCCTCTCTATCTTATTTCTCCTAACTACTGCTACCATCTACTGATTTGCACACGGCCTGGATTGACCTCTCTAGCATCTGCACCTCTCTAGTAGAGATTCTATTCTACTACCCTACCTCTGACTACATCATGTAGATTTCCGACTAATCTACCACTTAGATATCAAAGCTTCACTCCACTCCTTCAAATATATTACAACTACTAACCACTCAAAATCAACTAAAGATTAAAACCAACAACCAACATAAATAAAAAGCCAACCATCACTGAACCCTCTAACTATTGAATCCCTCCTATTTATACTATTTTACATGACCACGCAAGGTCGACTGCATGTAGGAATCCCATTAACTATCACCATCTCCCCCCCTAGTCTACAGCTATGGTGATCATTACTTGACATGAGGCACTAATGGCCTTACTTATAGCTTGCGTTCACTCGTGTGGCATCTGCTGACTTAGACTGACTTCAGCATCTAGGATCTTCATGTCGGTTTAGGCTGTTACACTGCACTTGTGCTACTACTTTACCCTATAGCATCCTTATTTTTTGTAGTTTACTTTTTCTGTGCAGGTGACATCTTTTGCACATATTTCCTCTTTCGCACAGTTTTCTTTGTCAGCACAGATTTCTAGGTCTCAGCAGATTTCTCCTATTCTTATTGTGTGCTTCCTTTTCCTTATTTATGCTTGCACGATGGATTGATTCTTGCACATTTCTTTGTTTGCTCTTATTTCTTGTGCGCTTTCCTCAAGGTCAATAGACACCTTACAATATGTCTAACATGTAGCTTTGTAATTTTCAAATGCAGTTGAAAGAATTGTTAGAGCTAGGATTGATTAGGCCAAGTATTTCATTGTGGGGTGGAATGTTAATATTTGTAAGGAACAAGGATGGTTTTGTGTGCCTTTTTATATATTACAGAGATTACCAATAGGTACCCATTATTTCAAATGGATGACCTATTTGATAAAATGAAATGGGTGATGGTATTTTCAAAGATTGTCATGCGATCAAGTTACCACCAACTTCAGATAAAGGAACATAATATACCTAAGACATCATTTCTAACACGGTTTGGGAAATATGAGTTCATGGTGGTACCTTTTTGTTTGACTAATGTGTCGACAATATTCATGATCCTAATGAATAATGTATTTAGAAAATATATAGATTAGTTTGTGCAAGTATTCTTGGATGATATCCTTATTTATTCCAAGAATGAGGAAGCGCATGAGGAACACTTGTGAATGGTGTTGTCATGCTTAAGATAACATAATTTATAGGGTAAGTTTTACAGGTGTCCTTTTTATCAAAAGGAAATCCATTATCTTGGACATACAACTTTTGGATAAGGGATTTGAATTGATGCTGAAAAGGTGAAGGCCATAATGGATTGGCCTGTGCAAAGGAATTCACATGAAGTAAGATATGCAT
Organism: Pseudotsuga menziesii; assembly: GCA_001517045.1. Classification (NCBI taxonomy): domain Eukaryota; kingdom Viridiplantae; phylum Streptophyta; class Pinopsida; order Pinales; family Pinaceae; genus Pseudotsuga; species Pseudotsuga menziesii. The sequence continues at coordinate 258,770 of LPNX011235235.1, forward strand.
GGCTTTAGTAGTGTAGTAGGGAAGGTTTCTATAATAAGTCTAAAAAAAATGCAAAACCCATAACTACGTTACAATGCAAATGCATCATATATGAATCTACCAAGGAATGTGACCTTGCATTGCTAAAATTAAAGGATTACTAACGAGTGCATCGATTCTACGGGAACCATATATGGAGAAGGTATTTACAGTTTCCACACATGCCTAAAGGAAGGGTTTTGGTTTAATGCAAGAAGGTGGATTAAAAGCTTATGCATCAATAAAGTTAAAACCACGTGGAGAGAACTACCTCACTTATGATTTAGATTAATTGCTCATGGTATTGTTGGCTATAAATATTTTGAGATAGTATCTCATTTAAAGAATATTTAAGCTCAAATCATATCACCAAATCCTGAGGTACCTCTTCACTCAAAGAGTCGTAAATGCTAGAAAGAGGCAATGGAGAGAATTTATGACCAACTACGATTTAGGAATTTTGTACATCAAAGGGAAGGTGAATGTAGTAGTTGATGTATTAAGAATAAAACAAAGGATTTTCACCCTCATATATATTTAAAATTTTATATGGGGGAGAGGGTATTAGGACAAATAGTGATATATATTTGGTACCTAAAGGTATCATTGAAACTCCAAAACGGGAGGCAGGTGGAACCCAAGTTTTAATGGTGTGAACTAGAATCAGATGGGTTGTTGTGATATCAAGAAAAAATGTATATCCCTAAGGAAGGATATATTACAAATCTATACTTAAGGAATCCCACAGTTCAGTCTATTGTGTTCATCCTCGAGTAAAGAGGATGTATGGATACATGAAATAACGTCTCTTACTTTGGGGAGGAATGAAGTGAGATGTGGTTAGTTTCTTGGAAATGTACCTCGAATTTCATCATCATTATTCGCCATTTGGATCCATGTCATGTTGTTACAATCACTTGAATTCCATTAAGGTAACTAAAATGTCGTCGACAATAATTAAATGTCATTAGAGCCATTTAGGTGATATTAATATGTCTTTCATATGTCATTATGAACATTTAAGTGCCATTAATATCAGTCAGTATCCATAAGTATTATGACATCCATCATCATCATCAATCCCATATGGTACATCAACATCATCTTGATCATCATCCTCATTATCACCATCATCATCAGCATTAAGTACATCATCAACAAAATCATTGTCATTGTTGTCATTATGGTCACTCATATTTAATTAGTTTTCTTAATAACTAATCTCCATTAGGATTCATGTCATGTAATTGTTAAGTTCATTATAATCTTGTTACAATCATTTCGATGATAATAGGGTCATTTCGATGTCGTTACATACATTTAGGTGCCATTAGAATATCAATTAGGATCCAAAAGTGCTACCACATGGATAATCATAATTGAAATCCACATCAATATCATCATCATCATCATATAATAAATCAACATCATTTCCATCGTCGTAGTCATCATCAATATAATTGCGATAATAACGAGCAAGGAGGCATACTACCTAAGAAGAATGGATGATATATTGTTATACTTATCAAATCATATCCATGCGCTCCATCATAATTATCATAATTCATCATCATCATGTTGTTAGGGCCAATCATATGGCATTAGGGTCTATCAAATGTTGTTGGGGACACTCAAATTCCATTAGACCAATTTAGATGACATTAAGGTAATTTACCCCTGATTAGGATTAATCAAGATCCAAAAGTTCCATCATTACGATCATTTAGGTTCCACTATTATAAATCAATATCCAAAAGTACTATCACATGAATCATGATCATTGACATGGACATTGATATATCTGACGTTATATTGGATGTTTTCCAAACAAAATTCCTATCTCTAAACCTAGTGCAATTCCTAGCGCAGTTCCTTTCGAAATTTTTGTCATTATTCTAGGATCTATACCTGGACCTATACCTGGCACTATGCTAGATGTTTTCAAGGCACAATTCCTAGCTCTATACGTGGTGCTATGTTGAATTTTTGTCCTACCGAAATTCATGGCACAATTCCTACTGCTAACCCTAGATTAACATATGTTGTTATGTTATTCAAGACATTTTTTGGAGGCTATTCTTGGCATTATATGAGATGCTTTTGTGGATGATAATTGGGACGTTAATTGGGATGCTAATTGGGATGCAAATTATCATCCAAAATAACGCCAACTTTTAAAAAAGGACGATAGTTGGGATGCTAATTAGCACGGAAAATAGTGCCAACTTTTAAAAAGGGATGCTAATTGTGATGCTAATTGGGATTCTAATGGGGATGCTAATTGGGATGCTAATTAGCATCCAAAATAGCGTCGACTTTTAAAATGGGACGCTAATTGGGATGTTGATTGGGACGCTAATTGGGACGCTAATGGGGACGCTAATTGGGATGCTAAATAGTGTCCAAAATAATACCAAATTTTAAAAATAGATACAAATAATGCCATTAAAAGCACCATATCATGGAAAAGAATCCACTTTTCCCGAAAAGTGATGAAAAATACACTAAAAGTGATAGTGGACGCTAAAAAGGAAGCTAAAAGAGACGCTAATCATAGGGTTTTATTGTAGTGAGATCCTGGGTAAACCCTCGACAGGATCTGTGTATTTTCGAATTAGTATTTTGGTTATGTTATATGGAATGGGCAGCACCATTGCTTACATCGTGTAATGGATGAAGGTAACGAATGTGTAAACTCGTTCATGGTTTTATAAAGGCTGTGTTTATAAATATATACTACTACGTCAATTTTAATGGTTTTTATTTCTTGGACTGTGTGGATTTCGCATTCATTGTATCCATTGGTTGTATGGAAGAATTTGTGTGACAACTCTATGGATTTGGGGCCATTCCATACGGCATTGGTGTTTACCGCCCTTGTAGCTATTAAAGCTTGTTTACTGTTTACGATTGTGTTTATGTAAGAAGGAATGGGGATTGTTTGTTGTGTAAACCTGTGACTATCAGTCATCACTGTGGGTAAATATTGGCAGGGTTATAATAGTTTGGAACTATTGATTATTAGAATGTGTTAGTTGTGTAAAATGCCAAGGGCCATATATTACAACGTATGTAATTTTATTTTGGTCTTTCAACCACTGTGTAGAGAGTTTGTGTTTTGTTTACATCCTGCATATAAGAAATATAGCATTGATTTGTAAATTATTAAAAGACCCTGCCATATTCAATCCTAGGGAATTTATGTTGGTGACGGTTTAGATTTGTATGGGTTTTCATCTGGGCTTAAACACAAATAGGAGTCGATCCTGCAACCTTTGCGTAATTATGTTTGGTTTAAATGAATACTTGAAATGATATTTGGCTTTTAATTGATTACTGTAAATGGTATTATGTTTATTTGTCAACGGTTCTGTAAATGATGTTATGGTTGTTTTTAATTGTTTACTGTAAGTGATATTATGTTGGATTTTATTAAATTGGGCATTGTATTTAAGGTAGGCGATTCTTACAATGTATTACATAATGTTTAGATGGTTTGATTTCTTGTTTATGACATGGGTTATTTATGTGCATAATTGGTATAATGTATTAAAATATCGTGGACCATGAGATGGTCTCGATACTTGAACTATTGATTGGATTTATGATAATTTTGATCAATGCAGAATGTTTAATTGTTTATTCAAGTTCTTACTATATTTATAATGATGCATCCCTATGAGGTCTTCACTGATTCTTATCTTAGATTTAATAATTCACTTTTATGATTATTCTTAGATGTCTTTATAGTGTTTCTAAATTAGAATTTCATCTTTATTATATACCTGATTATATATATATATATATTTCTTAGGTTCTACTTATTATATTTAATTAATGGTACTTTATATTTAGGTTTTATTTGAAGCTTAGATCTGAACTAGTCTTTTACTCCTAAACATGGCTCTTCTAACAATATGAAATATGTGAGTAGTGTACATAGGTAAATTCCTAGGCTGTAGGAAAACAAGTTTAAGCTGTAAAAGACAAAACAAAAGTAAAATTTCAAGAACAAAACCGTTGATAAATGGTAGAACACGGATTAAATTTCATCCTAGGGTTTACAAGAAAAATGTAAACCCTAAAAGAATTTCACAGGAAAAAAAGGCATATAGGGTTATAAAATATAATATACATACTTGCATAATCTAGCCAACACTTATTCTATAAACTGAAATAGGTAGTCAAGAACCTCATACCTGAAAATTTAAGCTCTTCTAATGGCTAAAACCTACACACTCAATTACCCAACATTAGCAATTCATAGGCATATCTGACCTCTGTATAGGTGCTTGAATCCCTTAGGTACTACCATGTTCCACCCAACCATGGATAGGAACCATTCCTTGTTTCAATCTGGATCCCCTTGAGTTGGTTCCAACATGCAAGTATCTTAGAGCTCATAAGGTAAGGCTTCTGTAACTAGTATATCAGGTATGGATTAGTTCTCGTTTTTCCTCTTAGAAAATTGTTCTCCAAGAAATATCTTGAGAATAATCAGGAGGAATCATGACTCCAAAATATGGAAGAGATCCCCAAGCCTCTCTTTGGCTTGGGACTTTATAGACAAAATTTTTAGTCAAAGGGGCATTTAAATCAAGAATCACTTCATTTCTTGATTTAACCCTTTTTATTTAACTTGGTGCTTTTAATATTTTAACTTAGGAACTTTTAACTAGTTCCTAATTAGACTTTTATAGGTATTATACTATTTATTTGGTATCTTAGTAATAATAGTAATAGATGGAACTTTCCCTTCTTTATTGCATTATTAATATTATTACTATGTGTATTCTTTATACATACTCTATATAATAATATATAATAATATATTATTTGGTAACATTTGTCTTAGGTTATCACATATTGTGATCCCTATACTTATGACACTTTCTTTATTAAGATCATCGGGTAGATGGTTAGGTATACTAGGATAGGAAAATCTAAACATCCTTCATGTTGGATTCCCTTGTATAACATGGTAGTTCATCAGTATTTGATGAGAATACAAAAATTCAAAATTTTATTTAATCACTTATAAATAAGTCAGATGAGATCATTATTTTTCCTGAGTTGTTTTCACTCAGGACTAATTAATTCTTTTCAGTAACTCCTAGCGCTTACCAAAGTGCATAATCAACGCTAAAAATAGGGATTTACAAAATTAATGCAATTCCAAATCTCTTCACTCAACACTAATGCTAGGATGTACTTGTAGGATACACCTAGGGATACAATGGCCAAGGATCCAATGTTCTAGATCTTATGCTCAACATCGACATGGAAGGCTCCAGGGCTTATTCCCAACACCTACAAATGATCTTTTCATGTGTTCTAGAGATTTTTTATCAACACAAAACATCAATTTAACCATATTCTCTAGAGCTCCTCACTCAACATAAGACATCTCATTAATCATGTGCTTCAAGGTCCACACCCAACACAAGCAAACATATATATATATATATATATATATCATATGCAATTGGCTTACACCCAGTATATCAAACAAATCATCATGTTCATATGCAGTGGGGTCTTTGACCTAGTATATTAAAATAAAACATCAAGTTAACATCATAATCAATGGGGCTCATTCCCATAAGTGTGAGGTCCAAAATTTGGGATATTAGAGTAAAATGTGCAAAAAATAGTGGAATGATTGGTAAATGTTATTTTCCTTATCAATGGTGAAAAGTAGAAATCTAGATTCTTGTATGCAACCATGTATAAGGTAAAGGATTATATCCACTGATTCTTTGTGGAAAAGGGAGCATTGGGATTCACCAAATGAGAAAAAATATAAAGTTTGATTGATGAGTAATGGATGAAATCTCTCCACTATCCCATTGATGTAGAAGTGCCCTGTCTCATCTACATGTTATATTTCTTTTTTGTAGTATATACATTTGTAGCATATTTATGTATAAATGCGGTTGTTTCCTCTCTCTTTTTTTGCTTTTCATGTTAAAAAGAATGTAGAAAAACAACTACTTTTATTCTTTTGAAGTTTGATTTTGTTTTGTGATATATTGTCAATAGGTTGTATTTTGCACCCTCAATGATATAGAATAAACATGATAAATGTATCATTTCATTTATTGACCTCTCTATAACCTAAATTTGTTTAAAAATGAAAATCCCATTTGTTAGTAAACAAAAATGTGCCATTACCATTGTCATTAGCTATTTTCAAGACACAATCAAGTGTGATGTGACACCCCTCACTATTTTGATTTTATTTTGCGAACACCTCATGGAAATGAAAGTATTATTGTATATGATACCAACCAAAATACATATAAACTCATCAAATATGGAGAAACCTATAAGGCCACGTATTTTCATGTCCCACCTCTCCCTCTTCTCGCTAGAAATTATACAGTTTCAGCATGTTAGCTTATGAAAATGTAACATCCTTTTTTGTATGATCATATAAGCCAAATAATGATTCCACTCTCTTTATAGACATCCTTCAACACCTATAAAATTAAATGTTATGTGCTATCTCAATCATTTAAGTAACTCTGTAAGTTAATTTTAGGTACATAAACCATTTTTATATTGATTGAGATCCTTTTTTAGTTCTCAATCTCATATTCATGATAAACAATATCTTAAATTGAACTCTTACATACAAAATTTCCAATTGGATATTAGCATGTTAAGTATATAGATTGAATGTTACACAAGTTTACTTTCCTTATAGATGCAATGACTCAAGATTTCAATGCTTAGTGTGTTTCCAATGAATATTAGACAAACATTCATGCTACCAAATCCTTTTGTGATATAGTATTAAAAAACTTGAATTGTCCCATCAAGAGTAATCATGGAACCTTCCTTGATTATGTTATTAGGGATGAGTATTTGTATAATCTCAATCAGCTATGCACCCCATCACTTGAGATTGTTTCTTTATCATTTGGGAGGCTCAAACATCTTCATATACAAGAAACTTTCTTACTTGGAAATCATTACACAACATATAGAGACATTTCATTTGTCCCTATTTGAAATTCTATATTGATATAGTTATTAAACTCCAACCTATTTATAGCCAATATAAATAAACAAATAAAAAATGGTTGTATCAGGTTTTCCCTACTATAATCTCTCTCTTTTTTTTTAACAGAAACTAAAAAGGAATTTTTATAAAACAGGTTGTGCACAACCATTCATTATAGATAAAATAGTGGGAACATAGAGATCTTGCAGTTCAAAAATGCTGCACACAAAACTGATCCAAAGAGATGTCCAAAAAACTACTCATGGGGAATTTGCAAAACAACTAGTGCCTGGGGTAGTGTATACCCTTATAAATTGATTGCAAAGAAAAATATAGTAAAAAATATTAACATAATTAAAAGAGAACCGATTAAGGATTGCCTCTGAACTTCATGGGCTAGACCACTGACTCCTCCTCCATGGGGTGCGCTGCAACTGCAGGGGTTTCGTTCACCTTGCTACCCTGATTCATGTTTATTAGAAAATGGAGATATTCCTAAATTCTATCAACCTTAACCATTATCTCCCTGAGATTGTTCTCGTTGTCATCAATCCTTGCATCATGATTGCTAATTTGCAGAGAGGTATAACTCACCACTTCCCCCATGCTCTTGACCTGCTATCCAATTTCCTTATTATCCATTATTCCTATCACTATCAGCTTGTAAAGATGCTTGAGATTCTTCTTTATGTCCATAATGCCAACATTTTCATTAGCCTGAGACATTCTATCGATTCCTGGAGAGAGTTCGATACGGGTGAAGTTGCTATGCAAGGCACGTACTGAGCGTGCTAACACGGAAGCCTAATTATCAGCAAAGAGGCCACTAAGGATATACCTGAGCACTTTAAGTTCCTACTGGAGGGAGGCACCTTGCTTGCTTTGACAGGCTAAGGTTCCCACTACACCTTCCTTCCACCCTGAACAGTGACAGCCAAAAATCATGCTTTTTTCAACAGTGAGAGATTGAGCTTTGGACGAGTGACTAGAACCAGAATCAATGTTCACAAACCACAGCGAAGAGCTTGTCAGGGTGCTACAGGAGCAAGAGGAGAAGGCTGCGAGGGCAAGCCTTTCCTTCACAAAAGTTATAGTGAATGGGAGAGCTTCCCATGGAATTTCCTGTAGCCACCCTTCACCTACACTTGCAATTACATCCAAGAGAATGCGCTCCGGAGGAATCTCATGATAGATAGATGCGAGAGAAGGAGAGAACTAAGCTTTCAGGCTACTTTGAGGAGAAGACATAATGAGATGACCGAAAATACTTGGAGTGTGCGATGAGGAGGGACAATTAACCCAGGGGTGGTGAGCCATAAATCCAATGTTGCCCGAGAGAGGATGCAGGCAACAAAAAATCCACGCAGTGGGGGTAAGAGATATGGAAGGACAACACAATGAATTAGGAGGCCCTTTGGGAAGGAGCGCGAGCTGGGAGCCAACTATGGAAGGTTGGCACGAGGCAGTGAGAGGAAGGGTGAGGGGAAGGATAAGGGAGGGGGGTAAGAGGAAAGCTAGGGAAAGGAGTAAGGTGAAGAAGGAGGGATAAGGGGAGGGGGAGAAGTAAGGAAAAGGGGTGGAGGGATAAGGTAAAAAAAGGGGAAGATCCTCTATAAAGCCTTTAAGGATAACAAGAGCCACTTCCAGGAGTGAAGAGGGGGAAGACCGCTTTCCTTGTGGGAGGAAAGAGTAACCCTGACAAACCATCAGGGGATGAATTTGGTGTAAGGGGCATTTTTGTTAAGACTGTAATGACCTTGAGATAGGGAGGCCCACATGTTTTCTAGGGAGTTCACTGTAGAGTTATTGTGGTGAAGAATATGGAATGGCTGATAGGATTTAGACATGAGTGGCTTTGCTCTGTCATACAGATGACAAAAATTTATTGAACCGGAGGAGTAACCATTAATCAGCTTGAAAATAACATGCCGAGAGTCTCCAAAGATCATTACCTTGTGGAGGTCTTTACTGACTAAGGATTGTAGTCCCCATAGGAGTGCCAACCACTCAGCCTTGTTGTTGGTCCTATGTCCAAGGCCCCAAGCGAAGGTTTGTTCAACATGTCCTTTGGGATCCAAGAGGATCCCCCCTACACCTACCACCCCTGCCCTACTATAATCTCTTGGCCTTGGGAGTTCATTCCTATTTATTTTATTAGTGGCATTGTATTTACCTTCAAAGATCATGATTGCATATTTGTGGTGGTTTTTAATTTCTCCAAAATGGTAATATTTCTATGTACCAAGACCAATTTATACAACAAGAAACATAGGTGATGATTTGCAATCATGAGCTCCTTTAAAGACGCTTTAGTTGCCACATAAAACTGAAAAAATAAGAACCTTATATTCCAAGAAGCAATTAGAGAAACATGCATAATGAATTTTAAGATGATGAAAAATCTATAATATAAGAAATCAAATAAGCTTTAATAATATATAAATTTTACTTTTAGAAATTTTGTGCAGTGATTTGTAAAGTTAGTTTTTTTTAATTTGTATATACAAGTGTAATATCTTTCTTATAGTGCGCCATATATTTTTTTTTGAGAAATAATAAAAGCATTCAAAAATTACAATAGAAACAATACAACATTGTGTTTCGAAATTCCTAAAATTTGGTGACACAAAAAAATAGACCCAAATTCGTGCACCGAGTAGACTATCAGTGGTTTTTTTCTCACATCTTGTGTCATTTTAATCATCCCTAAGTTGATGAATTTTTCTACTTCATCAACACCATGTAGAAGGAACTTTGACGATTATTGGGTTGTCGATGTTGCTTTTCACTATTTTTGCATTATTGAATAGATAGTTAAACTAAATTATTAAGTCACATTTTAGTGCGTGCGTTTCATATTTATTACACAAATAATAAATATTGACATTGTTATTCACATGTTCTCTAGAATAGTTACAAGTAGTTTATCCATGTATTTATTATCTAACCATCCTTTGATCTATATTGTCCCATTGTGAGTGGATCATCACTAACATAATAAACAAAATAAGTCATCACACGTCTTGTGTTGATATGTTTAATTATTATGTTGTGGTTTACTTTTGCTCCTCCTAGGTGCACTATAAATATTTTAGAATCACCATTTAATGTTCGTCATATTTTATATTGGTGACCATGTCTAGTTCTATATGGAATACAATTTTTTAATGCTAAGGTCCATTAGAAACACATTCCTATTAGATATAGTACCTTTATCATACTTTTGTGGATTAATGAGAATGCATATCGATTAATGGATTTTCCTTATTAACTACGAATACATAGTCTTCTAAATGTGATTCATATCAAGCTATATAAGCCACATATTCTATATTATAAAGTTTGAGTCTCATAACCATATCTATATATTATAGAATCGATTAGAACCATATACACTATACATCCTTTCCTATTTGAATTACCATCACTATTCTAGTGCTTATCTTGTTAGAGGTAAAGTTATATTCCCACTTAGGACAAATAGCTTATTTAGGTTGTTTTTAAAACCACATTCCTCCATGTTATGGAGAAAGTGAGGTCACATTCGACTAGAAAAGTCAGGAATTTATATGGTTCATCTACCAATAATGATTAATGAATGAGAAACATTCGGTTCCATGATTTTTTTTTTGTTGATCTTAATGTTGGGTTATTAAAGTTAACTATGACAAAGAAATTCTAAATTGATACTTTGTAAAATAATATAAATATATTTCTACATAAATAGAATATTAAATGCATTCACAAACAAATTTTCTATTATGCTTCTTTGTTTCAACATCTCTTTCTGAGTTGTTATCAAGTTGGCTATTTAATTGCGTAAGGTAGATATATTTATGAAATAGAGATAAATAGAATATTAAATCTATTCACAAACAAATTCTCTACTATGCTTCTTTGTTTCAACATCTCTTTCTTAGTTGGTATACTGTATTCCTTATCAAGTTGACTATTTAATGAATAGGCGTGGGCTAGCTATGGAGCAAACCTCCCTCCATCCGACGTAGGAGGAGCAAAGTCAACGTTGACTTTGCTCCTCCTCCGTCGGATGGAGGGAGGTTTGCTCCATAGCTAGCTTATTCCCTATTTAATTGCATAAGGTAGATATATTTACAAAATGGAGAATTTCATGGTTGGGATTTAACTTCTTGAATTTCATCATATGGCTATTATTTTATTGTTTTTATATAGTAGAGTTGTTAAAGTTTAAACAAATAATATAGAAAATAAAATTATATATCAAGGATAAATTGTCAAAACATTCATCGTTAGAAAGTGTTTATATTAAATATCTATCATGGATTCCAAACGACTTATTTGTTGTAAATAAAGAAGTAGAGTTTAAAAAAAAATTAGGACAAGTGAAAGAGAAAATGTTTAATAATAAAATTAAAAAAACATCGTAAGAGACCTTGTAATGGTTGGTATGATAAATAAAACTTGAGACAATAGGGTAAAGGTTACAAGTAACTAATATAGATGAGAAAAAAATATATGAAACGGAACACATTAGATAATTGATACTTTCATAATCCATCAAAAATAATCTTTGAAAAAACTACATTTACAAGATTCTCACCCAAGAAAAATATATTAAGTAGAAATTAGTATATGAGTATATTAACTTTAAAAGAACCCTATTGGTAAATCATAATTCTAGAAAAATGAAATTAAAAATAAATAGTCATATTAAGGTAAAATGACGATATTTTCTATGCCCAATATTGTTTGGGATATTCATAGATAAATTCGAATATTGTATACATGGCGATCAGGGAGGATATATATTGTAGGGTATGATTTGTTATTGTTGATTTATGTAGATGATGTGTTCTTTTCAAAGGAAAAAGATAGTCCCAAATGAAATATTGCTGGCATGAATGATTAGTAGAGGGCCATAAGATAGAAGGAGGAATATAAAATTATATTTCTAACATCCTCCCTTGATAAAAACTTTCGAAATCCCTAATAAGTTATTGAGACAATGAAAATTTGGTTATTCCATGGATTGGTGAAGCTATTAGTAGCTTTCAATTTATTAAGACAATAATACAAATAACTAACACTATTAGCAAGTCTTTAATGTAATGAGTTTCAAGATTAATTTCTTTGGTTTTGGAGTGATATACTTGATTGCAAACAAATTTTATTTCACATTCATTGTCACATATTAACTCAACATGAGAATTTTGAGCCATTCCAATCTCAATAAGGACACAATGAATCCACACTACTTCATTACTAGCTTCCTTAGCCTCCATATACCATGCTTTAGAAGAAGAAACATAATGTTTTCTCAACCTCTTACTAGACCATGAAATTGGACCTGAACAAAGCTTAAATATACAACCTAAAGTAGACCTTATTTTGTGTAAATTGGACCTGATCTATAACTTGAACATGATATGAAAATGATCATCAAGTTCAATGTCACATCCCCTCTCGTCCGAGAGGATGTGACTATGGCATTGCTTCTATCATTTAAGTAGGGAAACATGCCCCATGGACATAAACATAAAATTGCATTGAAAATAAATACATACACAAAAGCATAATGCATGCAATCTACATCAGAAGCAAATACATTTTATTCAAATCATTCACCCTATTCATAATTCATAAAACAAGCAACATTCATCATGTTCAACGATTCAGCATGTTCATGGTGAATTATCAATTAAATACATCGTAGAGATTAAACACAAAAGAATACTTATCTTGAAAAGAGTTGTCCTACAACTAGCTATGTTGTTGCAATGCTCAACCCAACCATAGGCTAGTGTGCTCATCAATCTCTCAGCAGAACTACCACCCCTCAGTTGGGCATGATTCCCATAAGGAATAAGGGAACTACAGACTTAAACACAACAAGAACACACATCCACAGCCAAGCCAACATACAGTTGGCTTTCACAGACTGCTAAGGAAAAAATATAATGACACACGGGTTCCTTGGAATTACTCAGCCAAGCCAAAAATCACCCCCACACACAGTCAACCATCTAACAGATGGGTTCCTTGGACTTACTCAGCCAATCCAACACCAAGATGAACTTCACAGCCAAATCCAAGTTCTGGGTATGGACAAAAAAGTCCTGGGGACTGAAATCGAAAATGGTAATTGGGGAAAAATAACCCAAGTGAAAAAATCATTTTAGGGAACGTTTAATGGCTTCGTAGGGGAAAAAGTGACCTCTACAATCCCCGAGCTCATGGGTTTGAATTATGAAAAAAATTTCTTCCTTCACGTGGGAAAAACGACCCCTTCCAAACCCCAAAACATAGATCTATCTTCCTGGGCACGAAGCAGCACTAAAAAAAAATTTCTGGGCATGGAGAAAATGAGGAAACATCCTAAAAATGTGAGGGAAATGCACAAAAAACTCCAACTACACGATGGAGGAAAAAATCACCTCCTAGAACCCCCAAATTGTGAATCCCTATTGCACATGCACATAGCAACCCATAAATGACTTCCCGGCCATGGATAAAAATGGAAAAACTACAGAAAATGTGGAAGAGGGAGCTCAACAACTTCAACTACATGACACAACCCAATTCACATGAGAGTGGGTGAGGAATGAAATACTTAGGTGAATAATTGCTTGGGCATGCATTTCCAAGCATCTGCTTGGACAAGAAGTCAAAAACACATTTTCCAAAAATGGGTGGCTTTTGAAATTCGAATTTGACTTCCATACTCTCCCTAGCCCCATTCATTAACTTCCCCAACCATTTTCTAGATGACTCAGCAGAAAAGAAAAAATGGGTAGTTGACAAGTTGATTGGTTTTCCCTTTGAAATTTGGCTTTTCCCAATTAGCTCAAGGGTGTTAATGTTTTCCTTCCATATTCCTTGTGAAATCATGCCCCATTCTCTTTAACGTTGTGGTGCATAGCTATTTGTGGTACTTTTATTAATTTTCATTTTTATATGATGTCTCGAAATATACATTGTTCCTGGCTAGCACATAAACCATTAGCATTGATTTTAATCGCTGATACATAAACGTTAAATCAATGTCAAGTCCTTTTCCTTGAGCTCCACACCATGATAAAATAATGATATTTACATGATATATAATTTAAAGCAATAGGATAAAAACCGGGGTGTTACATTCAACATTTTATTAAATATGCATGAAATGAATGTAAGATGGTCCACCCATCACAATACATTATACCAAACAAAGAAATCATTTTTACCATAAAGAACCTATCTAAAACATTTTATTGTCATAGATATAATGAAGAAAGTTGGAAACTATGATCCTTAATATTATGACAACCTAATACAAATAAATTCACTCAAACATAAATAAACATAATTAACTTAAGGTGTAATACCCTGGATTTGACAACGCATGTATGCGGCTAAGTATTGGAAACAATGAAACTATGCAATTGGCATTGTTATGTGTTTAATCTGTTTATTGAACTATGTTAAATATGCTCTTATGTTCTCAAGGTTGATGAATGAATGAAAGGTGTTGGTCTCTTTAATGAAATAATTAAGGAAAAAAATATTTAGGAAAGTTAAATAGAAAAAAAAAGAATTAGACTCAAAATGAATAAAACATAAATTAAAACAAGAAAATGAAGAGAATCTTGTAGAATTGGAACTCCTACTTAGGTGTTATCTATTAAGGACTTAACTAAGAGTAGTAAACAAGTTTTATACGAAGGATGAGAGAAAATAATTCCAAGGGGTTAATTTTCTTGGTGTAAGAAGGACAAGAAATACATTTGAAACAAAAATGAGAGAGAGAGAGAGAGAGAGAGAGAGAGAGAGAGAGAGAGAGAGAGAGAGAGAGAGAGAGAGAGNTGAATATAAATATGAATGGAAGGAGATAGAAAATGTTATATGCTTGTAGATGACCAAAATTAAGTCACAAAATAATGAATAGAAATATGAATGGGAGGAGATAGAAAATTTTATATTCTTGTAGATGACCAAAATTAAGTCCATTCGTGATTGAGAATATCAATTTCCATAAAGTGTGTAAACATAGAGTTGTTGTGTACTAGTTGGTACGGAACTACCTGGTACTAACAACAGTAGTATTGTACATATAGAGTGAGGTTATTGGGAAATGGTGGAACCATTATTGGCTATATAGGGTGGAGTATTGGATGGTTGTAATGAACCAGGGTTTCCTGGATTGAACCATTGATGGTGCATTGATGTTAGTACAGTGACTGTATGAGTTGGGATGCTAAGATGAAGAAAACATTGGCTAAACAAAAGGAAATTTTGAACATTAAAAAATTCCTAAGATACATCCATAGAGTGACCAAGAATCGGCTTGGGGGCGATTGTGGGGAAACTAAGAGTGGATTTTCCTACATATATATGGTTGGGTGGATAGTGGGTAAATCCCCACATCAATTGCAAATAGATCAACTTCACATGGAAGAAATGAGTTCTTATCGCTAGCTCTTTGCAGTTCTTAATTTCAAATCTATGTCTATGTTAATGATATGATCACGTTATGCATTCATCTACATTTATATCTGATGGAATATTAAATATTGACATGCATCATCTATTTACTTGAATATGATATGATGTAATTTGGTTTGTGATTGTAATGATAATATATACCTATGCATGCCTATGTAAACGATAATATAAACAATGCTATGATCTTGTTATTAATGTCAATCTATTATGCTAAAGTATTTTTTATGTTTAATAGTTAACCTAACTTCTACATTCAATAGTAGAATCCAATACATTTTTATCAGATTGTGTGATTAACCCTAGTTGTTGTATTTGGAAATAACCTCTAGTACAATTGGTCATTATTAAACTATTGAGATTGTAATCCTCACTATGGTAGTGGGATACAAATTCTATAGTAAATGAATTATAAACATAGCCAAAAATACTTTAAATAGAATGGAAATGGTACTAAGGAATAGTAGTAATGATATGCATATATAGTTACATGATCATATCCTCTAAGTATGATAAACTATTGATTTATAAAGTAAATAGTTAAGTGGTACATCTATGATAAACATATAAGAATGATAAATAAAACTATAAAGTGCATGCAGTATGTCTAGCCTAGACTAAATGCCTACTATTCCCAAACCAATATGGTTCCTTAGGGTGGGTTTGAAACATTGGAATTCCTCAACTCACATTTGATTAGATAATATAGGAATGGGTTTTTTCCCCTCGAGAACTCAATAATCATGAAAAGATTGGGACACAACACCAGTAGGATTTATTAAAAGGAGAAAATAATAGCATGTAATATGTAACCCTGAATCATAATGTAGTGATATGTAAAATTATTAATCTATTTAAGTATTTGAGACATCCATAGTGAGAAATACATCCCGTCACAGATACTAACTTCAAACTCCTTAATAGTCCATGAATATCCTAATAATATACTTGTTACAAATCGATAATGATATATTGGTTAACTCTATGGCTAAATTAATCTTAGTGGATTTAATAATCCAATCCTCGAGCTACATAACAAAAACGAGGTGTGGTTTTGGACATAAATTTGTCAAGAAGTTCCCAATGATTTAACCATTACCTACACAGAGAAATCCTATCAGTTTGGGACAAAATTTTGTAAGCTAACAAATAATTCATTAACGGTAGATGATGCAA
Source organism: Pseudotsuga menziesii (assembly GCA_001517045.1). Taxonomy (NCBI): domain Eukaryota; kingdom Viridiplantae; phylum Streptophyta; class Pinopsida; order Pinales; family Pinaceae; genus Pseudotsuga; species Pseudotsuga menziesii. Next base: position 275,433 of record LPNX011235235.1, read on the forward strand.
ATAATTTACCTGGGATCCATGGGATTCCCTCTTAGTCCTACCTACAAATAACATGTACAGTGGAATCAATAAACAATGATATGAATAATTAAGAATAAATGTAACATAAGATAAATCAATCGTTATGTATTACCTAAGAATTAATGCATGAGTAAATAAGTATGTGATAAAGGGCAAGACTGCTTTATAGTCCTTATAATTCTTAATGGAAGATGTTAAATCCATGAACGAAGGATGATTGTGTAAGAATTCCATTGTTAAGTGTTTAATCCACATATTTATTCTAAACAAACAATAATCAATATATCTAATACATCTCTGGATAGAAGACCAATGGGAACCTCTTAGGAAATCCCTAATGCAACTTCACAAGTTTCTAAGACATTTAAAAAATTATTTCATGTGTGGTGATGGGAGACTCCTTGTACCTATGGGTAGGGAATCTAATCCAACTAACAAGAAATTGTATAATCGTAAAAATAAGTATGGCTATACATGTATGTACAAGGGAGATAATTTCTACCCTTGGGTATTGTGTTAAGGCACTATAAGAAAAAGGGCCTTTGGTGACAATTAAGCTTATGACAGACCTTAAATGGTCATCACCAAACTCACTTATGGTGACGGGGTATGAAAAATGTCACTATAAGTGCTTCTCGTGACAATTATTTAAATCCTATCTCTAAATCCTTGATGATTCTTGTGAAGAAACATAAATGATCATCACCAAAGTCACTTATGGTCATGGGTTATGGAAACTAATTATCGTAATCTCTTTTGGTGACAGTTATTTAAATTGTGTCACTGATTCCCTTTTGGTGATAGTCGTTCCTATGACGAACCTTAATGGTCATCACCAAAGTCACCTATGTTGTGGGGATATGAAAAAATATATCTATAAGTACTTTTATAGTGCTTCTACCTTCAAACAATGCACTAAGTCACGTGTTTATACTCTCTGCTTTCATTTTATTTTGTAGCGACTCATCCCATTTTCAACGGTTTTCAACAAATCTCAAGAATTAATAGTATATATGTTTTGTGTCTATGTTGAAGCATAATAATTTTATTTTGGAAAATAACAATAACTAGTTATCAAGAATTTAAGTGTGTAACTTAGGAAAATACTACGGTTTAATCATTCTTGCTACTACAAATCTACTAAGCATATTTACTTATGCACTATTACTAAGAATTCAACTAACATAACAGTTTACTTAATAACACATGATATAACAGAAGAATACATGGACTTATTTAATTTTTTATTAGTCCCCATTTCTCCCATAGACTTGCTCATCGAAACCTTTGTTTACAAAAATGGATGAACCACCTTGCCGACCATCTCTTATCGTGTTGGCCCTAGGAAACCGATGGGTTTCCTAGCCACCAATACCACATAGAAATAATCCTGAGAAAAATTTCCTTTCCTTCCAACGAATTTTCAATTCTCGAGTTAACCCCCTCCTCAATATTTCTCTCCTCCTTTGTTACACCACTCCCACTTCTCTTTCTCTCGTAAACATCCCCAAAATAACAATCCCCCAAAACCTCTCAAATTCATCTCTGTATACCTTCTTCCACCTTCCATTTTCCCCCCCTCCTTCCACCTCCTTTCCCCGCCAAGTATTTATTTTGATGACCTATTTTACCATCTAATTCATATTAAAATATTATTTATTCTTTACTTCTTTCACGAGCAGTTAAATGGTATTAATTCCAGTTCATTTTATTTAAAGGATGGAATGTACATCATTTAAGTATTCTCGATATGTCCAATCTATGTTCTTCATATGACAATGGATCCATTATTAAGCTTATCCTTTTTTTAATATGTTAAATAGATTAATAATTAAATCGTTATCACGTGGACTCATCATAAATTGAAGCACCAATTTAATTAATATATCAAATATAACTTTGGATTCTTTGTCTCACATGGTAGTACTTTTATAATTATTTTGATGAACCCTGTATTGACTTACATGTTACATTCAATAAACTAATAATATGTTTGCAATGTTTTTGATTAATCACTTTCATAATATTAACCTAGTAAATAGACAATTTAAGAAATGTGTTTATAAATTTGTAATGGACAATTATTTTAGTTTACTGGTAACATAATAGTAATAATACTAATATCATTTAATGCTTATCATGATTAATGATGGTAATAATAATAATAACAATAATAATTAATAATAACAATAATATTATAAGTTGATTGTAATTAATAACATCAACATTTATCTGTTTAATTGATAAATACCCTAGCATTGACATAGTACACTTTTCTTAATAAACAAGGTACATTTACTAGTTTAATTAATCATGATTAATAGTTAAACAATAAAGCTTCCCATATTTAATGTTTATCAATAATATTTCATATTGATGACACTTCTCTTAATTGTTTATTACGATGTCTACATTCAATTAACAAATAGTTTTGTTGACTTATTATTACACAGGTCGTAACAACTAAACATCCATTATATGAATTGATCAATGTGTAACTATCCTATTTTCCTACTACAACTTACACGATTATTCGACATGTTACATATTTTTATATCGATACTAGAGTACATGTGGAAGGGGTGCATGCATGGCCAGTACATGCATAGGTTGAACATGTACTATAAACATAAATAATATTTTATACACATAACTGCTAACTAATACTAATAACCCTTCACACAAACAGAACAAGTATACATATATAATATAATTGTTTTAACATTCTTAGTTATTTAACAGTTACTCCCTTTTCTGATTTCACATCTTATCTTCATGTTCTTATTAACTTAAGTGGTCAAACAGGATGGGTACCTACTACCACTAAATAGGTACTAGGAAACACCCAACCCTCAACAATACTAACTAAAATATCCTCCCATCCTAACCTACGTCCACATCCTTCATTTGCTTCCTCTTCTAGTATGAAGTGGATGCCAACTTTACTGACGCGACCACACAAAACCTGATACCAGTAATGTCAGATAACTAGCGTCCCTAGCTTTTCCTAGCAGTCATCCAACCATCACCATCACAACAACCTGGGGCGTGTATCTAAGGATTTTCCTCCCACGACCCCGGTTATAATAGTGCCATCGGTGGGAAATACATCTATCCCTCTCAACATACTAGGTGTATACCCTATCAACCCATATTGTGCTGCTATCGAGATTATTGGAATGTGTCATCATATCATCACTTTGGTAATTAAGGCTCTCTGAAAAATATGTACTACATCACACTTCATATCAAGTATCTGACTATTTCAAAGCCCTTGCGCCGCACAAATTAATACTTTGCAAACATACATTCATAAGAATATGCACATTTAATCAACAACTAGTCCATAGTATCAACATCATTTTCTTTCATCACATAAAATCATTAAACCAATCACAACATGGGTTGGTGTCCATGTACGACATCATACATATCACATTTCATCAAGGACAACAATCAAACATACATTGTCATTAGGAACTAAAGGAATCCCATGATAACTACAACATAGTAACCAGATAAGTATAGTAACATCACGAGAATGATAACATCATAACATCATAATTAGAGCATCATCATAAGAATAGTAACATCATAACATAGGAGAAACTTTATGATTAGGTCTGACATGCCAAAATATAGTTTACTCGATCTAGGAGAGTCAAGTAGATAATAAGAAAATACAATGCAATATGTCTGACTGATAAACACGCCTAGTCAAAATATGGGGCATTACATACACCCACCCTTAAGAAAATTTCGTTCCAAAGTTATGGTCAAAATAGCGAGGGAAAATCTCGTCACATAGTCCTTGCGTACTTCGAGGTAGAATAACCTAGGCTCTACTTGTCCCATGGGACCTTTACTGGATTATAGACACTAATGTTTACTAAAATTTACACATTTTATCAATGTTTGCACAAATTGTCGATTTGACCTACTCAAAATTCATGACTATATCTAATCTATAAAATAATTAATGTCATTGTTTAATTACTTTGTATTTCCTTTAATGTGATTCATTGGAAGACACTGTCTTCTGTATATGTTTTAAATTTGATTATGAAACATTGTCACAACTCTTTCATAAATAATTTCCTCATATTTTAACTTGGAAAATGTGTTATTTCACCTTGGATGTAATCCCATTACCTCCCTGGGAGCTATGCTTAAACACGTCCATTGAAATGAGTAATACAAGATTCGCCAAATGTTTTTAAGAATAAAAAAAATCAAAAGGTTCTATCCATACAATCTAGAGTTAGTAGTATGTACTTCTCATTCTAATTACTACGTTCCTTCATATCTTCCTTTCTCAATTTATACGTTACAATATATACAATTCTACATTACACTTATAATAGGATACTATCTATGTAAATATCTAACCCTTTTTAGATAACTCTAGCTCCCTAAGATTTTCTCTTCTCGTTTATCCATCTTAAATGTCAAATGCCGGGGTGAACCTCGTACATGATCGCCATTAGATTTTTCAACAAAAAAATATGTTAATAGTATAATGACATGTCTTGGTTATATCATGTACAAAATGTCTCTAAGGTGAGCATTGTAACCATTATATGGATCTCTTTTTTCTTAATGTTTATCTTAACTACAATGTCATATTACACATAAGCTATTTGGAGCAATTATTTGATTAATTGTGCTAAGGACCATCATTCATCAACAAATGTAGAAAATGTACACAAATTACTCAATAAATTGGCTCGCAATTGAATGCAAATAAGCTCAACCCTATGCCATTGATACACATTCTAAAGACCATATCCCACATTATTTCTCCACGGTTGAATTAAATATCATTATTTAATTCTTGTTTGAGAACTCTGACTCATGTGTCTCACATTATACCCTTTGGTTATAGATTAAATCTTCATGTAATTTCACTCCCTTCTAAAATACCATTAGCTCATACCTACCACAAATTTCAAGTTACCATGGCCTCATAACACTTTACAATTCAACAACTCAATGTATCATTGATTAACTCTTAATCTATCCTTGCTCGGTGAAGAATGTATGTCTTTCCTTTTCATATTAAAATAAATCTAGGGTTTCCCATGACTAGACATTACAAACATATACTCACTCTATTGCATAATTTTATTATTATTACCTACCATATTTTCCACATTCCTTTGTCAATAACCGAGCCTTTATACTTTTATTGAGATGGGATAAGCTATACACTCTAGATGCATTCATGTTACATCATACGTTTTCTCTCTTAATACCTATATGGGTCGCACATTTTATACTTACTAAAAATGTCACTTAGATTTCATTGTTTAAATATATACACTGTTAACTAATAATGCTTATTAGTTTATCCCATAATATAGCTTCTTCCTTCACTAATATGTTTACTTTCCTCACATAAACATATCCATCTTAGGCCATAATGAAAACTCAAAACTACATGGAAATAGTGGTAAGCATTACTCATGTGATACATAATGTCATCAAGAGTCTTTTTATTTATTTGTTTACCTTAATATACGTAGAATACAGGTGTATTTACTCTCACAATAAAATTAAACTCATTGATTAATGATCTGTAAGTTAACTTTGTTGAGGTAATGACTCTTAGCATAAATTTTACAATTTCATTTTGCTCATTTTTTATTTTCAAAAGAATATTTATAATACTTTCATAAATAAATAGAACACCATATCCTAATCTCTCATCTCAGATATATGGTCCATTCCCAAACCTTTCTAAATACGATAACAAAGATTATTATTTTTTATTTAGTTATTGTTTTACATGATTGAACGTTAATACATGAACGAGCTCACTTTCTTAGGGTTTTAACCATGAATGTTATTGCTTCATTGCAATATGTTGAATCATATTAAGCAATTTAAATTTAAAATATAGACAAAATAAGAAGAGGCGTGCATGGAGGCGTGGATGTGGGTGTGCATGACGGCCACGTGGAAATCCGACTTGTCCTTCCTCACCCATCGAATACTCATCTAGTGCTACCACAATTTATTGACTTTTATCTCTATGGGACACGGTTATTATACAATCTATATAAAGTTGACTTTAGATTATTAATATAAATAATATTTAGAGCAAAAAATTATCCAAACTGTGATCATCATCAACCTCAACATATATTTATACTTTTATAAATTTAATGTAATTACTATTATCATATATTTATATTTTTATAAATTTAATATAATTACTATTATCTGTCGTCTGATTCGTTCGTATCTTATTTTGTAACCATTGTGTTAGTACAACTAATTAGTTTTAATATTCGGTACTCTAACATGCTATGAAGAGACTAATAAATACCTACTTTAATACATGCAGCTTTGTCTCTTACGGAAACTGCTCATGGTTTCTCACTCTGGAGTTCCAACAGAGACCCGTTTACGCGGTGTCGGGCCGTCATGGACATGCGAGAAATGGTTATGTGATCCAGCGCACATTAAAATAACCTAACCCGATAAGAAAAACAAAAGGATTAATGTCTCGTCATAGTGTATTTTTCCAAATAATTTATCTTGCTTTTTATTAGGGTATGTGTACAAGTACACTGTAGTTGATGGCAACAATCAACAAACAGTCAATTGATTATTATTGTTTATTATGTCCCATAGGTGTATGTAGGTGGAAGCAATTTTTTTTTTAATGTATTTTTAAAATCAAGATTATAGTTTGTAATTATATTTTTTATAAATAAGATTGGTTCATACACATGATTTAAGCTTGGTAAAGTAGTGTCTTAAATATGACCACCACTTAAAATCAAATTGCTTTTGGCATTGGATTCCCAACTCACTTCGAGTATCAAGCAAATGGTGCAAAAAGTACTTTTTTTGATAGAGATCTTGAAGTCCAAGTATATGTGACTCAATGTGAATAAATGCATGCTACATGTTGGATACCACTACGGTTTCTAGGAGCTAAAGACATATTTAATAAAAACTAATCCATGATAATATTTAAGAGAGAGTAAGAGATTGACTAGAGTGGTGGCTTTCACTTAGAAATTATGGCATGTTACTACAATTATGGGTGTAATACTAGTGGGACATTGATCCCTTCCCCCAAGTCACTGATGGTAACTTGTGAGCAACTCGAAAAAAAAAGATTAGTATCAATGTGTTGTAAAATAAATAGAAGAATAAAATGTATATAACTCTATATTATGGAGACTCAACCTTAAGGTAGGAGGAATTATCTCAACAATGTCACCATACATGCACCTAATAATTATTGATTTAGGGTTAATAAACTATCAAAACCCGTACTAATAAAAAATAAGAAATGAATATTCAAACACATAATAATGAACCATTAAAAAAATTAAAGATGAAACACACTTAACACTAATAACCACTTTGAAACATTAATGTTCTTTGTATCACCCAACTACCCAACTAAAGAAGGACTCCAACACCCTCCCCAATTGAAGATATATCAACCCTAACAATGTTGTGATTGTTGTATATGCATACAAACAAGGGCATGAGTAGAAGTTATAATTTACCTCACTGTTATTCATGTTGAAGGAATATCCATATGTACGACCAAAAATAACGCCTCCAATCCACCCGTAATATGAAGAGAACAAAGCAATTTAGAACACCTCATTTTGGAATAATAATCACAAAGAAGTACGTTTAAAAATTGTATGCAACCCAAATACAAAATACAAAATTACGTTAATCAATTGTGGATTTGAGAAATGTCTTTTAGGAAACATAGGAAACGTGATTTGTTGTATGACGCTTTAGGAACTGTTCCCATCTCTGCCTCGAACTTTGTGCCCACGATGAGTCTATACCTCTAAATCATGGCTCCCAAGGAGGTTAAATAGTGGGTTTGGAGTGGTTTTGGGGCACGGGAAAGAGGTCCACACGTTCGACTTATAACATTTAAAACAAATCTTTCACTATGTATCCAGCAATTGTGATTTGTCATGGTGGTGAATATGTTAGAAAATTGGGGCAGAGCTCCCGGGGTCAAACCCTCGAGCTTACTTACAGGCATCCGCCGCGATTTGATTTTGTTTGTTTGTTTGTAGCATGTTATATGGCTCGTGGAATATGATAGTAACCAGCCCATAAGGTTTGTAATGGCGGTGGCATGCATGGAATTTGACGTTTCAAAATGACATGTAAGTTTTTGATATTTGATAAACACGTTAATATGTAAAAAAAACTATTCAACGTTTTTTTTCATTTTTACACGTATTTGACATATAAGTTTTTGATAACCACATCAACATTGACAAGTAAAAAAAATTTAAAATGTCAATTTGATGTTTATGAATTTAGATCACCTATCAAAATTTTTAATACCTATGTTAACTACTAAAACTTAGCTAATAATTATGGGCCATTGTGCTGGGTCAGCTCCTAGGTTGTTCTTAATTTCTGGTTAATTTAAGAACACAAGTAATTTTTATGTATGTGTATTGTATTTATTGATATTTTATGTTTCTAATTGTATTATTAGTCTTCAGTTTGAACCTTCAAATTTTTCCAAGGAGAATCTCTAAAATTTTCTCCTTTCAAATTTTATAATTTACTTAATTAGTAAATGTATATATAAATATTTTACTCATATTTATATATAATATAAAAAATTATTTTATTCACATTTTTATATAATATTAAAAATAAATTGACACTCAACAAAATTGGTTAAACCATCAAATAATAGACACGGAAAACATGAAACCATCATTAAATTTAATGACAAGCACAAGAAAATTGAATTTCCAGGCCTAAGCGATGGCATGTGTTGGTCGATCGTTATCACATGGCATAAAATGTTTTAATTGCGTATGGTATATAGTTACGATAAATTGGTCCTCGATGTTGGTGTATGGGACGAGTGATAAGCTCTCGGCCTGCCCATTTTTCAAACCAAAATCAAATTCAAATTTATATACAAGGCAGGCTTCGTGAATAGTTTGCAGACTTGGAGGTTTATGGGTTTTATCTCCATATAATCTACCAGATTTCCCACAAACACTATTGACAATTTGTTTTCCAAAACCCATTTTTTTTCTTTTTGAACATTTTTTTATGAATTTTCAGAACCTAATATCTTCTGCATCTAGAAAGATGTTGACGGGATCTGTGTTCATATGCTTTATTTTATTGTTTGAAGACTTATATACTAATCGATCTTTGAATATCGTCGTGGATTAGCCATGATAATGAAATCAAGGACCATTTTTAGTGTTAACATGCTAATAATGTCACCCTTTTACCGATTTATAAGCAAAGGTAACCCTTTAGAGATATTATGTTGTAGTTTATGGAATATTTTTTTACCTTAGATTCCTATATACTTCCTCTAAGAGCTAAGGCATGAGTTTTCATGCATGCCGAGGTATAGGGATCTCAATTCGATACTTATTCCTTGAACTACCCAATTCCATGATAACCCTATTATAAGGGCAAAGATCGCTTTGAAGTGTATGCATATAACATAATTCCTCTCATGTGGACATATTTAGCCTCCTTAAATTAGTGTATGGATTTAAATTAGAAGGGGGAGATAGAGTGATTCTTGCAAATTCCTTGAAAAATCACAAAAAAATACAAATTATTTAATCAATTTCTTAATCTATTACAACGTCCAACGTCAAAGTCTATCATTTTTTTTATTGTTTTGATGATCTCATTTTGCACAATAAAAGTAATTAAACAGTGAAAATGAGTAAGGGGGAGAGAACGTCTTGTAAATCATCCTTCTAGAGTGCCAAGGTAGGGGCACTATGAGATCCCTTGGAAATATATGTGAGAGAGTCTCACATGCTAGGAGGTCTCCACAATCCATGCAATGGAAGCTTAAGGGAGGGAATTGCAATAGGTCATTTAAAACATACCATTGACCCTTATCAAGTTCTATTTTTTCCTACATTAACGGTGTGACATGAACTAAAATCAACACATGAACACAAAGGACATTCAATAACTACCACTAATGGTCCAAACTATCATGGGTGCAGCATGTGAAAGGGGTGTTCGAGGGAGGAGGCTACAATAAGTGATGTGAGAGAATGTGTTGGACGACGCTCCTTATTTTCCTCTTAGTTGTGCTCCTTCGAAAACACATTGAGGGAGCACAACTAAGAGGAAAATAATTTATCAACACAACACCATATTGTATAAGACGAGAACTAGAGGACTCACACCGATTCAACGATACCATGCAGTTTCTGGAGTTTTCCTTGCAATGAGGTAAAATTGATATTAGTTTCGAAACGGGATAGCAATGAGAGCACTGGGATTACTGGATCTTGTTCATGGATTGTGTGGACCTATACCAAGTAAATCACTTGGTGGAACAAGGTATTTTTTCACATTTGTTAATAATTTTCAAGAGAATCTTTTAATTATTTATTGAAAAATAGTTTAGGTGTACTTTATTGATTTAAAGAGCTTAAATCTAAAATTTAAGTCCAAATATATAGAAATGCAAGTGTCCTTGGAACTAATGCAAGTGGTAAATACATCTCTATTGATTTCTCCAAATATTGTAAAGTGAATGGTACATAAAAAACAAGAATATTTCCTATACTACAGTGCAAGATGGAGTGTAATACCCCGAATTTCGAACCTACCATTTATAGGTGTGAGCCTATTGATCATGATGATTATATTGATGCTTTATTTTTATATCGGGTCAAAGACCCCACTGCATATGAACATGATGATTTGCTTTGTATATTGGGCGTAAGCCAGCTATTGATGATATATGTATATATCTGTTGGTTGTGTTCGGTGTGGACCCTGAAGCACATGATTGATGAAATGTTTTTTGTTGGGCATGGACCCTGAAGCACATGATCAATGAGATGTTTTGTGTTGAGCGAGAGGCTCTGGAGCACATGAGTACTTACATTTGTGTTGAGCATAAAGCTCTGGAACACATGAAAAATATAATTGGAAATGTTGGGCATAAGCTCAGGAGAATTCCATGTTGATGTTGAGCATAAGCTATGAAGCAGCAAATCCTTGGCCATTGTATCCCTAGGTGTATCATACAAGTACATCCTAGCATTTAGTATTGAGCGAGAGCTCTGGAATTGCACTATGTTTCTAACTCCCTATTATAAGCGTTGAGTATGGGCTCTAGTAAGCACTAGGGGTTACTGAAAATATTAAAATCACCTCTGAGAGAAAACGACTCGAGAATAATATTGATCTCATCATACTTATTTTTAAGTGATTAAATGAAATTTTGAATTTCTGTATTCTCATCAAGTACTGAAGAACTACCACGTTATACGAGGGAAATCCAACATGCAAGGATGTTTAGAGTTTCCTATCCTAGTAGACCTGAACCATCTATCTACTTGACCTTCATAAAGAAGTGTCGTTATGTCTAGGGATCATGATACATGATGCCCAAAGACAAATGTTAACAAGTATTTTAATACTATGTATTTTATACATAGTATGTATAAAGAATTAATTATGATTAATTATATAATTGAATAACAAAAGAAGAGAAGCTCCACCAATTATTATTTATTATTAAAGGATTAATAAATAGTGAAATATATATGAAAGATTTACTAGGAACTAGTTAAAAGTTCCTAGGTTAAGAAGTGAAAATTACCATAGTAAAACAACATCAAAATCATATCATAAATCCATACATTGCAAATAGTAACAAGAATCAAATCATGTGGGCATGCAAGCCCAGTATGTTTTATTTATTAAAATACACTTCATTACAACTCGTTACATTAAAAACCCTGCGTGCGAACAAAGGTCGCGACATCGATCCCATGGATGTCCAGACTAAGGAAAAATGTTAATAACAAACCATACGTAATGTATATACAAAACGACAACCAAATCCTATAATCATTCTCACACATGCCATGCTATACATTGAATCGTATGCGGGCTATGGTTTATAAAATATATACATTAAAATATAAATACATAGAGTCCATTTACATATTAAACAACAAACGCCATAGAGGGTCTGTAAACCTTGGCCTCTAAAAAACCCACTAATGCATAGCACGCACATAAGTCACGGCCTCAGCCAAATTTTAAATCTAATACATAGTCTCTACCATATTAACCCTACGATACACTATCATAGCAGTGTGGGAAGGTGCATGCCATTCAGGGCATGGCCTATACACATGCTGTCTATATCTCTACATTACAAATTGAGTCACACCGTAACACACATAACCTTCAAGCTGGAGAATTCCCACATAAATACACCATAACAACAAAATAAACTCAGCGAAATCATGCTATGCACATTCAGATTAAACCATGGAAAATCATGTATTAAAGATAGTATGCATCCATTTACACAAAACTTGCCAAGTAAACTACACAGTCATCATATTCCAACTTATAAACAAGTTTACACAGGCATGCCAATGGGATAATGCACCATTGCAAGCAATGGTGCATCCCATGGATGAAATTCCCCGACGGAAACAATTTGCATAAACCAAAATCAAGTATGCTAACAGCCCAAGTAACTTTTACAAACCCAAATTTATACACAGAATCAGATGGAGTGCGACTTCACTCCATGACCGAATCCATCAAAATATTATCCAAAACCCAAGTCTTTATTCATGCCGGAAGGCGAATCTTAAAAACCCCCGCAATGAAACCCATAGCATAAAAATCCAAACCAAGCAACAATCTATGCGCAGTCTTCCCAAGAGGGCTGAAAGGTAGCAAGTAAAATATTGCTCACAAGATTACCATGGCCACAGTTGAAAACGTTTGGAGCCCAGATAAGCAAATCCATGCTGCTCCACATTCCCTTTCGGTACCTGCAAAACACAACCCAAACGAGGGATGAGAAGTATGACTAAGCAAACATTAAAACAAACGAATGTGCAGGCATGTTAAAACCAACATGGACATACCTCACAGTCTGGAGGTCACCTCCATGGTTTTCCCCCTGAACAGAGCCGTAGTGAAAAATCCCAAATGAAAAATAACACACAAAACCATTGCGAGCCAAGCCTAAGGGAAGGCTTTCATGTTTCATCAAGCGCATTGAATGCACCAGCTAAAAACCTTTAAACACACATAAAAACCAACTCTCCATAGTTTTGTTTCTCTGCATTATAACGTGACCACCTCTCACATAAATCTTAAACCCTGCTACCATGCGTTTATACCTTACAATATAGTGTCGCCACCCAAACTCTATCACATGTTACATTATTACAAAGTTTGCATTATGATAGAATTACAATATTACATAGTCCATAGGATGCGCTAGTCCAAAGACAAAGAACCCATGATTAAAGTATTTAGATATTGTGTAAACCATAGGTTTAGAGCTTAGGATTTTAAATCCCTTAGTAACAAGGTATTTATGCTTATGAACCATGGCATACAAAGTATGCCATGATAACATCTCTGGTTATAAATATCCGAAGTTCTACTCTTAAACCAATATAATAACCTATCAATAAAATGACATAAGAGTTGTTAATAGGTATAGTAAGAATATACATAGAACGTAAAATGTATTAATGACATATAGACTAATGAATTTAAAACATAACGAAGAATAATTCGTGTACAGCAAATTTAGCCATAGTAGCTACATTGACGATAACGACACTTACCAAGTTATAAAAGCCAGTCGATAAGCAACATAACAACTAACAACAAGTCCTCTAGGATCAAGATGATTAGAACACTTTACACCAGATCCCATCGCAAAGTAATGAACTGCGTACGTAAATAAAAGAGGTACCTTAGTTCGATTGAACTAAGTAAGCCTGCATAACCAAGTAATAGTTTACCTCTCAAACCGTCATGGAAGAACAACTCCCGCCAGTCCACCACTTTGGTCCCATCAACAAAGTTAAGTTAGCTTTTATTAAATAAACAAAGTACACATGTGCAGGAGCAAAATAATGATCTATAAAATTCATGGATTCACCGACAGTAATAACTAAGATGTATCAATAGTTTAAATAAATAGAATTAAGACATAAGAATTAAACGAACTAATAATCACTAAATGGATAAGAGATTAACAGGATAGTATGGGCAGTTTTTGAAGAGATCGAATATGTAAGTAGCACATGTAATTCCGCATGAGTAATAATGATCCCCTTTGGGTAGTTTTTCACTAGCCTATAATTGTTTTTTCAATTTTTGGGGACATTACAAGTGGTATCAGATCCCAGTTTCAATACTAAGAGACTTATGGGTGCAACAGGCATTCGCATAGAGAAAATAAAGTATGATACATAATTTTTGTTACTAACAGAAATTTTTTCCGCTATTAAAAATTTTGTGTTACAGGAAAATGTTTACATCGTTGTTCAGTTTATGAATACTGAGGAAGAAAAAAACCGTAGGAAGAAATGACCACCCCCACTCTGGAAGTTAATTTGGTGGTGGAGCTAAACTCTAATGTGCTGAAAGCTTTGCACAGTATTCAAGTTGAACTGAAAAGTTTCAAAGAAGACAGTCTAAATGAAAGGAATGAAAAACAAGCTATAAATGAAGCATTATTGCATAACATGATAGGAGGGAGCTAGCAACGTAAGCCTATCCATTCCACCAACAGATCCAAAAGAGAAACGTACCATGAGAAGGCCAGCAGCCCAAGAGAAGCAAAAAAAGAAGGTACAACTAAAGCAACTGAATGAGATCATCACAGTCTTGCTGGTGATGACTCACTTTCTCCATGGAGAAAGAGGCAAAGAAGTGATGACAGTCTTTAGGGGGAGTTTCAAAAAATAAGAGCCCCGACCTATGAAGGTGACGTAAATATGAGAGAAAAGGATAAATAATGGTTGCTGGGAATGAATAAGTATTTCTAGGTTCATAACTATTCAATTGTGATGCAGGCTATGCTTGTCGTCTACAACCTAAATGGTAAGGCAGGAAGATGGTGGTGATATGTAAAGCACACAAGAAAGATGAGCTACAAGAAATAAGCTGGGAAACATTCTGAAAGATTTTCCAAGAAAAATACATGTCAAAAAGGTTTTTTTGACTGCAAGGTAAAAGAGTTTCATGAACTGAGCATGGGTTCCATGACTATGGACGCATTTATAAATAGATTTCTAGATCTGTTGGATTATGTGTCGTATATCAAAGAAGAGAAGGTGAAGATCCAACAGTTCCTAGGATGTCTTCCTCCAAGTTTTCATGATAGGATTGAATTGAACATGCCGAAGAATTTGGATATTGCACTACACAAGGCATGACTCTACTATGAGCACGGGCAGTTACGGCAAGAAAACTAGAACCAAAACCAAGAAAAGTCTAGAAAATTTTCTGATAACCGCAAGCCTGGATCAAACCCGTAGCCTTATAGAAAGCAAAATAACAACTTTCAAGTGAACAAGAACTTCAACAAAACTGGTACGAAGCCTTATGTACCAACTCCTAATGGTAATAAGCAAGTGGCAAGTGGAGCCAATGCTACCCCTTTAGCGATCAAGTGTTGGAAGTGCAATGGGCCACATTATGCCCGAGAATGTAAGAACAAGAACAATGTATTCTTGCATAACCTACAAGAAGAACCTACCATTGAGGATATAATGGGAACCCCGTGAATATATGCAGCATTAGATGGCCGACAAGCGGACCATCAAGCTATAATGGTTGAGAGAGAAGGTAAGATCTTGAACACCTTTGTTTCAATACTTATTGATCCCAGTGCTTGCTGAAGCTATGCTGCACCTAAGATTGTTGATTTATGCAAGTTAGGCAAAGTAAAGCATGATAAACCTTGGCTGGTACAGTTAGGCACCGGTACGAAATGGAAGGTTTCAGAAATTGTTAAAGAATGTGAAGTAAACCTGAATGGTTTCCTTACTAAGGTAAACATGAACATCCTACCTTTAGGATCGTACGATATTATTATCGGCATGGACTAGTTGGAACAACACCATGCCATGCTCAATTGTCTACACAAGTCTATCTTGTGTATTGATAGCGAAGGGAACCAAGTGAAGGTTCAAGGCATCCCAAAGAAAGTTTTTGTAAGACAGATCTCTACCTTACAATTGAAGAAGTGTGTTAGGAAGGGCTGCAAGTTGTTTGCGGAGAACATGTGAGACGTAGAATCTGATAGATAACAACGCATAGAAGAATTCCCCGTTCTTGAATAATTCAAGGACATGTTTCCTGAGGAAATCCCTATATTACCTCCAAAACGAGACCTAGAATTTTCTGTTGAACTGACCCTAGGATCAGTTCCAGTCTCCAAAGCCCCTTACTGCAGGAGTGCACCAGAATTGGTGGAACTCAAACTGTAGTTGCAGGAGTTAATAGAGAAAGGGTATATCCGACCCAGTGTGTCCCCTTGGGGAGCACCAATTTTGTTAGTAAGGAAGAAGGAAGGTACGATGTGAATGTGCATTGATTACCATTAGTTGAAAAAATGACTATAAAGAACCATTACCTGCTCCCTAGGATCGATGATTTGTTTGACCAGGTGGGAGGATCCAAAATCTTTTCAAAGATTGAACTGCGATCCAGGTACCATTAGGTTCAGATCCAAGATGAAGATATTCCCAAGACCGCCTTTCGTATGAGGTATGCGAACTACGATTTTGTAGTGATGCCGTTCGGGTTGACCAATGCATCCGCAAACTTTATGTGTATGATGAACAACATATTCAGTAAATATCTAGATAAGTTCATACTAGTCTTTATTGACGACATTCTAGTAGATTCCAGGAATAAAGAGGAACACGAAGAACACCTTCACATAGTACTTCGAGTGTTGAGAGAACACGAGGTCTATGCTAAGTTTAGTAAATGTGATTTTTACAAACCACAAATATAGTACCTAGGTCACATCATATCCAAGGCTGGAATAGCTGTGGACCCAGAAAAGATTCGAGCTATAAAGGATTGACCTATCCTGAATAGTGTCACTGACATTAGGTCCTTTTGTGGTTTAGCCGTGTATTATCAAAAGTTCATTAAGAACTTCTCAAGAATCGCTTTCCCCATGATAGCTTTGCAAAAGAAAGAGAACAAGTTCTTATGGACTGACAAGTGTGAAGAAATTTTTCAAAAGCTTAACCTGCTTTTGATGACCGAACCAGTGTTGTAGATTGCAGATCTCGATGGGGATTTCATTGTATGCATGGATGTAAGAAAGGAAGGACTTGAAGGAGTCCTCTTGCAAAACAATCACCCGACCTGTTATGAATCGCGAAAATTAAAAGAGCATGAGAAAAATGATCCCACACACAATCTTGAGCTAGCGGCCATTATCCAAGCTCTGAAGATGTCGAGGCACTACCTCATGGGAAGGAATTTCCTTTGAAAGACTAACAATATGACTCTAAAGTATTTATTCGATCAACCCGATCTAAATGTGAGGCAAGCCAGATGGTTGGATTTCCTCAGTGAGTATCACTTTGAACTAAAGCATATTAAGGGAGAAGAGAACAAAGTTGTCGATGCTTTGATTCAATGAACTCATATGATATATGAGGTGACCCTAAGTCAAATTGATGCATATTTGCATGAGAATATTAGAACATCCAACAAGGTTGACCCGTTCTATGTGGAAATCCTCAAGAAATTCCAAGAGGACAGGTTGTTTCAACTATAGAAGGAATACAAGGTGGATGATTCCAGACTACTATGGTCCAAGGATATATTGTATGTTCTAGATGGAGGGGACATTCGGTCCAGCATCCTCAGATAATTTCATAGGGAACCCTACTTGGGGCACCTGGGATATAAAAAGATAATATATGTCGTCAAGAGACACTTTTTCTGGCCTAAGTTAAACGCCAACATTGCAATGTTTATTGCGAAATGTCAGGAATGCCAGCTAGTTAAAGCTGAGCACCAACATCCTTAAGGATTGCTACAGCCATTACCCATTCTGGAATGGAAGTGGGAGGTTATCAGTATGGATTTTATTACTGGCTTACCGAAAAGTAAGAAGGAAAATGATTCCATCTTTGTAGTCATTGGCAAGTTGTCAAAGAAAGCACACTTCATCCCTGTAAAATCGACCTACAAGGCCATGAACATTGCCGATATCTTCCTAAAAGAGATATTTAGATTGCATGGGATACCCAGAGCAATTATCTTAGATTGAGATGTTAATTTTACAGGAAACGTTTGGAGATATTCATTCTCTGGATTAGAGACGCAGCTGAACTTTAGCACTTCTTATCACCCACAAACAGACAGGAAGACTAAAAGAGTAAACCAAATTGTTGAAGACATGCTTTGAATGTATGTCATGAACAACCCCACCAAGTGGGAGGATTATCTGCACCTTGCATACTTTGCATATAACAGCGACTATCAGGATTTCACCAAGATGAGTCTTTTCGAGGTACTCTATGGACAGAAGTGTAGGATCCCAATTACTTGGGACAATCCCGTGGATCGGCCCATGTTAGGGCCCAACCTGCTATTGGAATTGGAACAGTTAGTTACCAAGGTCCAGAGAAACCTTAAAGAGGGACAAGACTGTTAGAAAAGTTATGCGGATAAGAAAAGAAAAGATAAATACTATCAAGAAGGTGATCATGTCTACTTTCAAGTGAAAGAAAAATGGAGCTTGTTGAGCTTGGGTAGTTGTGGAAAGTTAGCACCTAGATTTTGTGGACCTTCTGAAATTCTGGCAAAGAAAGGACCAGTGGCTTATGAAAGAGCATTACTTGCGCATGTAAGATTTCATAATGTTTTCCATGGATATTTATTAAAGGAATACGTTTATGACACTAAGCATGTCATTGATTGGTCATTATTATAGGTGGAACCTGAGGGGGAATTTTCCCCTGAGCCTTTGCATATATTGGATAAGAGAGAAGTGCAAGTTCAGAAGTGAACTGTAGTCCAATTGAAAGTGCAATGGAAGCACTTTGAGGAATATGAGGCTACCTGGGAGAATGAGGCCACCATGACAAAGGCTTACCTCGCCTTGTTTCATGATATCATTTAGAATCCCTAGAAAACTGCGTACAATGTTATACTAAGCGGGGAGGGATGTAATATCCTAAATTTTGGACCTACCATTTATAGGCATGAGCCTATCGATCATGGTGATTATATTGATGTTTTATTTTTATATTGGGTCAAATACCCCACTGCATATGAACATGATGATTTTCTTTGTATATTGGGCGTAAGCCAATTGTTGATGATATATGTATATATATGTTGGTTGTGTTGGGAGTGGACACTAAAGCACATGATTGATGAAATGTTTTGTGTTGGGCATGGACCCTGAAGCACATGATCGATGAGATGTTTGTGTTGAGTGAGAGGCCCTGGAGCACATGAGTACTTACATTTGTGTTGAGCATAAATCTCTGGAACACATGAAAATTATAATTGGAAATGTTGGGCATAAGCTCTGGAGCATCGAATTCTTGGCCATTGTATCCCTAGGTGTATTGTACAAGTACATCCTAGCATTTACTGTTGAGCGAGAGCTCTAGAATTGCACTATGTTTGTAACTCCCTGTTATAGGCATTGAGTATGGGCTTTGGTAAGTGCTAGGGGTTACTGAAAGAATTAAAATCACCTTCGAGTGAAAATGACTCGAGAATAATATTGATCTCATCATACTTATTTTTAAGTGATTAAATGAAATTTTGAATTTATGTATTCTCATCAAGTACTAAAGAACTACCACGTTATACGAGGGAAATTCAACATGCAAGGATGTTTAGAGTTGCCTATCCTAGTAGACCTGAACCATCTATCTACTTGAACTTCATAAAGAAGTGTCATTAAGTCTAGGGATCATGATACATGATGCCCGATGACAAATGTTAACAAGTATTTTAATACTATGTATTTTATGCATAGTATGTATAACGAATTAATTATGATTAATTATATAATTGAATAAAGAAAGAAGAGAAGCTCCACCAATTATCATTTACTATTAAAGGATTAATAAATAATGAAATATCTATGAAAGATTTACTAGGAACTAGTTCAAAGTTCCTAGGTCAATAATTGAAAATTACCATAGTAAAACAACATCAAAATCATATCATAAATCCATATATTGCAAAAACTAATAGGAATTGAATCCTGTGGGAATGCAAGCCCAGATTGTTTTATTTATTAAAATACATTTCATTACAACTCATTACATTAAAAACCCTGCTTGCCAACAGAGGTCACGACATTGATCCCATGGATGTCCATACCAAGGCAAATCCTTAATAACAAACCATACGTAATGTATATACAAAACGACAACCAAATCCTATAATCGTTCTCACACATGCTAGGCTATACATAAAATCGTATGCGGGCTGTGAGTTATAAAATACATACATTAAAATATAAATACATAGATTCCATTTACATATTAAACAACAAACACCATCGAGGGTCTGTAAACCCTGGCCTCTACGAAAATCACTAATGCACAACGCTCCCATAAGTCATGTCCTCGACCAGATTTTAAATCCAATACACAATCTCTACCAAATTAAACCTACACTATACTATCGATGCACTGTGGGAAGGAACATGCCATTCATGGCATGGCCTATACCCATGCTATCTATATCTCTACATTACAAACTAAGTCACCTCATAATACACAGAACCTTCAAGCTGACGAATGCCCACATAAATCAACCATAACCACAAAATAAACACAACGAAATCGTTCTATGCACATTCAGATTAAACCATTGTAAATCAAGTTATAAAAAATGTATGCATCCATTTACACAGAGCTTGACAAGTAAACTACACAGTCATCATATTAAAACTTATAAACAAGTTTACACAGGCATGCCAATTGGCTAACGCACCATTGCAAGCAATGGTGCAGCCCATGGCTAAAATTCCTTATTGAAAATGATTTGCATAAACCAAAACCAAGTATGATAACAACCCAAGTAAATTTTACAAACCTAAATTTATACACAAAACCAGAGGGAGTGCGACTTCACTCCACGACCGAAGCCATCAAGATACTGTCCAAAACCCAAGTCTGCATTCATGCCCAAAGGTGAATCTTAAAAACCCCCACAACAAAACCCATAGCATAAAACCCGAAACCAAACAACAATCTATGTGTAGTATGCCCAAGAGGGCCAAAAGGTAGCAAGTATAATATTGCTCATAGGCTTACCATGGCCACAAGTGAAAACATTTGGATTCCATAGAAGCAAAGCCACACTGCTCCAGATTCCCTTTTGGCACCTGCAAAACACAAGCCAAACAAGGGATGAGAAGTATGGCTGAGAAAATGTTAAACCAAACCAAAGTGCAGGCGTGTTAAAACCAACATGGACATAACTCACAGTCTCAAGGTCTCCTCCATGGTTTTCCCCCTGCGCAAGACCATAGTGCAAAACCCCAAATGACAAACAACACACACAACCATCGTGAGCCAAGACTAATGGAACGCTGTTGCATTTCACCAAGTGTATTGAATGCACGAGCTGGAAACCATTAAAACCACATAAAAACCCACTCTCCATAGTTTTGTTTCACTGCATTATAACGTGACCACCTCTCACATAGAGCTTAAACCCCGCTACCATCTGTTTATACCTTACAATATAGTGTCTCCACCCAAACTCTATCACATGTTACCATATTACAAAGCTTGCATTATGATAGAATTACAATATTACATAGTCCATAGGATGTGCTTGTCCAAATTCAAAGAACCCATGCTTAAAGTATTTAGATAATGTGTAAATCATAGGTTTAGAGCTTAGGATTCTAAATCCCTTAGTAACAAGGTATTTATTCTTAAGAACCATGGCATACAAAGTATTCCATGATAACATCTCTGATTATAAAAATCCAAAGGTCTTCTCTTAAACCAATATAATAACCTGTCAATAAAATGAAATAAGAGTTGTTATTAGGTATAGTAAGAATATACATAGAATGTAAAATGTATTAATGACATATAGACTAACGAAATTAAAACATAACGAAGAATAATTAGTGTACAAGAAATTTAGTCGTAGTAGCTACATTGACAATAATGACACTTACCAAGTTATAAAACCAAGTCGATTAGCAACATAACAATTAACAGCAGGTCCTCTAGGATCAAGACGGCTAGTACACTTTACACCAGTTCCTGTCGCAAAGTAATGAACTACGTACGTAAATAAAAGAGGTGCCTTAGTTCGATTGAAGTAAGTAAGCATGCATAACCAAGTAATACTTTACCTCTCAAACCATCATGGGAGAATAAGTCCTTCCACTACACCACTTTGTTCCCATCCACAAAGTACACATGTGCAGGAGGAAAACAATGATCTATACAATTCATTAATTCACCGACAGTAATAACTAAGATGTATCAATAGTTTAAATAAACATAGTTAAGACATAAGAAGTAAACGAACTAATAATCACTGGATGGATAAGAGATTAACAAGATAGTATGGGCAGCTTCTAAAAATATCGAAAGTATAAGTAGCACATGTAATTCCACATGAGTAATAATGATCCCCTTTGGGTAGTTTTTCACTAGCCTATAATTTTTTTTTCAATTTTTGGGGACATTACATGGAGTGGTAGAACTAAAAAAATACACCATAGTTGAAATTGTTAGGTGCATGTTGAAAGGAAAGGGTTGTCCCAATATTTTTTGGGTTGAATATGTCAACATAGTTGTCCATGTGTTAAAAAAAGCCCTAACCAAATTGGTTGATTGCAAAAACCCTAAGAAGGCATGTTTAGGTGAAAAACATGATAACCAACATTGAAAATAGTTCATTTGTAGTATTTTTGTCCATATTCCAAAAGAAAAAGTGAACAAAATGGATGGAAAATGTAAAAAAAAATATTTTTGGTGGTTGTAGTGGTGCAAAGCATATAAATTATATGATCATAATGAAGGAAAAGTGGTAGTAATATTTATGAACTAATAAGGAAACAAAGCAAAATGAAGGCATTGAATAAAAACATGAAACCACATTGGAGCTTAGAGTCCACTTGCATCTTTTTATATTACAATCAGAAAGCCAACGATTTTCTAGAAGAGGTTGAAAATACTAGTGGAGAAATAGACAAAAGAAGAACCAAAGAAGCAAGAAGAGGAGAAAATAACAAGGATACTAGCCCATACAGCAGAAAAGAAGAACCTAGAGGTAAAATCAATGATTTTTTCCTTGATGCATGAGGCTGTTAGTTTTTTACCTAAACCCAACATAATTAAAGAATCCAAACAAAGTAAGACGGGTGCAATGGATGTGAAGTGTTCATGAAAAATACTAAACAATTTATAACATATCCAACGATTTAATTGTCAACCTAGAGAGATTGTAAACTTAGAAGCGTAAGCAACATATATGTAGGATCAAAGTGATACTAACATATTCTATGACTGAAATTGAATCTAGTTTATGAAAATATGAAATTGTATGAAAACAAGAAATTGTATGAAAATAAATATAATCTTAGAAATCATGAAATTCCATAAATTAAACTTGGTAAAGAAATACTGAATTTAAACAAGGGAAATGTAATCTATAACAAACGATAAAGATATGTGAGCTCACGACAAATCTATACTAACAATTCATAAGAAAGAAATCACTGAAAATCTATATTAACAATTCATAAGAAAGAAACCCAAATTAACATGAGAGTGTAAGAGGATTTTCATTAAGCATCATCTCTATTACATAACAATCAAAATCCACTCTATGACTAACTCTCAAAAGACATAAACTATTCTCTACTTCCACACCACTAGAGAGGCCTCTTCCAAAATGAGGAGAGAGCCCTCTTATTTATACATGAATTCAAGATAAACTAGTCATAATTACAATCCACTTTTCTCTCAACTTATCCCTCCAAATTCTCCAACATACCCACTTTTCTCTCAACTTATCCCTTCAAATTCTCCAACAAATATGGGATGAGATATTCTCTCCATATTTTCATAATCCTCTCCTTGAAATTAGCTTCAATTATCTCCTTTAAATCTTGAAAAGATGGAGAAAACATCCGGGAAGCATTTGAATACTCCTTGGTTGAAATCTTCAAATATCCCTACATTACAAAGTTCACACAAATATTTGAGATATAGATGAAAATATATTAATTTCTAATATTTAATCAAGAATTTTATTAAAAATACTCAAAACAAATAATTTGGAAAATGGTAATATAAACCCATATGTATTATGAAAGTGGTGGATATTAATGGTTTTATGGAAGGAAAAAATAGGAATAAGGTGACAAATCATATATGAAAGATGAATACAATGTGGTATTTTTGCGGCCAAACATTCCCCCCAACTTAACTTGTTGCATGTCCTCATGCAACTATGTATTGATTTTCTTTTTAACTTTTGGGTTTGTAGTTGGGGCTTTACATGATGATGGTATGTAATAGTAAATCATTCCATAATTTGAAATGCATGAGTGGCATTGTTTTTCTTTATGGTTGGTTCTTATGTGACAACCATAAATATAACAAATGTTGGTTCTCATGTTAACAACATTCGATCATTTTACTTGTATTTTTGCTGCAATACATAAGATTTAAAACTATACTTGCATTAGAAATGATGAGAAATCATTGTATATTAGAAATCCTTTTCTTCATTTTATGAATCATGCCAATATATATAGCAATGTTTACAAAGCATAGTTTGGGAAAGACATGTTAGTTAATGGTAGATGATATCATGGATATGTAAAATGGTAATGAATAGCCCCCCACCCCCATCCCCCCAGCTGAACATCTATTATGTGTATGAAAAGGCCCAAGGGGAATATAGTGATGGAATTTCCAAATTTATTTATTTCTAACATTCAAGGAATTGCATGATTAAATATTAGAAAATAACATACCTTCACTCACCCAAAAAGTTGATGAACTATGCAATAGGAATGTAGATGCTGCTGCTGGATCATAGAATGTGGAGTGAAGGATCTGAACTATTGCTTCGTTGGATGTGTTAGGATTATTAATCCTCCATTGTCCAAATCTGGTCATATGTCTAAATTGGGAGTCATGTCTAAATCGGGAGTCCATCCGGTCTATTTATAGTCATTAACACCATTGGGTCCACTTGACCTAATTAGGGAACATGTTTCAGTTACTAAAGTGTGTGGAACACTAACTGAGGCTCACTTGAACTGATTGCACTAGATTGCATCTGTTTAGGAGCCTCCTAGACCAATCCCTACAATTTAGGAATCCACTGGGAGTGCCGAAACAAACCAAGGCCAGTTCACTCCAGTTAATGACTAGTCAAGCTAAGTTAGGAGTCAGTTACATTCAGTTCTAGTCCTCTACATTCAGTTAGCACTAGGTTTACTTGACTACACACATGTAAGGTGCATTTCTCACCTACCACAGTCAGTTAACCTTAGTCAACACTGAATGTAACACTTGAGTTATTTTTTAGAGCTATGATGAACTTCGGTTATGGTTTAGACAAGGTCAGTTAACTACTGAGTCCTCCGATAGTGATTTAGACAAGGTTTTAGTTACCTACAATCAAGTAGAGTCTATCAATTTGAATTTCCTCATGTGGATTCGAATTTCATGTGGCTATTAAAGCCATTTTACTTCATTGTAATTATCATTGGATTACTTTTTGATTAATGAAAGCATTCACAGCTGCAAGCCTTTTTTGCACTGTTTCATTCTTCAATTGCGGAGTAAATTGTGAGATCCACTTTGTGAGTTGTGTATTTGTCTACATATATATGTGCTCAAATTTACATGGTATCAGAGCCTCGGTGGAAAAGACTCCTCTCCTCCTCAGATCTCCAGCCGGATCATTTTTTTTGGTAAATTGTGCTTTCCAGTATTGTACAAGAAGCGGAGAGTTTACCACTTAATATCCCAAGTTAAGAAATTGTTGATCAAGATTGCTTGCTCAACTATGCTGGTTGTGAAGGAAATTCCAAAAGTGTAGACTATTGACCTTACTTTGTATGTTTGATTGTGTGACAGGTTATCAACTTTTCTTATAGCATTCACTACAAGCAACCCTTTCTTCTCACTGCATTTGCTACAGCAGCTCAATTCTTCCTACTACATTCAAAATGTCTCATTCAATATTGACTCTCACTCCCTTAAACTATCACCAGTGGAAGGCAGACATGGTGGTAATGCTTCGCACCAAAGGGCTCTTCAGACTCATAGAAGAAGCAGAGGAAGAGCCAGATTCAGATAAAGAAAAAGCTAAGTACATGAACGGGCTTGATGAAGGCCATGGACACTTACTCCTCTCAGTCTCTAAAGATATTGGGTTCCACATCCTAGAATTGAAGACTCCCAAGGTGGTTTGGGACAAGCTTTCCTCCCTATTTGATAAGCATGATGAGATGAGGATCCATCAGCTATAAAATGATCTTATTACTCTCAATCCATCCAACTTTGAATCTCTGAATGAATTCTTCACAAAGTTAAAGAATCTGATATATCTGTTGAAGCAATACAAAGTGGAGAAGGATGAAGATCAGCTCATCCTTGATATTCTCACAAAGCTCAATTCAGGTTACTTAGTCTTTGTATCCACCTTCCAAACAGTAAGGTTCACTACTCAAAATTGGAAGATGCCCACTCTTAATGCTTTCATCCAATCTCTTATTTCTGAGAATGATAAATTGATCCAAATGGGGATCATTCGATCTCCCAAAGATCTAGCTCTAGTTGCAAGAGGAGATAAGGTAGTGAATTCCAAAGGGAAGCAAATAGATGAGTCCCCTATGAAGAAAGAGTAGTCAAAAGAACCTTTAGGTTCGAAGAGAAGCAAGAAGAATGGCAAAGGAAAGGTCCTCTGCTCTTACTGTGGAAGGGGCTTCCATTCTGAAAGCTCCTGTATGAGAAGACAACTAGATGAAATGGATCTTCTCTTGAAAAAGCACAACATTTCTGTACCTTTTAGCACAAGGGAGGAAGACTCTGAAGAAGAAGAAGAACAATACCAAAGGAAAGGACATGTATTGAAGCCTTGTTGCACATCACCACCTGTCTTCCTCATTGATTGTGGAGCTTCCAACCATATGGATGCATCCAGAGAATCATTCTCTTCTTTTCAGTCCTTTGATGGTCCTAGTATTCAGATGGGCAATAACAATAAAGTCAAAACAAAGGGGAAGGGCTCTATCCATCTTGAACGTGGAAGGTTCAAAGATGTGCTATTTGTTCCCTCCCTAGATTCAAACCTGTTATCTATCTATCAGATGACCTATACTGGATCTCCGAAGCGAGTGATCTTTGGTCCCAACTTAGTTGAGATCACAGATATCTCTACTGGGAGCATCATAGCAAAGGTAACTACAAATCATGCTTCAAAAGCATATGAGTTCTCACATTTCATGCCTCCTTCAGAACCAGTGCACTCTCAGCAACCACCTGCAAAGGAAGGTGAAATCATTGCATATACTTCTTTTACAGCTTATACTAGTATTGCAGATCCATCTATATCAGTTTATGACCTTGATATTCAGGGTGACTCAGATCTAGATTCAGTCCCTGCTTCCAAACTGGAAGCTAGGAAGATGACTGGAAACTCACCTGACACTCAGAAAGGAAGGAATCTTGTGCTATGTCATACTATTTTACCTCCTTCAGGGAGATGCAATATACTTCCTGTAAGATGCAATATGGAAAGGGCTTAGTCTTACTACATTCAAAATAATGGATATGATCATACACCTCTTCATTCAGCAAGAGACAAAGGTTACATTCCTCCTTCCTCCCATCATCATTTTTAGAGAAGTAGGAGAAGTCTACATGCTAGGCCCCAGAATACCTGTGCACAGCACACCATGCATGCTGCTTCACTACCTCATAGAGATGAATATTGCAGCAACATATTTTCAAGTTTTTCAAACTTGAGACCTAATTCTACCAGCTTAACTAGAGGGAGGGATTTTTTCCCATGTGGTTTTTTCCCAGCTCCTTGTATTAAGTAGTTACTTTATTTTACTTGATGTAATGGGTGACCTATTGTCTCAGTTACCAGGGCCCACAATTTGTCCAAGTTAGCATTCAAGGGGGGTGTTAGGATTATTAATCCTCCCTTGTCCAAATTTGGTCATATGTCTAAATTGGGAGTCATTTCTAAATCAGGAGTCCATCCAGTCTATTTATAGTCATTAACACCATTGGGTCCACTTGACCTTATTGGGGCACATGTTTCAGTTACTAAAGTGTGGGGAACACTAATTGAGGCTCACTTCCACTGATTGCACTTGATTGCATCATTTTAGAAGCCTCCTATACCAATCCCTACAACTTAGGAAGCAACTGGGAGTGCCGAAACCAACCACGTCAGTTCACTTCAGTTAATGACTAGTCAAGCTAAGTTAGGAGTCAGTTACATTAAGTTCTATTCCTCTACATTCAGTTAGCGCTAGGTTTACTTGACTGCACACGTGTGGGGCGCATTTCTCACCTACCATAGTCAATTAACCTTAGTCAACACTGAATGTAACACTTGAGTTGTGTTTTATAGCTTCGATGAACTCCGGTTATGGTTTAGACAAGGTCAGTTAACTACCGAGTCCTCCGATAGTGATTTAGACAAGGTCTTAGTTACCTACAATCAAGTAGAGTCTATCAATTCGAATTTCCTCATGTGGATTTGAATTTCATGTGGCTATTAAAGCCATTTTACTTCATTGTAATTATCATCGGATTACGTTTTGATTAATGAAAGCATTCACAGCTGCAAGCCTTTTTTGCACTGTTTCATTCTTCAATTGCTGAGTAAATTGTGAGATCGACTTTGTGAGTTGTGTATTTGTCTACAGATCCATGTGCTCAAATTTACAGGATGAAGTAAAAGATGAGAGATGAAAGTAGAACTGTGGTACTCTCATATGGATGGAAATATGCTCTAAAACTACTAATGGTGTCATGAATCGTATATAATCTTCACCTGCTATAAAACACGATGGTAAAATTATTACCATACAAATAAATGTGTGGATGTTGAGAATGGAAAGAAGACATTGGATTACCGACCATTGATGAATGTCGTTAACCAATGCGAGGCAGTCTCACCATTGATGTCAATGAGTGCCAAGGTACCTAAGTACATCTAGCGAAGTGCGAATAAATGAGATGATGTCAAGCCACTTACAAGATCTAACGATGAAGGGACATTGTTGTATTCCCATGACTGTCAGTGAGAGAAATTTCCATTAAGGAATGCAAGCCTCAAGGTACTAAAAATGAACTTTAGTCTCTATCACAGATAGTGTGCTGAGGTTGATGGGTCAAGACTTGTTGAAAGGTGGGCCTTAAAGAATCCCACATTAGTCAACATGAGTTGTACATAATGAGTAGTAGGACTATAGATAAAAGATCTCACAGTCAAACAGTTTTTATGACAAGGACAACAAAGCAATGTAGTCATGGAAAGGGAGCTGAATGGTTTTATTCATAAGGAAAAAGATTAACTAAAAGTGAGGAAAATGTGTGCAAATTAGAAAGGTAGACATGTGGGAAGTCATGATGTATAAGGCAGTGAAAAATTAGACTCTAACATGGATGACAAATATTCTTGGAAGGAAAAAGGGTAAGTAATCATGACATGATGTAATTGGTTTCTGAAAGGATTCTTTGTGGTAAAAAAAATGTCATGACATACATAGTGGAAACTCAACTTCTTCAAGATTTTAATGGAACATTTTTATGAAAATTTTCTATGATTTTGGAAATGTCATTCGTTCATCTTTGAACCTGCAAAAAGGTTGGCATTTTCCTACAACAAACTTGTGAGAGCATTGAAAATATAGGAAAATACATGCTTAACAAACCAAGTCGAAGATAATAAATAAAATAATTTTATACTTGAAAGTAGCAACCCTTCTTGCCAAAACCTATTTTTGAGTGACTTGTGAAAACAAGTTAGCGCAACAAACATAAATTTTGAGAAGATTCCAAGTTCATTTATAATTTATAATTTTATGATTTTATTTGTTACCCAATGATTTTTATTTGTTTATATGTTTTTAGTTTTTTATTTTATTTTATTTTATTTTTGTATTGTTATCATAACCCTTATATATATATACATATATATATATAAACTAATTTAATTTTATAACTTTTAATTGTTTTATGTTTTTTTTCATTTAGAATAAAATAAAACAAAGTATTAATAAAAACAAAGTATTATTAATTTAGTTTTATGTTGTTTAGTATTTTAATTTTATTTATTTTTTAAATTTATATTATTTTTTAATATTTATTTTTTTATTTGTATGTGTTTTTTTTCTCTAAGGTTTTTAATTGTTTTGCGATAAAAAGAATTTGGAACAAAAATCAGATTTTTTATATCCTCTTTTTACAAATATTAATGTGTCTTTATGTAATGATTAAGCAACAGAGAGAGAGAGGGTCGACCCTTTCAGTGGTCGACCTCTCTAAAAGCAGGCTATCTTAATGATTTAGAATAGAGAGGAGTGTGTGAAATAAGCGATTTCTATGGTAAATTTTGTAGTTTGAATGACGATGCAAGTACCCATCTGTATGAACATGCGGTTGGAGGTCTAAATGATCCTTCATGGTTTAAACATATATAAGAATTGGTTAATTAGATGAATGAGTACTTGAATTACAAAGAATGTCAAATATGAAAGAAATGTAGCTTGATATCTCAGAATCTATTACTGCATAATCATTCACAGGCATGGTTTATATGAAGACCATAACAAAATTGGAACAAACACCTACCTCCCCCAAATCAAATATGTGCCACGTCCCACTGCGCAAAAATAAAAATCAAGAAAAGGCTTAACTGCGACAACAACTGCCTTCGATTTCAAAAAAACATAAAACACACTTTACTCAATGAACTCATTGAAAGGGAAAGGATAATCTAATGAAATTGTAAAACTTTGATTTACCCTTTACATTAAGATAGATTGATTTTATTAGGTTAGCTATTCTACATTGTTTTTGTTTTGTTTTACAGCATGCAATAATCCTTGTACCGCTTCAAATGTCGTAACATACAAGAAAATACAATATGCTTGCATTAGCCATGACCATGTGATGAGTTATGAGAACATTCCAGATCTCTCTCATAAATTCTTATTTCATTTTAAAGAGATACTTCCTCGACTGCTAGCGAAACCTAATCTGTGCAATATGAAAAACTCTTACTAGGGGATGAAGCTAAAAATCAAAGACAAATCCATTGTCGATCATAATCCTGGTTTATAAAAATATTTACAGTTTATTTTTCCAACATCATTGTAAAAAATTCCTCATAGTTGACTACGATTTGGTCGTTTCCACTAGATATGTTTTTATGCAGCCATAATCCATGGAATAATTCGATTAAGAGATATAAACCATTACCAGAATTAGAACTCGCATCCCCAACAGAAAACGCATGCATATACCCATCATAACTTTCATTCAAACAATCTTGAAAAATATTTGTAGATATAAGAAACCAA
Organism: Pseudotsuga menziesii; assembly: GCA_001517045.1. Taxonomy (NCBI): domain Eukaryota; kingdom Viridiplantae; phylum Streptophyta; class Pinopsida; order Pinales; family Pinaceae; genus Pseudotsuga; species Pseudotsuga menziesii. The sequence continues at coordinate 306,862 of LPNX011235235.1, forward strand.
CGAAAATGTAGGAAAATGCTGCCTTGAATACACATCCTCTCAATTGTTTTAAGCTTTTGAATTTTACAAAACTTATAATTCAAATATGTATTTTGGATCAAATATGTTAAGATATTAAAAATCACGTTTCGTTTGTATATATCTGTAACACCCCAGTTTTGACCCTGTTTGCATTGAAGGTACATGATGTATATATTGTAATGAATCGTGGTGGGGAGCTAAAGGCAAAATCCCCACCATCAATTTGGTTGTGTTATGTTTCAGCAAACGGAACCGTTGCCGAAGGTATATCGTGGTATATGCATTTTAATTAGATGAACTCAACCAGCTATGCTCACTCCAACCATAATGAAAGGGGCATGATTTTCCTAAGGATTTGGGGGGGGGGGGATATCAACCTTGAGCCTATGGGGAAAAGCCATGTGTCAACCACCCATTCAAAACTGCTGATGTTAGTTGAGGGAAATTATTGCTGGGAAGTGGTGGGTGATAGGGCTGTCAGTCCTTTCCCACATGCCCACTCCACCAGCAGACTTTCTATCTTCACGTAGGCAAGAAAAGCACTAAGGATTCACTCCATTCTTGCTCATCGTCACGTGCTAATTGGGATTCGCTATCATTTTTCCTCACGTAGGGAGACAACCACAATACCCCATTTGTCTTGCTCATTCTCATGCACAGGATTCTTCCTTGTTTTTACTCACATAGCGAGCTAGGAGCCATGTTATTTCACCCATGATTTCCCTATGAAGGGCCATTCACATTTTTCTGCTATGTGTATGTTTTCCTTATTGATTTGCAGCTTGTGTATATGCTTTTCCCTTGCCCAGCTGAGAACCTGGATTTTCTCTTCCATCTTCGGACTGTGTAAGCTTCCCTGGTGACTTCATTATTGAGGATGGACTCTTGTTTCCCCATGTCAGTTGGTTGTGTTTGGCTTTACATTTTGGGGCTACTGTAGGTTGTTTTGGAGTCATTTTGTCCACTATAGGGCCAAGAATGGCTCAAAATTTGTTTTCCCTATCCAAGCTATGAATCACTTATTTGATTGTGTGTTTGCAGTGGTTGGTCTTCGGATTGTGTTGGTGTGTTTGGGAACCACACAAACAGAGCTAGAGGGCTGGATTTCTTCTCCACAACCCCTGAATAGCACTGGAAGGGAAGCAAGGGCCTAAGGGACTATGTAGCAGAGAAGGTGTCTCAGAAGTCAGGCTAGTTATGGTGTAGGTGTCTCTAGCTCTGTAATGAGATCACCAGCTTAGCATTTATCCTTTCCTAGATCTTGGATGGCCTGATAAACCCAAGTAGTGAGAGCAAGGAAAAAGGAATCTTGGAAATCATCCACTTTGATGTATGCGGACCAATGTCATCAAGTTCTCTAAGCGGCTATTTATACTATGTTTCTTTTATTGATGATCATTCTAGGAAGACATGGATTTAATTCGTGAAGAACAAAAATGAAGTTTTCAGCAAGTTCAAGGAATTCAAAGCCTTGATTGAGAACCACACAGAAAATAATATCAAGACCTTTCGATCAGATAATGGTGGAGAATTCACATCAAATGAATTCAAAGAGTTGTGCAAATATTCAGGGATTAAGAGGGAGTTATCCACTCCATATAATCCGCAATAGAATGGGGTTGTAGAAAGGAATAATAGAACTATCATGGAAGCTGTAAGAGCAATGCTTCATGATCAAGATATTCCCATGCATCTATGGGAAGAAGTTGTTAGAACAACGGTGTATGTACAGAAACGTACTCCACACAGAGTACTTGAGAACAAGACACATGAAGAAGTCTTTTCCAACAAGAAACCAGAAGTCATCCATCTCGAAATATTCGGTTATCCAGTGTACATACACATTTCGAAAGAAAAGAGGACAAAGTTAGGTCCTTCAGGAAAGAAGGGTATATTTGTGGCATACTATGAAAGCTTGAAGGCTTATAGAATATACTTCCTAGGATTCAAGAAGATCGACATCAGCATGGATGTAAAATTTGACGAAGAATCAGCTTACAATAAATCTAGAAAGAGACCTGTTGAAGATCCTGAAGAATCAAAAGTACCCAGAACTCATGACACAACCATGAATGAAGAAACTGAAGAAGAAGATCAAGAATTTGAAGAACCACAAGAACTTGTAGATCCACCTCAGCAGAAGAATCCTCACAAGAGGAAACCTGCTTGGTTACGAGAAGCTATCCAAGGTGTGGAAACATATGGGGCTCTAGAAGAGAATCATAGAGAAAGGAAGAGGACTAGGTCCTGCTCCGGATATGTAGCTTTATTGTGTGACTTTATCAATAAAGAGCCTTCCAACTATGAAGAAGCGGCATAATGGAAAGAATGTAAGGATGCTATGATCGAAGAGTATCAATCGATCATGAAGAATGATGTTTGGGTTGTTGTTCCAAGACCAGAAGGGAAGTCAGTTGTAACCTCCAAATGGATCTACAAGATCAAGCATGTTGCAGATGGCATCATAGAGAAAAATAAGCAAGATTCATGGCTCGTGGATTCTCACAGAAAGAAGGAATAGATTATGAATAAACCTTTCCACCTGTAGCTAGATACACTTCCATCAGATCGATACTTGCTCTGGGTGCAGTGATGAAATGGATGTCAAGACTGCTTTATTGAATGGTGTAGTGGAAGAGGAAGTGTATGTAGACCAGCCACTCAGTTTTGAGACACATGATAGGGAGTCTCATTTTGTCTAGATTCAAGAAATCCCTGTACGGTTTGGAATAGGCACCCAGGACATGGTATAGAAAAATTGACAGCTTTCTATCCTGTATGGGCTTTACCAAAAGTAAAGCAGATTCCAACCTTTACTACAAGGTTGAATATGGCAACCCAGTGATGCTCCTACTGTATGTAGATGATATGTTTGTAATAGGTATGGATGGGTTGATCGATGATACAAATAGGAAGCTTGTTGCCAAGTTTGAAATGAAGGACTTGGGTATGATGCACTATTTTCTAGGCATGGAGGTGTGGTAGAATGTGGATGGAATCTCCCTCGAACAAGGGAAGTATGTAGTAGAGATCCTGAAGAGGTTTAGAATGATGGACTACAAGGCCATGACCACTCCTATGGCATTAAACCTAAAGCTATTGAGTGATTCTTCATTAGAAGCGATTGATGCTACGATGTATCGTTAGATGATTGGGTCCTTGATGTACCTGACGAACATGAGACCAGACATTTGATTTGCTGTGAATGCCTTGAGCCAGTTTCTGATAGATCTGAGACATGTTCACTTGATTGCTGCAAAGCATATTCTGAGGTACCTAAGGGGTACAATTAATTATGGGCTCAAGTATGAGGCAAATCAGAATATTAACCTAGAGGGTTATGTTGATTCAGATTAGGCAGGAAGTGCCATCGATAGGAAGAGCACTTCAGGGTGTTGCTTTAGTATGGGATCAGGTGTGATCTCTTGGTTTAGCAGGAAGCAATCCTGTGTGGCACTGAGTACAGCTGAAGTAGAGCATGTCACGGCTTGTTCCGATAGTTGTGAGGCAATATGGCTGAGGAAGCTACTGTCTGATTTATTTGATCTCTAGATGGACGCTAGTTGTATACATTGTGACAACTAGAGTTGCATGAAGTTTTTAGAGAACCCGGTGTTCCATGAAAATTCGAAGCATATCGAGATCAAGTATCACTATATTAGGGATATGGTGCAGAGTGGAGCAGTGAAGCTCAAGTATGTAGCAATGGACGAACAGATAGCTGATGTGTTGACAAAGCCATTGGCTAGAGTGAAGTTTGAGTACTTTAGGGAGAAGCTTGGTGTTCTCTAGATTGAGGTTCCCTCCAAACGGAAGTGATGAGTCCGTGAGCCATTCTAACATGGTGAGAGGATTGGCTCCTTCCATGGTGAGATGTAAGGGCTGATCCCTTCTATCATGGCGAGAGGATTAGTTCCTTCCATGTCAGATGCGACTACTAAGCCATTTTGATGTGACTGTAGGATTGGTTCCTACATGATCAGATATAAGTGCTGAATGCCATTCTTGGAATGGAGTCACCTGGTCAGTTACTAAGAACGCTCAGTCTGGGACTAAGGGCCATTTTGATGTGACTATAGGATTGGTTTCCTACATGATCAGATGTGAGTGCAAAGCCTTTCTGACATTGGTTTTCAGATGTAAGTATAGAGCCCTTTTGACATGAAGGATTGGTTCCTTGCATGGTCGAATATAAGTGCCAAGCCTTTCTTACATTGGTTGTCAGATGTAGGTGCAGATCATTTCAACATGGAGGATTGGTTCCTCGCATGGTTGAATATAAGTGATGAGCCTTTCTGACATTACTTGTCAGATGTGAGTGCTGGGACTTTCTGACAAGGTTGTGGGATGTGTTCCCACACGGTCATATGTGAGTGCTGGGCGTGCCTTTCTAATATGATTATAGGATTGGTTCCTGCATGATCAGGTATAAATTTTGGGCAGGCCATTCTAACTTAGGGTAAGATATAAGTGCTAAAAGAAGACCTACATGGAGGCTAGGCCTACAACCAGCATGAAAAAGGGTTGTCTCTGTAGAGCTTCCTGTGACGAGAAGAATCAAGAGATAGCACTTGTGATGATAATCCGACATAGATGTTCCAAACCAAAGATGATCTAGATCAAGTGATGATCTAGATCCAGTAATGATGATCTAGATCCAGTGATGATCCAGATCTAGTGATGATGATCTAGATCGAGTGATGATCCAGATCCAGATGAAGATGACTTGAAGATGAATATGACAAGGACTCGGTGATGATCCAGATGACACAGAGAAGAAGACTTCTGTTGATATATTGTGTCGAGAGAATATTTTCCTAGTTAAGAGGGAGTGTTGATGTAATTGTAACTTCAAAATGTATTCACTTGTATTTCTTATGTATTGTACCCCGATGTTTATTCCAGGATGTGTCTGTAATGTAATTGAGTCATGTCATGCCTTGATGTTCCAATCGGGAGTTTCTATAATGTAAACAAATCATGTTGATTCTATCCTTGGGTTTTACTTTTGGTGTTGATTCTATCCTTGAGGAAGTTGCGGGGTTTTCTCCATTTATGGTTTTCCTGAGGAAAAACACTGTGTTCATTGTCTCTTGTGTTTGATTGTTGTGCTTGTTATTCTCTCAGTTAAAGATCCTAATATAATGCTAGCTTAATGTTAAAAATCTAAAAGCCACCAATCCTTCGACTTGTAATGGGTTTTGGAGCACCATAGGAGGAGGTCCTTGTGGTGTTGGGTTGGGTTGGGCTTGGTCCATTATATTTGTGGCATGTTGAACCTCGTTCTAAATGGCTTGTTTAGTGCGACCCATCAAGGGACAATTGAATGTGTAATGCCCATTGACCTCGCATAATGTACATAGTTGGTTTGTCCACAATGGAGCGTTGCATCTTGGTGCATTTGGTCATTGATAATTTTGGGCTAGATGGCTCGCTGTGGAATTGTTGGGAGGATTTGGTTGTTGATCGTCTCCCTACAGTTGATTGTTGCCTTGGTTCTGAGGTTGGTTATTCCTGGCTTGCCCTTGTTGGTTATTGGGGGCTGGCTGGTTGGGACGATTTTGTTGTGCAAGCATTTGTCCCAATGGAGCAGGTGGAGTAGGAGTGGGGTCTTGACCAGCCTGTACCGATGGTGCATAGTAGATTTAGTTAGGTGTTAGTGGCACAAATGTGGGAATTTGTCCTGCATATTGCTATGTCAACCAAGATAATCCCTGGGCCTCCTGTGGTGGTGCAGGTTGTGCATAAGAGGTTGTGGATCCAGACTGGGACATCATTCTTGCATAGTCCGGAGTTTGGTTTTGGTAGGCAACACAAGTGGTGTTTCTTGGTTGTGGTGGTATTGTAGGTGGTGTCGAACAGTGCTATGGTTGGTGAGAGACAGAACCTATGATGCCATCTACTGCATGGGATGCCCCCGGTGCATCCCAGTAGGAAGTGCCCACATGGGGAGCATCTTGAATGATGGTGTAAAGGTATCCAGATTGTGCATAGATTAGATCAAACTGCTGGGATTTCATGATGGCCTCCTCTTCGGATTGGGGACATTCGGATGCAATGTCCTTTTCTATAGGTGGGAGCAAGGTTTTAAGGAACGAATCCAGGAATATCCTTTCATCAAGTTGGATATTACATAAACTACAGCGTCACCGCGACTCATGGATGTGGTTATTTATGTGGGTCGAAATATTCTAGTGGAAAGATAACAAGATCTCCATGCCTTCATCATATCTGATACGGAGTTGGAAATATTGCAGGAACATGAAAGCCAGGGAGTTAAAATATGGGTACGTGGCTTGTGCAAGCTCAATGTACCACTTGGCTGCAGCACCTGTGAGGGTACGTTGGAATAGTATTAGACTGATCGAATCATCTACAATGTTGTTTGATGAGCACCATAAATGAAACATCATGATGTGGTTTTGGGGGCACACCCCTGCCTTCCCTTCAAACTTGGGGATGTCTAAGGGCAGTTTTTTTGGAATGGGAGGCCAAAACGTTTGATGGAAGATAGGGTCATTTGTTAACCAAGCCAAATTAGGCAAGTTGAGACATTCCATGAAAGGAAGGTTTGACCCTAGGTTGATGTGAGATGGGGCAGTCATGGTGGTGGGGTTTGCAGGTGCATAATTCACTAGCATAGATGGTGGTACTTGTGTCACCATTGTGGACGGGCCAGTGCCCCCAACTGTGGTGGGAGTGATAGTGTGGGTGGAAGGGCCACCTCCCTCATGTATGACAGGAGGGAAAGTGTAGGTGGAAGGGCCATTTACCCATTTGTTGCAGGTGGGATAGCTTGACTGGTCAATATGGGTGGTGGTAGTTGGCTTATGACAGTTTGCATAACCATGCTAGAGCCACCTATAGGGTTGTTGGTGATATTTTGTGGTGTGGACATGGGCCCACTAGCAATTACTATGCCAAAAAATGGATCCAAGTTTGCACCACCCATGGGGCTTGATGGTGCAGTGTGCAGATCTGGTTCAGACTGATATGTGTCTGAATTTGAATTAGAGGTTGTGTGGCCTTCTGATGGTGTGGGAGGCCATCAAGAATGGTCTCGACGATGTCACTTTAATGACCTGTACTGTAGTGGTTCGCAACTTAGGCGTGAGGAAGATCGTGAGGGATCAATCGTGTCAAATTTGTAAGTAAAAATGTTGGTAATGATTTTTGGACCCCGGTTTCAATGGCTTCCTATTGGTTGTAGGTGGTCACTTGGCCACCAAGACTACCAGAAGAGAGTTCTTGGTGTTTTCCTCACGGGACTGCTACTCAATCGGTGGGGGTCATTGCCCATTTCGCTTGGCAATTCCTCTCAACCGCAAGCTACTTTGGGGTTCCCATGGTACTCCTCACAATGAGTTTCTGGGCTAAGCCCAAGTACTTCCCACGGTTAAGGTAGTCAGGGACTTATGTCCTCAAAGACTGCAAATGTTTAAATTAGTGTAAATTGTAAATTTTACTAGCTCACTCAGCGTCATGAACTGAGATGGGTTGTTTTATATGGTGTGGTGTGTATGTCTTTTGTTTTTCTGTTATATCTGGTGGCTTCTTCAATGGTTTATGAATATTCCGCAGATTTCATAAAATCATGAATGAAAGCAATAAATAGTAATCAGAAATTTTTAGAAATGTTCCATTTGTGACCCCGAACTATGATATCCTGACTAGGTGACTACCTTGCACCTATATTTGCATTCAATGTGCTGGGCTCTCAACACAATGGGACTAATCCCATCCATAGATCCATAGGTCACCCTCTGAATGTAGGGTTGGTCAACAGGGAGGATGCTAAGCACCATGAGAAGCCCTCCTTCTCTACCCCCTCTACTTTCCAAGTCACCCATTTTTAGTGGTTTCCAAAAATAATAGGTGAAATGCCTATTACTATACGAGCTCTACCCTTCGCCTTATCTGAGAATACACCGAAGGATGATGACTGGGTAGAGGAGGAAGGGTTAGGAAAGATGTTGATTTTAAGTAAATTTTAATCAAGCTATGTTCATTAATCCGTTAACCATTGATTTACACTTTCATTTACACATTCTACAAATGAAATGAACAGAAACATAAATAAAAAATAGTTTGGATGGACAGAGGCGGCTGAGCCACACTAACAGTCCTCAACTTTTAAAAAATCAAACCTTGAGTGACAGATCACACTTTTCGGGTCAAATGTGGCAAGGGGGTTGCCAAATTTTCCCAAAAATAGGCAAGGGGGTCACTCAGAATTTGCAGACAGGAGCAAGATGACTTCTAGAAGGGGTTTGCACCTTTCGGGGCTAAATACGTGACTTGGTCGAACGTGTGAGGCCAGAATGAGCAACCTGGTCCCCTCTTTAGTCCCGATAAGAGAAACCTGCTCTAGAAACTAATTTTTTTTTGGTCCTGAGTCAGATCCGACTAACAGTAACCTGTACTATGGTCAAATGGACTTGGATTTTCCTTGAGGAGGCTTGAAAGTAACTAGAAATGCAAATAAACAGGAATATAAGCTAGATTTTAACAGAAAATTAAATAAGGGCAAAAACCAGAACTAAAATATGAAACTTTGAAAAACAAACCTAGGGATCCTATGGCATCGACCTGGTATGGTCGCCAGTTCTGTAGCAGGGATTTATCCCTTGCTCTAGGACAGAAATGGATACCTTCCATCTATAGGATGGAGGGATAGGGTTCCTGATCGTAATGCAAGAAAAACTGAGCAGAAATGAAGCAAAGAACAGAAAGGAAAGAGATGGAAATATTGCACATAAGGTTAGAATCCAGAACCCTGCATACACTTATTAGAACATTAAAAAAACCTAGAAGCAAAATGAGTTAGACAAAAACTAAAATAAAAATGACATTTAAACAAAATATTACACCCGTTGGTGGAAATGGGCCACCATGCCCTAGCTCGGAGAAGCGGGCCTCTTTCTTGGTAATGGGGGAGCTATGGCTCAAAGGGAAAATGGATGAGAGGGAGTGTGGGTGGCTTGAGATGCAAATGGTCTCAAGGCATCCACTTAGGTAGCATAACAGTATGCAAGGGAGCAATGTTTTGAGAGTGACCCCCACCCCTCTATTTATAGCTTTTTTAGGGTTCTAAGTCCTTGGTCAGGGATTTAGCCTCTTTTTGGGGATTTTATCCCCTTTCAGTCAACCTTTAGCTCCTTTTAGTATTTTAGGCTCCTTTGAGCAGTTTTAGCCCCTTTTTGGAGGCTTTAGCCCCTATGAGAGATATTTATGCTCTTTTTAGAGGTTTTTAAGCCCTTTTTCATGTTTTTAAGCCTTCTTGAGGGTGTGGGGGTCAAACGGGGTCAAATGAGGGTCATCCATGGGTGTCCTTGGGTGGTGTAGGCCATGTAGAGCTGAGTGAAGTATTTTTTGGGTTAACACCAAGTACCCATAAATTATACGCTGTAAATTTTTTTAACATAGCTTCACACAATAATAAAACCCCAAGTTACATACGTTGTATCCATTTTGTGGCTCACAAACATTATACAAAACAATAAACTCTTAACATAAATCAATTAAAACCATGTCTATGCTAAACATAGCCAAGACATTCATTTTGTAGGTTAAACCCCATAGTCACGACCATTTCAAAATAATTACACATGTTAGGAAATAAACATTTCAAATCACCATAATCAACATAATCACTACGCTAAATGGAAAGAGTACCATTGCCAGTGATGGAATGGCTCTAGATCCAAGCAACACTGCTAAAATATCCAAATAAAGAACTTAAATTACAAATACAAGTTTACACAAAATCAAAACATTGCCAACTAAGAATCGTAACCACGATATACACACAGTAGAAAATTCCTTACAAATTAACCACTATAAATTATATAAGAATCTACATAGTCGCATTTCCAAGACAATGCACCATTGCAAGAAATGGTGTTGTCACCATTCATCAAAACCCAACTTATTAACAACATGCATAGTCTGTAATAAATCACCATGGATAAAATATTAATGCTATCAGCAAAGTATTCATTTACAGAGATGAACCACACGACTCTCAGCCCAAATGTGCCAAACCCAAGAAAAAACCCCAAACCATATACGCATCCCTAGATGCTTTACATCATTTTATAGAAATACCCATATCCCATCAAAACTCTTAAACAAAAACATATATTCATCCAAATGGGATAAGTTTTAAACTTGTTTGTAACAAGGCTTACACATGAAGGGTAATGCGTCGACTAGCAGGAAGGCCATGACCATGCACTGAAGGCCTTGCAACATGTAAACAGAGGAAAATGAAGGTTGAGGAGTATGCGAAACCTCTGCACTTAAACAACAAATAAACAAGTGATGCAAAACTATAATGAAGGACATACATTCCAAAGAGCATATGAACAATAGACCTCATTCCACAATGAAGACAAGAGAACCGAGCAGAGCTCACCCAATGAAAGTGCAAATGACCCATCCCTCCATGAAAAATCCAAGCTTAGAGTTTGAGACCCCCAGCTTCCAAGGCACAATAACTCCATCTCCATGTCTACCACTACGTTGATTTATGGCCCCAAGACTATAGTTCATACAACTCCAAAACACGTTGTGACATTGGAATACCATGCAATTCATAATACTCCAATGATGGTATCGTGAACTTAGGATAAAGACATAATTCATGGCATATGTAATATGCCATGAATGTCTTATAATAAACTTTCAACATTTTATACAAGAACCTTAATCAACATAGGGTCCATATTTAATATCATAATGCTTATGCAATACAAAATAAACCATATAAATGTTAAGTACATGCTTAAAATAAATCATGGTCTTAAGACCATAAGTAATAATGGTAACTAGTATAGACGTAGGTATAAGTAAACCATCCTTGCATAAATGTTAAACACTAATCACCGTATAAGAGATGCTATAATCATAGTTTTGTCATGTAGTCTTCAATGACAAGAAAGAAGTTCTGTATAGGTAGTATGACGTTGTTTTAAACTGTAAGCACAAGTCTTCTGTCACCTAGTGCACCGGAACAAAGAAGAGATTCATTAGTTCGATAAGAACTAAGTAAACCCTATAGTGACAAGTAAAGCTAGTTAGCTCTCCAAGTGTTTCTAGAAGGGATACAAGTACCGTCACTCCACCCCTTGACAATACAAGTTAAGCCATGATTGTCTATAAAATAGTAACCAAACTTTATAAACACTATGACCGTACACACATACATGTAAATACATGATAAGAAGAAATCAAAGAATAGTATAACCATCTAACACAAATTCAAGTAATGTAACAACAACATAGAAATAAATTGAAAACCACATCGAGGAAAACATCTAGAGGAAGATAAGAACAACTTACAACAATTCAGTTGAGTGAGAAAAGTACGACACGTTCCACACAAGCTAAGATAATGTCCAGTTCAGGTAGTAATTAACTAGCCTAATTTTTTTTTCAAATTTTGGGGACATTACATTAACCCTTAATTAGAAGAAATAGGTTCCATCCTTGTAACACCACTGATTTTATGCAATACATTGTCATGTCATGAAATGGCTCAGCTCTCTCTTATTTTAGAAAATTTAAAACTTCTATTGTGTCAGTGTTAAAATCGAAAATGGTAGTTTTCATATAAAAGGTACTCGAGTCCTTTATGAATATTCGTGATTTCCAATTGCTCAACTAGAAATTTGTGTTATGATTTCTTAGTCTATTCACAAGTTCTCCTTTATAGTTATCGTCAATCAACCTAATTACATACACGTTGTGTATATATAGATCTGTGGAATTTGTGTAATATCCCAAATTTTTACCTAACACTTATGGGCATAAACCCCATTGCTTATGATGTTACTTTGATGTTTCAATTGGTATATTGGGTCTAAGGCCCCACTGCACATGAACATGATGATTTGTTTGATATATTGGGTGTAATCCAATTGCATATGTTTTATATATGATTTCATGTGTTGGGATTTGACCTTAAAGCACATAATTGATGATATTTTTTGTGTTGAGCGAGGAGCTCTGGAGCACATGGGTAATTGATGTTTTTGTTGAGAGAGAAGCTATGGAGAACATGAGTTTTTATATTTGTGTTGAGCGAGAAGCTCTAAAAAAATGATTTATGAAAACCTTTGTGCTGACCATGAATCTCTGAAGCGCATGAAAAGATAAAATTTGAAGTGTTAGGCATAATCCTTGGAGCCTTCTAACTTGATGTTGAAAATAAGCTATCGAACATCATATATTTGACCTTTGTATCCCTAGGTGTATCCTATAAGTACATCCTAGCATTAGTCTTGAGCGAGGAGCTCTGGAATTGCACTAAGTGTTTAACTCCTTATTTTTAGCGTTGAGTATGGGCTCTGGATAAGCGCTAGGAGTTACTGAAAAGAATTAATATGTTGAGTGAAAAGGACTCTGAATTTTTGTATCTCATCAAGTACTGAATAACTACCATGTTATATAAGAGAATCTAACATGCAAGGAGGTTCAGAGTTGCATAACCTAGTTGAACTAACCCCTATGTGAAGGCCTTATTAAAGAAAGTGACTGAGCTAAATGAAAATTGTCATATGTTTTGGGATCATCCTATATGATACCAAAGGATAAAATGTTAACAAGGAGTATATATATAAATATATAATTTATACATGATATCTATAAAGAGTAAGCATAGTAATAATACTAGTAGCTATAAGTAATAAATAAAGGATCCACATATTATTATTATTACTATGATAATTAAATATTCAAATACTTGCAAGAGTCAAAATAGGAACTAGTAAAAAATTTCTAAGTAAATATTAAAAATTACCTAAAGTTAATGAAAATGGTTATTTCAAGAAATCAAATGATTATTGATTTAAGCGCCCCTTTTCCTGAAAAGTATGTCTATAAAGATTCAAGCCAAATAGAGGCTTATGGACTATCAATATATCTATCCTTGGAGGATTCTATAATTTTACCTGAAAATATTCAAGAGAGTTCTTGGAGAATATTTTTCCTAAGAGGAAAATGGAAAATTGATATAGAACATGATATCCCATATAAGGAAGCCTTCCCTTAAGATATCTAAGCTACTTCCATGTTGGAACGAGCTCGGAGGGATCCGGATTGAAACCAACAATGGTTCCGGGTCATGGTTGGGAGGAATGTGGTAGTTCCTAAGTTATTGGATTATCTAAACATAGGTTAAAACTGTCTATGAATTTGTTAATGCTGGGTATTTGAGTGTGCAGGATTTTTAGCCATTGAAACAACTTCATCTTGAAGTTATGAAGTTCTTGATTTTTCCCTTCTAAGATACATAGTTTTTTATAATTATAAGAGGAGGTCAAAATATGAATAAATGTTTAGTATATTTCTTCTAAAAGTTAGGTTATATTTTCTTCATTACCTCTTTCTTCACTTATAGGTTAAATTTATTATGCCCTAGCATATGTATTTATTTTAATAGAGGTGAGTTTGTGTTATCTATTCAAAGATGCTAATCTAGTTAGGAAAATATATCCTATTCTAATCGAACAAGAACCTTTAGTTTTATTTATAGGAGGGTTTGGTTTCTGTTAGTTTGTTTCTGCACTTTATTTCAGCATTTACAGGTCAAAGATCAGTCTTCTCTGAGAGAGGTAAATCTGTGAATAGAGTCTATAGTTTTAAAGTAAAGTTATATTTCATTATTTCAAGAACAAAACATAGAAATAATATCAGATATTTTGTACCTACATATATTTATCCCTATCTAAGGCAACTTTATCAACCTAGAACTATTTAAAACGAAGCCTATATCTTATCTCTGCTCATAGATTTCATATTTCTAGTAGGATTGCAATTATTTACAATAAATAAAACTACTATCTATAGCCCTGATATAAATTAAATACATAAAATTATAACTTGAATATAATTTGTTGAAACTTTAAAATAAAATATCATAAAACAAACCATTTCCATTTTTATAACTTTAAACATCAAATTCCAAGCTATCGATACCTCTAAGGTTTGTAGACCTTATTTCATTATAATTCCTAACCACACTATATACTATAAACATAAAGAATCAACCATAAATTTAAGGAGAAAAATCATTATTAAATATTGTCTCCATTAAGAGGTTACACGATCGAATCATGTCGGCATTTATGCCAAAAAACAATATCCACACACACATGACCTTAAACCCATGTAGCCTAGGATCGATTCGTGCGGGCTCATGGATTAAAAACCAAGGTTACATCAAAACCATGATAGGCATCAAATCCTATAGGGTTCACTTGCAACATGTACCAATGTTGTAATAGCTTACAAGTATTCCACACAATCTACGCTAAACAACATTTAAAATGCAAGAAGTGTTAAAACCATAAATCGAAATCATTTCCCTTTCAACATTTCCACACAGTAATACAAACAAAATATACACGCTTTAATCATATTCTAGGCCCATGGTCAAGAAGCAAAGGAAATTCCATTAACATAAACCATAAGAAATTAACCATTGTCTACTCTATCACATCTACGACATCCACATTGCAATGTTAAAAAAATAGCTCATGACCATCCCCAACATTAAATCATAGATAAGTACACAAACACCATAAATCACCATTAAACAACATTTCACCATTACATTACACAGACACGAATTGGAAAGAGTGCCATTTACAACAATAGCACGACTGTAAGCTAAAACAACTCTTTCAAAATACCCAAAACAAGATTTTGAAGTACAAACATCAAAATACATAGATTCATAAAATTTTCAAGCTAAGTGAGAGTGTCCACAAGTAATTACTAGCTGTGAATGCATACATTTATACCCATTGTAAAAATATAAACAAAAGCTTGACACAGTCGCAATTCAAGGCACTGATTCAAGGCACCATTGCAAGCAATGGTACTACCACCATTTAAGACCCGTCATCAAAACCAAAATGCAGAATCTTTGATTAACCATATATCTATGCTTTCAAGATACCAACCCAAAAATACATTACAAACATGAGTCGTGACAGTCATGGCACAAAGGTGCTAAACTCAAATATCTTAAACCCAACACTTCATACTCATTTCTGGATGCCTTTAAATTAAAACAGACCTTTACACTGTCAAAACCCTTAACCCAAACATATATTCATTCATCATTACAAATGTAGAGCTCAAAGATCTGTCAAAACATCCATACGTAGAGGTAAAAAGTGCATCCTTGTTTATACATGGCTTACCCATGAAGGTTATGCGTCGACAACCTGAGAGACAGATGACCCGCGCAATGGAAGCCCTGCCACCTACAAACAAGGGACAAAAAACCTTTATAAGTATATCAATCCTCCAACTGAAACAACAAGTAAGAAATGCAGGAAACCCAGGTGGAGAGCATACCTTCCAGGGCATAGATGCGAGCCAAACCTCACGAAGTCATGAACAAAGCCAGAGAGATGAATAGAGCACAAACACCATAGAGCCAAATGAATCGTTCACCCACCATAGACCAAGATTAATGCTTGATCTTACCCCATCCCAAGGACAATTTACTCTTCCACCCTGTCCACCACCAAAGTCAAAATTTCTCCTCATGTCTATAGTCCCAAAACCCAAACGCGACTTGGTAATTGAAAATGCCTTTGCACATAAACCCCCCATCATCATATTCGTTGACATTACTAAGACAAGATTTATGGAATATGAAATATACCATGAATGGCTCCATATGCATATACCTTATGACAGGTAAACTTTAAATACATCATGGCTAAGTCTTATGACTTAAGCCTAAGTAACCTACAAGCATAAAAACATTTAAACCATACAAATACTAAGCTTAGGATTGAAATTTATTTAATTCTTAAAACCATGATAACAATGTTAACTAGTTAAACGTAGGCCTAAATAAACCAATCCATGCGTGAAAAATAACACTAACAGTAGATATAAGATTTGCTAGGATAGGAATTTGGTCCTCTTGTCTTCACAAGCAATGGAGTTGTTTTAGCATAGGTAGCTTGTCAATGTTTAGTTGTCATAGCAAGTTTTCATCACCTATTAAACCTGCACAAAATGAAGAAGGGTTCCATTAGTTCAACATGAAGTAAGTAAACCTTGCAATGTCAAGTAAAAACTATTTACCTCTCCAAGTGGTATTATTAGGGATATAAGTCCCACCACTCCACTCCTTGACAATTAAAATTTAAGTCAGGACTTCCCATAAACAAACAAACAAAACTTATAATCCAGGAAGTAAAATATAACTAAACACCCATCCACATGCATGATAGGAAATAATCAATGAACAATATAATCATATAAATTAGATCAAGTAACATAAACACATTATAGAATTACATTAGTAATCACATCAGAAAAAAATCTAGAAATAATAAGAACAACTTATGACACTTCAGTTTCACAAACAAAGATCAACACATTCCGTGGAAGGTAAGTTAATGTCCAGTTCAGGTAGTATTTAACTAGCCTAATATAAAAATTTATTTTCAAATTTTGAGGACATTACAAGTTGTATCAGAGCCTATTTTCAACACTAAGAGACCTAATGGGCGTGCCAGACATTCGTTGCAGAAAATAAAGTATGTTTTTAATTTTGTTAACTAACATATATTTTTCCTGTTATCAAAAATTTGCAATTGTAGGATGAAAATAAAATTTCAAATCATGAACATAGAAGAGGATGACAACTGGAAAGGAAAGTTGAATACCCCCACCCGTGAAATGGAACTAGTGGTAGAACTAAATTTTGATAGACTGAAAACCATACAAAGTCTTCAAGCAGACTTACAGAGTTCCAAAGATGATAATATGAATGAAATAAAGGAACAAAAATAAATTAATGATTCCTTGATGCAAAACATGATGGGAGGAATCCCATAGGGAAATCCCACACATTCAACGAACAGGTTCAATAAAAATTTTACCATAAGCCGACCACCAACCCAAGAGAAGAAGGAAAAAAATAACATACCCTTGAACCTCCAGAAAGAGATTGTCACAATCCTTCTAGTGATGATTCTATTTCTCC
This sequence comes from Pseudotsuga menziesii, assembly GCA_001517045.1. Classification (NCBI taxonomy): domain Eukaryota; kingdom Viridiplantae; phylum Streptophyta; class Pinopsida; order Pinales; family Pinaceae; genus Pseudotsuga; species Pseudotsuga menziesii. The sequence continues at coordinate 323,903 of LPNX011235235.1, forward strand.
TTGCAAAAAGAAACATAGAAGTTATGGAAATCTCCAGGGAGAGTTCAAGAAGATAAAAGCCCCAACCTATGAAGGAGAGATGAACACAGGGGATAAAGAAGAAGAATTGATTCTAGGTATGAGCAAATATTTTTGAGTACACAAATACTCTAGTGAAATGAAATCTTGTCTATGCAATATGGAAAAGTAGCTAGATGGTGGAGAGACCTAAATCATACCAAGAAAGATGAGGTAAGAGAAATCAAATGGACTAATTTTCCTAAACTGTTTCAAGAGAAATACATGTCTGAAACATTCTTCGGTAGAAAGGTGAAAGAATTTCATGAATTAAGGATTGGTTCCATGACTATGGATACTTTCATTAACGTATTTTTGGATATGTTACATTATGTGCCTTATAGAAAGGACAAGAACATGAAAATACATTAGTTTTTAGGATTTCTTCCTCCCAAATTTTGGGATAGGATTGAATTTGAGATGCCTAAAACATTGGGCACTTGATCCGTCGGATCTCAACTTGAGTGCATTAAAAGTTTATGTAAAGAATGCGTTTTCCAGTTTGCTTAATTCATGAACCAGCATTAACATAAATTAAATGCTTAAAACAGAAATGAAAAGCAAAACTGATAAACAGACGTGGGAAAAACACAGAATCAGAGAGCCACAAAATAGAAGTTGATAACGGAGTTCACCCCCTCCACTGGGCTATGTCTCCGGGTCCCTCTCCAATGGGTACCGATCCAATTAATCTCTTTAAGATGGTACAAAATGGTTCTGGAATCAATATTCAGCAACTGCAAATAGAATGATGTACAAAGTCTTTAAGACCTCTCTTCTGGAAATTACAATTAGCCTTCAAAAGGAAAAGAAAGTTAAATTATAACAGAGAATGTCGACTTCAGAAAGAAACAACATCTGAAAATTAACAGCAAAACTCTCTTTTCCTCTGCCTCTGCAAAATCAAATTCAGCAGCTGTACAAACAGAATGCTGGAGAGAAAGTCCTCAAGACTCCTCTCTGGAAATTACAATCTGGTCTTCAAAAGCAAATAAGCCAAATTATAACAGAGTATGGTCGAATTCTAAATAAAAACAACAATCTGGATAAATTACAGCTGAACTCTTCGGGGCTCTGTTTTTATCTCTGCAAACTTCTCATAACAGAAAAAAAAAAGGATGTCCCCCTTTTTCAATGTGGCCAGAATCACCTTTATAAAAGCGTTCAGATCCCGGATAAGTAACAGTTCAACTCGTTTCATCATCACAGCTGCTATCTTCTTTATTTCCGATACAACCATAACTAAAACTAAACCATGCAATCCTGCCAAATCGCCACACAAGTGTTATGTTACTATGACGTTCCATATCCCTGAGACATTGCAAAAGGTGTTACACATATCATGTTATCCTCTACTAAAGGTGGTGATGGTTCTGTTTGCCGGTTAAATGTTACAACCCGCCAAACAATGGATATCCATTACATATATGTTTTTCCAAACTTTGCCTTTTAATGTGACATTGCAACCACCACCCAATATAACATAACCACTAGCTAACATAACGTAACCGCCAGCTAATCGCACACCCAATGCAATAAGCATTTGATGTTACCATTTTATTTGTGGAGCGTGCCACAAATGTCGTAGCATGTTGCAGTATCCACAACATCGTAGCATCCTCAAATGTCACAGCATATAACTAAGCTCCCCAACATCATAGCATCCATAACGTTGCAGCATCAAGCATCCATAACGTCGCAGCATTGCAACATCCGTCGTCGCAGCATCCATAACATCGTAGCATCGCAGCGTCCAAAATGTCACAGCAAACATGACCGCGTGGGCTTTTCACGAACCAGGTGATGTTCCACTTGACGGTGCGTAAGCTGTGTGGCCCATGCTATAACTGTGCGGCTGTAACTACGCGGGCTATAACTATGCGGGCTATAACTGTGCGGGCTATGCTGTAACTGTGCAGTGTTTAGCATATGAGTTAAAAACATAGATTAATAACCATTGTACCATATTAGATCAGTGTAATTTTTGAAGATGAATAATCCACCAGATCATTCCTCCCCATTGGAGAGATTTTGGACCACCAAAAGTCGGTGTTACTCTGCAAGTAAGTGAGGATACTGCTTCCTCACCTTTCCAATCTCCACACATCCTTTCAATATTTCCTTGGTGATCTGCAACCAAACTTGCTTTTCAACTTCAAAAGGATGATGGTTTTCATGTCTGGCTTTGCAAATTGCCCGACTCTTCTCCTGTTGTTCTTGCACTATCTGCTGCACTGTTTTCTTTGCATCATGATGTCCACCTCTCACATATTTTGTGCCGAAAGAAAATTCCACATGTGACTTCAAGAGATAACAAAAACAAGTCTCAAAAGGAGATTTAATGCACTGCATGTGCTAAAACTGTTCATCCCAATCCTTAGGATCACAATAAGTCTGGAGAACTTGAATGACTGTTCTACTGACTACCCATGTTTTCCCAATAACATGTGGATAATACATTGTGCTCCTTTCAAAATTAGTGTCCCTAAGACTCCATAAAACTGACAAAAATTGCCCCAATATTCGGAAGTGCCGAACATGTACAATAGTCATAGGAATCCCAACATGAACCCCAATATACTGAAAACACAAACTAATTGGTAGTCTCTCATCAAAGTCCCTTACAACATTTTTACAAGGACGAGATGAAGTATGAATAGGTGTGTACAATCCCAACCCTTGATCAACAATATTTCACATCACATAATTCCTTACATAATCATAAAACGTCTTTTGAATAATCATCAGATTCATGCCAAAATTTGGGAAAGGCATGCTTTACTGCAACTGCACTTCATGTTGTACATCTCTGGTAAGTGATAGTCTTTCAGGTTCCTATAACAAAGCACCATACTCGGGAACACTTTTAATTAAGTTAATTCCATGTTCCATATTACCACTTTCCAATGATTCACATTTAATAGCCATTAATGAAAACTTGAACTTGCATCAATGGAAAGAGATATACCTTTATCTTTACCTCGGATCCCTATTGTTGTGATCTTAGTCTCATCACCTGAATCAGCTCCCAAGTCTTGAATTACGGCTGCAGTAGCTTCTTGATTATCCTTATATTTGTTTTTATTTCCTCCATACTTCTTTGGCCTTAACTCCGGATGAAGTTTCCAACACTTAGAGACATCATGTCCCTTCTGACAATGTGAGCATGTGGGTTTTTCACCCTGTTTCGTGATGGTAGCTGTTTTCTTTCCCCTACCTTTGCTTTTATCTTTGTTGTCAAATTTAGATGGCTTCTTCATAAAAGAATCATTATCATGCTTACCCCTGGCTTCTAAATGTGTATCTTGAACACATGCATCATCCAAATTATCGGGGTTAAACATCAACAAAGTATGCTTCAAATAAGAATGCATGCCACCAATGTACTTAAGAAGAGTTTCCTGTGTATCTAATGAAAAATTCAATGCAATAGCCCTCCTCCTGAATTCATGAGTATAATCTTGAATGCTTTGTCCTTTAGCTTGTCTAAACATTTTCCAACTCATGGTTAATTGTTGAATATGTCCTAAAGGATAAAATTGCTTCCTTAATACTTTAATGAATTCATTCCAAACTGAAATAATTTTACCATTATTTTGAAGATCTTGCTGAATCTTGCTCTCCCACCAAGTAAGAGCCATACCACTCATTCTCAAAGTCGCCAATTGAATCCTGAAAGGGTCATCATTAATGCCCTGCACCCTGCAATATACTTCAAGCTGCTTGATCCAATTGTCTAACTTTTCAGCATCTAAATCTCCATCATAAATTAGTAATTCAAATTTTACATCCAATTTGAAATAAGGCATATTAGTATTTGCGTTATTCAAATGAGAAGAATGAGAATAAGAAATTTTTTTATTAGTTTCAAGAGGATCACCATCACCTCCTACTCCTTTACCCTTTTCTTCCTTCTTCACTTATGCATCTCTGGATGAAGATCCTTCTTCTTTCTTCTTCCTTTTTGCTCGCTCATCGAGTAGAATTTCCATCATGGCTTTCATGCTCATAAAAGCCTCCAAAAACTCAGTTTCTGACATAATGGGTTTTATCCCGTTCTGTATGTCCTTCTTCTTCCCCTCGTGGAGAAGACATGGTTCTTGAGAATGTTCTCCTTGAGCCAATATCAGGATCTACTTCAATTAATTCTCCTTCACCAAGCTTGAACCCGGACCTGGTAAGCATTCACAAACTTGCACAAGCAGTTAACCTGCTCTGATACCATAATATGATCCGTCGAATCTCAACTTGAGTGCATTAAAATTTTATGTAAAGAATGCGTTTTCCAGTTTGCTTAATTCATGAACCAGCATTAACAGAAATTAAATGCTTAAAACAGAAATGAAAAGCAAAACTGATAAACAGACGTGGGAAAAACACAGAATCAGAGAGCCACAAAATAGAAGTTGATAACAAAGTTCACCCCCTCCACTGGGCTACATCTCCGGGTCCCTCTCCAATGGGTATCGATCCAATTAATCTCTTTAAGATGGTACAAAATGGTTCTGGAATCAATCTTCAGCAACTGCAAACAGAATGTTGTACAAAGTCTTTAAGACTTCTCTTCTGGAAATTACAATTAGCCTTCGAAAGGAAAATAAATCTAAATTATAATAGAGAATGTCGACTTCAGAAAGAAATAGCATCTGAAAATTAACAACAAAACTCTCTTTTCCTCTGCCTTTGCGAAAATCAAATTCAACAGCTGTACAAACAGAATGCTAGACAGAAAGTCCTCAAGACTCCTCTCTGTGTTAGCACTCAGAATGTACCCAGGTTGTAAAAGATAAATTCCAAGGTAACAGCATAACCATTTTTAGAAAGAAACTGGATTTTCTTTCCAGAGAGTGATCTCTCAAATACAGATTTCACAAGGCCAGATATAATTCAAACACTTAAAAGTTGTATAAAAGGTTGAAACAATAAGTAACCATTTGGCAATGGAGTCACATATACATAAAGATATCATAAAGACATATGCATGAGATTTTGTCAAAGGCAAGATAACCATTCCACCAGAGTCATTCATTTAGTTCGGGTGAGACAGAAGAAACAAGGAACAGTCCATTAATACAGAGCATGAAAGATGAGTTCTATATTAAATTTATTAGAAACATTCATAAAATATATAAAACGATGATCAGAGCATAAACAATATGAATTCTAACCATTCAACACTATGCTTCAGATATGAAGAAAAACATAATGAAGTGTTACACTAGAAAAACGATCACAGAAAAAGAGAAATACAGACTGTAATGTAAATGACGCAGGAATCTATGATAACTATTATGCATTCGCTTTGTTATTCAAAAAAAATATATGTCAAAAGAAGAAATAGTCAAAAACAAGATGGGTTCCAACCCCCATCATATATAATAGATGCACTTATATACATAAAATTATTTCATCTTCCAAGAAGATTTATAACTGAATAACCGGCTTAATCAAAGTCTTGTAACTATATTCCTAAATCCTAGGAATAAGCTACTAGATTCGATCCTAACAGATCATTAAGTTAAAATCAACTCGGTAACATGGCCTTGTCCAAGCAGCTCCTCAGCGCGCAACACCTGTCTTCATGAATGAAGGATATATTTCGTTTCTCCGAATCTTTCTATGGCTCTCCATTGCTCTGCATTTGGAATATCATATTCGATCACCTCACGAATGGACACCTCCAGCTCCATGTAGGATTCATAAGAGACCTTAGGAAACTTTCCCCTGATGATTAGGAATTTTTGTAGTATCTCAAAATCTTATGTCAGCTTATCCATGATGACTTTCCCTATCAGCCCCTTTTCCAGATCGTCAAATTTGGAATGATCCATGTGGCTTTGTACCAACAGGTTGTCATAGTGCTCTTGTGAAAGCATTCGTCCCTCTTCATCCCAAAAGGAAGGAAGCCCATCTTCGAATAGTTCTTTGAAATCCTGTTTGAAATCATTAACCTGTGAGATCATTTCATCAGCTTTGTCTTGGACTGCCTTCATTAGATGATGCTTATGGATAAACTTTTTGACCCACAGTACCATTTCTATCCTGTCCTTTACACCTATATCATGCAGCTTTTGATATGTCAATGAATTTAAGAATTTTAACACATTCTGGGCTGTGGCGAGGGGTTTCCTCTCCATAGTTTCATTTACTAACTTCAGCCTCTGATTGGCCAGATTCATCAATATGCTTTGATCATCAATGAAATTTAAATAGTGCCTAAATTTAGTAATATCTATGGATAATGTATCCCAAATTATGTGCTTTTCTCCTTAGAGAGGACCCTTCCCGATGTTTCTTTCCTTCAGTTCATTAAATTTCTTTTCTCGCTGATTTCTATCTTGCAATATTTTATTTTTATTTTCAGTAACTTTGGCCACCTCGGATTTACGTTTTTCATTTTCCACCTTTAATTCTCTTATTTATTCATCCTTCAAGCTGACCTGGGACATAGGCACTAGTAAGTCATCTGCAGAAAAACCGTTTAATGGTTTCTCAATATTCACAATGGACAGGTCTTCATCAGTGGGAGTCTGGCTCATCAACTCCTCCATAATCTCTTTTTCATCGATTGGGTCCTTTTTCAACAGGGATATTTTGGCTATTAGCTCATTCCGCTCTGTTTCCCATTTGTATTTTTCCTCTTGTAATTTGATAGCTCTTCCTTTATGCTCCATCATCTATAGGTGAATTTTGTCTTTCTCTTCTTGTAATGATAATAATTCGGATGATTGAACATGTTCAGTGCTTGGGGTCTTCAACCTTTTCTTCAAAACCTGGGGGGCGTTGTCCTTTTCTTCCAGAAGTCTTTTGATTGCCTGGGTGTTATCTCTTTCATTTCCTGAGCTGATAATGTCTTCTTGTAGCTTTTTAATTTGAATATCATTGGCCTTATTTTCAACTTTCTTCTGTTTTAACTGAACCTCTAACTTGTCTACCAAAATTTGTAACTTATTAACCCTCATCATAGCATGCAATAAATATGAATAAATAATGTCACTTGTTTGCTTATGTAACTGTATTTTGTCTGGTACACTAATCTTCTCCAATCTTACTTCCATTTCTGACATATTCTTATACTTACTATGGCCAATTTAAAAGTATTTCTTTCTATGTCCATGGTAGAAATCAAGAAATTTTTTGGATTATTTAAACTCCTCACTCGCGGGAGTATATTCCTTGTCTCTTCTAGGGACTGCTTTCGCTTCCCCACATAACTGGCCATGAGCTCCTCTTTGGAATTCAAAACTGGGCTTGATTCTAAATTATCTACACCTTTAAAAGAAAACCGATTCACCTGTATAGATTTTGTTGTAACTAAAGCAACTCTTTTTAAATCGTTTGAAATCTCTTCACTTAAAACTCCACCATCTTGAAACAATTTGGCCTTTTTGTGTGACCCATCCTCAGCCACTTCCATGCTTTCAACTTCAGAAAGACTTCTTTTAGCTACAATATAAGGACCATCTATCATTTGAGATACTGCAACTGGTATAATACTTGCACTTTCATCAGATCTTGGAATTTCCATAAAATAAAACAAATTGGATGTCTCGTTCAGGCTTTCAATAACTTGGTGGTCAAATGGCTTGTTTTTGTTTTCCTGCTTTCTCAAGGAAATTACATGATGAGGATCATAATTTACCCTTTGCTCCTTTTAAAATTCCATTCTTTCCAACAATTTTTCTATAAACACCAGAGCACCTTTATTTTTGAAAATAAAAGAACCAACTTTGAGAGGGAACTTGATATTTGAATATTTCTTAAAGGCCCCAAAGTGTTCTTCTTCTGAATGCAATCTTTGTCTCATAAACTCTAATGCAAAAATTCTGGGGGTAAGGAAAGCAGGTAACCTATATGGTTCTCCAGTAAAACCAGATATTCTCAAAACTGTGGAATCCTTATACAGAAACCAATCTTCGACCCTATCCTCAGGTGAGGATTGCATCATGTATTTCATCTCTTCTAATACCCAGGGTAGCACTTCATCAAATAACATCTTGTATATTTCTAACATGATAGAATTGGCAAATTCAAACATGTTGATTTGCTTGGGCAAATCTATAGATAACATGGTACTCAAAAACTGCAACCCGGTGACGTTCGAACACAGCAACATGTTCAGTAAATAAGTATGAAACTTGAAGAATATGACCTTTGGAAATTCACTCAATTGAAGATGTATAGCTTCTGCTAAGTACTCGTCTAAACTGAGTACATGAACTGACTGAGACTCAGAACTCAATGAACTGATTTTTAATAGAAAACCTAAGATGACTTCATTTACATGACAATCATCATCTAGACCCAAAACCTCACAGACTAAGGACACGACTAATTGCACTTCATCTTTGAAAATATGAACATGATATGGGGGGAAAATACCATCTAATGACTGACCCTCGTTTAAGATGCTAGACAAGAATTTGCAGCGAACCTCAGTTCCACAATTTTTATACATTTCCGCTAGAATGGACTCATTTACAGGTTCACGACTCTCAGGGTAGTTATTGGGCAAGTTCAGATTTTCACCGATGACCTTGGCATCAATTTTACACAGGATCCTAGACATGGATTGACTGACAATAACTATCTGAGAAGAAGAATAATTAACTACGCACCACTCTGTGAACTCAGGAAAATGTAGGGTTTGCTCAACAACAAAATAATATAAAAATGATTTACAAGCATTAAGGATATCATTACCCTGCGAATTGTATTGCCACAATCTCTCTTTGCTAACTGATACACTTCTTACAGACAAGAAAGGGTCACATACTCCTCTGTCCCTATCAACCAGGTATTCCTCTCTATCATCCAAAATACGACTAAAGCCTTGCAAATCCTTTCCTTTGTCCATAATTCAGTCAACAATGGTAATTAGGTGGATGAATTTCAGGCGTTTGGGCCTTACCTGTTACTGTGACTGTGTGTATTTTAGATTGACTGTTAGAGGTTGGCGAGCATGCAGGTCCTTTTCATTCAACCGGTGCCAATAAAAAACAATTCTTCAACAAGTCAACTTTGTTTATATAGGACCCCACTCCGGAGGCTCCCCTTTAATGGTTTCCGCCAAACCGCTTTTTCCCGTGGAATGCACCATGAGCTATCGCGTGTACTGTGGTTTGCATTCCACTACCACCTTTTTCCTCCAACCACCACGCAACTTCCTTCTCTGGATCCGTCAACGACCGTTGATATATTTCGCCTTTATTTCCCAGCCGTCGAATGAAGCAACACGTACCCTATTCCGCTGAGCTCCTTTGTTTTATCAAATGTGCAAGTCTACAGGGTGGAGTTCACAATGACCGTAGATCTCATTGAGCCGGATCAGCAATCGTTGATCTTAACGTCTCTTCGAACACCCGTATATCCTTATCTTTCCCGGATCTTTATAAAGTGGACACATTATAAGCCTTCGATCTCCATCTCCTCGCTTTGCACCATTGGATCCCATGATAATTCATCACTTACTCGCCCTTTGTCATACCCTTATACCATGATATTTAACCAAAGTTTGACAAGAAACCATTATTTCCTTTTTATCATGGTCCCTTTGAGCCTCTGCTAGGTAGGGTTTTTAACAACTGGCTCCATCTGGGAATGATATCCTCTCTGCGAGGTATCAAAGAACTCGTAGACCAGGTGCCTGTCTTTAATATTTCACAGTAACTTCCAGAAAACTTATCTTTTGTTTTTTCATAATTATACATTTTTTATTTTTTATTTTTCAAAAGGAATGGCATGCCTCCTGATTTTTAGGGCTTTCACCACGGGCTTCAAACACACTCGACCTACCACCTGTATCAACTTGTAAAGAAAATAAATATTTACAGACTATAATACAAGTTTTACCCTTCTCCTTAGGACAGGTAATGTTTTAGATACCTTCCATTTACAAGGTTACTTTCCATAGGTTCCCCATTCGTATATTCTAGCAGAAATGCCTTTTGTCCTCTGTATCCAACAACAACATAAGGACCTACCCACATATGATCAAAATTCCCATGTTTGTCTTCTTTAGGAGCATCCCACTTCAAAACCAAATCATCAATTTGAAACTGCTCTTCTTTGATTCTTCTGTCAAAAGTATTTTTCTTTTTTTCTTGATGTAACTGCACCTTATCACAAGCCTTATTCCTTCGCTCTTCCAACTCAATAATCTAATTTATCCTCCTTTGCATGTGATTTGGTTCTTCCTGCTGATCCTGGAAATATCTCATAACTGGAACACCTAACGATGCTAGAAAAACAACTTAAGTTCCATACACCAGCTGGAACAGAGACATGCCGATTGATCTTTTGGTACTAATCCTGTCAGCCCACAGAGCATACTTGAGCTTGGTGTGCCAGGACTTCTTATTATCTTCCAACAGCTTCCTGGTGATCCTTACTAGGCTTTTATTTGAAGATTCAGCTAACCCATTTCCCTGCGGATAATAGGCAGTTGAATGATTGAGAGTTATATGATATTTGTGACAGAATTCAATCATTTTCTTGGACTTAAAAGTAGCTGCATTGTCTATTACTATTCTTTTGGGGAATCCAAATCGAGCCAATATGTTTTCCTCAAGAAAGTCAATGATTACAATTTCAGTGGCTCTTCTGGTGGGAATCGTTTCAATCCATTTTGTAAAATAATCCGTAGCTGTCAAGATCCATTTGTGTTGTCCTAATGAATTTGGGTGTATCTCGCCAATAAAATCCAAACCCCACTATTGGAAAGGAGCTTCTATTGTTATTGGATTTAAAGGAAGAGGAAGTACCTTTCTCTTACCATCAAAAGTTTGGCATTGATGACACCTGCTGATTTCTTTATACACATCTGAAAATAATGTTGGACAATAATAACCTATTCTTAGAATTTTGTTTGCAGTCACCTTCCAAGAATGATGTCCTCCACAATCTTCCTTATGAAATTCTTTGGCTGTTTCTTGAGCTTCATTTTCTAAAAGACAGTTTAGTAATATTCCTCCGGGGTCTTTCCAATAAAGATATTTATTTATAATACAATATTTGGCATCTTTCAATTTTATGGATCTCACCCTTGACTTACTCAATCCTTCTGGTGCTTGTAAATTTCGAAGGACGTAAACAATATCAGAATACCATGGAGATGCCACAAAATCAGCCACTGCTTCCACTTCTGTATCCAACTGATGAACCCGGTAAGATAGGAAATTTATTTGTAAAGCCTCACAGTTTGAATTAGCCATCATATTTGCTAATCCTTGTCCCTTGACCAGCTTAGTAGGCTTTATCTCTATGTCGTACTCCACTAATGTAGCTATCCATTTTTCCCTTCTGCCTTCTGGATCAGGTTGTGTCAAGATTCCTTTTACTGCAGCCATTGGAACATGTACAATTATGTGTGAATGCAGAATATATACTCTGAAATATCTCAAGGCTTTGACTAAAGCATATGCTTGCTTCTCCATGATGTCATATTTTAATTCCCCATCCCTCAACATCTTGCTGAAAAATGCTATGGGTTGTTCCAAGTTCTCATTATTCTTCTGCAATAAAACTGCTGCTATAGTATATTCTAAAGCATATGAAAATACTGAGAAATATTTGGTAAAATATGGACTCACCAACACAGGAGCATCTGATATTTTTTTTTTAATTTCCCAAATAGACTTTCTAGCTTCAACATTCCATTTCACCTCATGACCTTTCTTCAACATATTTGTGATATTCATTAGGATCTCAAAAAAACTTGGAACAAACCTTCTTAAAAAATTCACTTGCCCCAAGAAAGATTATATCTCCTTTTTAATCCTGGGTTCACCTACTTTAAAAATTGCACTCACCCTTTTAGGATCAATTTTTATTCCATCCTTGGATATTATATGGCCCAACAACTTTCCTTCTTCTAATGCAAAATTGGATTTCTTCGGATTCAATGATATACCAAAATTTCTACACTTCATGAAAACTTTCTCTAAATGATGTAAATGTTCTCTGTCATATTTTGAATAGACTGTAATATCATCCATGTAGATTACCACAAAATTCCCAATTTCTCCTGCAAAAGCAATGTCCATAGCTCGCTGGAAAGTAGCTCCTGCATTCATTAGGCCGAAAGGCATCTTTGCATACATAAAGGTGCCCCAAGGTGTAGTAAATGCAGTTTTCTCTTGATCTTTAGGTAATACTTTGATCTGATTATAGCCAGAAAAACCGTCCAACATTGAAATTCTCTCAGCTCCAACCACTTTCTGCAAAATATGATCCATCTTTTGCAAATGATAATTGTGTTTCATAGAAACTTTATTTAAATTTTGGAAATCTACACACAGTCTGATTTCTCCATTCTTCTTTCTAACACGAACCAGATTTACAACCCACTTAGAAAACCTTAGAGTTACAATGATCTTGGCATCAAATAATTTTTTAATTTCCTTATCAATGATGGGAAGTAGCTAAGGATTTATCCTTCTGAGCTTCTGTTTGAAAGGTTTCTCCCCAGGCTTTATAGGAATAGTATGATGTATGATAGAGGTATCATATTCCTTAAGGTCTTCATAACTCCAAGCGAAGAAATCTGTATACTTTTTCATTAAATTCACATATTCTTCTTTTTCTTTTTTAGGCAATTTCTTGGATACCTTTATAATCTTAGGATTCTCTTCAGTGCCAATATTCCTATATTCAACAACATTCTCAACAGGCTTTACTTTGGGATTCTTAGCCACATCATTCTGATCAAAAATTTTTTCCAAAGGAATCAAACCCCTTCGTATGAAATTATTTTTTAATTGAATAATATCTTTACCTCCTAAGGTTTCCTTCAACCTTTCAATGCCTTCCTTTTCTTTGTCAATCTCTTCATCATCTTGAAATTTCTCACCACCATCATTTTTGGTGTCAATATGATTATTTACAAATTCTCCTGATAATTCCAAAAACCTTCTGATCTGCATGTCATCTTCAAATACCTGCCAATATTTGGAATTGTCGGGAATAGATGGTCTGTTCACAATGTCCACCTGATATTCTTTCTGACTAGCAATAGGGGTTTTGAATTTTCCAGCAGCTACTGCGAAAGAATCTGCCACCATATTTTCATGCCTGGAAACCACTTGAATCGTGTGCTCTATGAATAAGTTGCCAATCATATCCCACACTTCATTCCTATAATCCTTCATGCGGGGATGCTTGGTCTGATAACTGTCATTCACTTGGTTTATCACCAATTCTGCATCTCCAAAAAAATTTATCCTTTGCGCTCCCAAATCTTTCAAAGCATGTAACCCCAGTAATAAAGCTTCATATTATGCTACGTCATTTGTGCATTCAAATGTTAATTTATATGATGAATATTTGAAATCCCTAATAGGAGAAATTATATACACACCGGCTCCAGCACCTAGTTTTGCAGCAGATCCATTAAAATACATAGTCCATAAACCTTCCCTTTTTGTTTTGCCTCCAAAGCATCTTGTTTCTTCATCTCTTCTTTTTTATCTTCTTTGGACTTCTCCTGTAATGTGGCTCGTAGATCACATGGAACAGTATCATTGAAGAAAATGGAAGACCCCAAATCAGTATCAACAGCATATATATGATGAATTTCAGCTTTATATTGACTGCTCACTACATAAGGAGTTCTTTTTTCACTATATAACCTTCTGCTCCCATCTTGAACAGGAATAGTAGCATATGACATATCCATTTGTAAACTACCTTTTAACTTCGAAGTCCAAGATCTTGACAACAATACCCCAAATTTAGGTGGAATGTTTGCTACTACGACATCCATGACTATAGTTTTAGATGGCAACTTGTTCAGAGTCACTACCATATCTTTGATCAAACCAAGGCATTTTACTCTTTTAGAGTCAAAAGAATACAAATCTTTATAATGCCTTGTCACTTCTAGTCCCAAACTTTCAACTACTCCCTTCAGCATTAAGTTATGTGATGCTCCTGAGTCTAACATAGCATTATGGACCACCATATCATGCACATTCAAACTCAAATAGAAAGGAGGGACCTCTTCATTTTCTAAATTTTCAACCTTTGACCCGAATGAAATAGCAGGATTATCGTCATTCAACTCTAAAATATCAGATTTCAATTCCCCTTGACCTTTGACCATTCTTGTTATAGTGTCTCTATATTCACTGTTTCTCAACAACTCGTTAAATGGAACATAAATTTTTAGCTTTGAAAGCTCATTTTGCAAATTAAAACTGGGACCAGCCCTTTCTACATCAATTGGGGCCACTTGCTTCATTCTTTTGTCCCTTTGTATCTCATTTTCAGCTTCTTTATTTACAAGAGACTCTTTTTGCACCTCTTTTACCTTTTCAACATTTAGGGAACTCATGGAAGGCTGATTTGGATTTGCCTTCCCTTTATTTATAAAAACCTACCCATTTCTCAATCGGATTTTCCTCTACACATCATCCATAGCATGTAAATAACCCCTTTGATACTACTCTATCTCCCTTTCAAATTCTTCACTTCCACCTTCCTATTCAAACATGTTATGTTCTTCTTCAGTAAGATATATTTCTGAATCCAGTTCTCCAAAAACATGAATTTCATTTTCAGTAGGGTCTTCTTCATCAACGACATAATTTTCAGGGAATGGTGGTCGGATTTGCTGTTCTTCCTGATTTCTTGGGTTTCTTATGTCTCTCTGCCTATTTTGTGGAAGAACGGGAGGATTTGGTCTTCTAAAATTGGGGTTCCTGATTTGAGGGTCGACTTGTTCTCTGTTGAACCCCCTATTGTCCATAGTTAATCTATCCATCAATTTTCCCATCGTTTTCAACATCATTAGTAGAGGAAGAAGCAGAAGGCAAATTTTCATCCTTTTTCCTCCTATCAATATCTCTATGTTTCATTTTTCCACTCGCCATCATATTTGCTTCTACTTCCAAAGCATCTGTAAACATTGCAGCAAGGGTTGCTGATTTCCTTTCTCTTAATGAGAATGCAAAATCATTGTCAAAGGCTCCAACATAATGTAATTTGGTAGCGGCCATAGAAGGTTGTATATCTTCCGGAATGGAATTATAAACCCTCATGAACCTGCTAGAGATATCATGGAAAGATTTGAAACCTCCCTTTTTGAGACTGTTATACTGAGACAAGAGTTGTAGAGGATTTTGTTTATCATCCCACCTATCTAGAAATGCATTCTGGAAAGCCTAAAAATTCATTATAGACCCATCTGGAAGATCTTTAAACCATTTCTTTGCCTCACCTGACAAACTTTGAGAAAACAACCGCATCTTGACATTTGGATAATCAACTTCTTCTAAGTCAATGAAATATTCAAACTTGGAAACATGCTGCTTTGCAGTTATGTCACCTTCTCCATCAAACAAAGAAATTATTTGGGAATAATTCTGAGGAAGGTCATGTAATAAAACAAGAAAACGCAAGGGAGCAAATATGGCTGCCATTGGTCTAGGCGGGTTCAAAGGCACTGAAGGCTTTTGAGTATTTTGAGAGGCAGATGTTTCAAATTTCGTATTTTGTTGTAAATCTCTCCAAAGGAAATCCAGGAAATAAGATTCCAATCTACGGGAATCAAACTCAGTATTCTTCAGATTGGACTCATATTTAGTTTTCAACAAACTCCTTCCAACATTAACTTCCCATTCTAAATCAATAGGAGAATCTTGAGAAGATGATGTACAAAACAAAGGAAAACCTAACTTTTCTTTATCTTTTCTCTTAAATAACTTTTTCGGGTCTTCAAGACTTTTTAAAACTTTGGTATCAGAATTACCTCGTGTGTGTATTCTCAAAGTCAGAATGACTCCTTAGGTTCTGAAAAAGTTTTACAATGGAGTCGCCAGGGAAAATATACAACCTTTCTACTGGTAAAAATTCCTGTTTGCCCACATAAATCTTTCTTCAACTTTGTCATTCACCCCAAGGCAGATGTGCACTTTCGATCCCTGTCAACGGCGCCAATTTTTTAGCACTTAAAATGTACCCAGGTTGTAAAAGATAAATTCCAAGGTAACAACAAAATCACTTTTAGAAAGAAACTGGCTTTTATTTTCAGAGAGGGATCTCTCAAATACAGATTTAACAAGGCCAGATATAATTCAAACACTTAAAAATTGTATAAAAGGTTGAAACAACAAGTAACCATTGGGAACTGGAGTCACATATACATAAAGATATCAAAAAGACATATCCATGAGATTTTGTCAAAGGTAAGATAACCATTCCACCACAGTCATTCATTTAGTTCGGGTGAGACAGAAGAAACAAGGAACAATCCATTAATACAGAGCATCAAAGATGATTTCTATATTAACTTTAGTAGAAACATTCATAAAATATCTGAAACGATGATCAGAGCATAAACAATATGAATTCTAACCATTCAACACTATGCTTCAGATATGAAGAAAAATAGAATGAAGTGTTACACTGAAAAAACGATCACAGAAAAAGAAAAATACAGACTGCAATGTAAATGACACAAGAATCTCTGATAACTCTTATGCATTCGCTTTGTTATTCAAAAAAAATATATGTCAAAAGAAGAAATAGTCAACAACAAGATGGGTTCCAACCCCCATCGTATATAATAGATGCACTTATATACATAAAATTATTTCATCTTCCAAGAAGATCTATAACTGAATAACCGGCTTAATCAAAGTCTTGTAACTATATTCCTAACTCCTAGGAATAAACTACTAGCTTCAATCCTAACAGATCATTAAGTTAAAATCAACTCGGTAACATGGCCTTGTCCAAGTAGCTCCTTAGCGCGCAACACATATCTTCATGAATGAAGGATATATTTCGTTTTTCTGAATCTTTCTATGGCTCTCCATTGCTCCGCGTTTGGAATATCATATTCGATCATCTCGCGAATGGAAACCTCCAGCCCCATGTAGGCTTCATAAGACACCTTAGGCAACTTTCCCCTGATGATTAGGAATTTCTATAGTATCTCAAAATCTTCCGTCAGCTTATCCATGATGACTTTCCCTGTCAGCCCTTTTTCTAGATCGTCAAATTTGGAATGATCCATGCGGCTTTGTACCAACAGGTTGTGATAGTGCTCTTGAGAAAAAATTCGTCCCTCTTCATCCCAAAAGGAAGGAAGCCCGTCTTCGAATAGTTCTTTGAAAGCCTGTTTGATATCATTAACTTGTGAGATCATTTCATCAGCTTTGTCCTAGACTGCCTTCATTAGATGATGCTTATGGATAAACTTTTTGGCCCACAGTACCATTGCTATCCTGTCCTTTACGCTTATATCATGCAACTTTTGGTATGTTAATGAATTTAAGAATTTTAACACATTCTGGGCTGTGGCGAGGGGTTTCTTCTCCATAGTTTTGTTTACTAACTTCAGTCTCTGATTGGACAGATTGATCAATATGCTTTGATCATCAATGAAATTTAAATAGTGCCTGATTTTAGTAATTTCTATGGATGGTGTGCTTTGCTCCCTAGAGAGGACCCTTCCCGATATTTCTTTCCTTCAATTCATTAAATTTCTTTTGTAGCTGATTTCTATCTTGCAATATTTTATTTTTATTTTCAGTAACTTTGGCCAGCTCGGATTTGACTTTTTCGTTTTCCACCTTTAATTCTCTTATTTCTTCATCCTTCAAGCTGACCTAGGACATAGGCACTAGTAATTCATCTGCAAAAAAATTGTTTAATAGTTTCTCAATATTCACAATGGACAGGTCTTCATCAGTGGGAGTTTGGCTCATCAACTCCTCCATAATCTTTTATTCATCGATTTGGTCCTTTTTCAGTAGGGATATTTGGGCTATTAGCTCATTCCGCTCTGTTTCCCATTTGTCTTTTTCCTCTTGTAATTTGATAGCGCTTCCTTTATGCTATATCATCTCCAGGTGAATTTTGTCCTTCTATTCTTGTAATGATAATAATTCGGATGATTGAACATGTTCAGTGCTTGGGATCTTCAACCTTTTCTTCAAAACCTGGAGGGCATTGTCCTTTTCTTCGAGAAGTGTTTTGATTGCCTGGGTGTTATCTCTTTCATTTCCCGTGGTGATAATGTCTGCTTGTAGCTTTTTAATTTGAATAGCATTGGCCTTATTTTCAACTTTCTCATGTTTTAATTGAACCTCTAACTTGTCTACCAAAATTTGTAACTTATAACCCTCATCATAGCATGCAATAAATCTGAATAAATAATGTCACCTGTTTGCTTGTGTAACTGTATTTTTTCTGGTAAACTAATCTTGTCCAATTTTACTTCCATTTCTGACATCTTCTTTTCACTTACTATGGCCAATTTAAAAGTATTTCTTTCTATGTCCCTGGTAGAAATCAAGGACGTTTTTGGATTATTTAAACTCCTCACTCGCGGGAGTAGATTCCTTGTCTCTTCTAGGGACTGTTTTTGCTTCCCCACATAACTGGCCATGATATCCTCTTTGGACTTGAAAGATGGGCTTGATTCTGAATTATCTACACCTTTAAAATAAAACTGATTCACCTGTACAGATTTTGTTGGAACTAAAGCAACTCTTTTTAAATCATCTAAAATCTCTTCACTTAAAACTCCACCATCTTGAAACAATTTGGCCTTTTTTTGTGACCCATCCTCATCCACTTCCATGCTTTCAACTTCAGAAAGAGTTCTTTTAGCTACAATATAAGGACCATCTATCATTTGAGATACTGCAACTGGTATAATACTTGCACTTTCATCAGATCTTGGAATTTCCATAAAATGAAACAAATTGGCTATCTCGCTCAGGCTTTCAACAACTTGGTGGTGAAATGGATTTTTTTTGTTTGCCTACTTTCTCAAGGAAATTACATGATGAGGATCATAATTTACCCTTTTCTCCTTTTGAAATTCCATGCTTTCCAACAATTTTTCTATAAACACCAGAGCACCTATATTTTTGAAAATAAAAGAACCAACTTTGAGAGGGAACTTGATATTTGAAGATTTCTTAAAGGCCCCAAAGTGTTCTTCTTCTGAATGCAATCTTTGTCTCATAAACTCTAATGCAAAAATTCTAGGGGTAAGGAAAGCATGTAACCTATCTGGTTTTCCAGTAAAACCAGATATTCTCAAAACTGTGGAATCTTTATACAGAAACCAATCTCCAACTCTATCCTCAGGTGAGGATTGCATCATGCAGTTCATATATCCTAATACCCGGGGTAGCACTTCATTAAATAACATCTTGTATATTTCTGACATGATAGAATTGGAAAATTCAAACATGTTGATTTGCTTGGGAAAATCTGTAGAGAGCATGGTACTCAAAAACTACAACTCAGTGACGTTCGAACACAGCAACATGTTCAGTAAATAAGTATGAAACTTAAAGAATCTGACCTTTAGAAATTCACTCAATTGATGATGTATAGCTTCTACTAAGTACTCGCCTAAACTGAGTACATGAACTGACTGAGACTCAGAAATCAATGAACTGATTTTTAATAGAAAACCTAAGATGACTTCATTTACATGACAATCATCATCTAGACCCAAGACTTGACAGATTAAGGACACGACTAATTGAAATTCATCTCTGAAAATACGAACATGATATGGGGGGAAAAGACCATCTAATGACCGACCCTTGTTTAAGATGCTGGACACGAATTTGTAGCGAATCTCAGTTCTACAATTTTTATACAGTTAGGCTAGAATGGACTCGTTTATAGGTTCACGACTCTCAAGGTAGTTATTGGGCAAGTTCATATTTTCGCGGATGACCTTGGCATCAATTTTACACAGGATCCTAGACGTGGACTGACTGACAATCACTCTTTGAGAAGAAGAATAATTAACTATAAACCACTCTGCGAACTCGAGAAAATGCAGGGTTTGCTCAACAGCAAAATAATATAAAAATGATTTACAAGCATTAAGGATATCATTACCCTGTGAATTGTATTGCCACAGTCTCTCTTTGCTAACTGATACACTTCCTACAGACAAGAAAGGGTCATATACTCCTCTATCCCTGTCAACCAGGTTTTCCTCTCTATCATACAAAATACGACTAAACCCTTGCAAATCCTTTCCTTTGTCCATAATTCAGTCAACAATGGTAATTAGGTGGATGAATTTCGGGCGTTCGAGCCTTACCTATTACTATGACTGCCTGTATTTGAGATTGACTATTAGAGTTTGGCGAGCATGCAGGTCCTTTTCATTCGTCCGGCGCCATTAAAAAACAATTCTTCAGCAAGTCAACTTTGTTTATATAGGACCCCACTCTGGAGGCTCCCCTTTAATGGTTTTTTCCAAACCGCTTTTTCCCGCAGAATGTACCACGAGATATTGCATATACTATGGTTTGCATTCCGCTACCACATTTTTCCTCCAACCACCGCACAGCTTCCTGTTCCGAATCCATCAACGACCGTTGATATATTTTGCCTTTATTTCCCAGCCGTTGGATGAAGCGACGTGTACCCTATTTCGACGAGCTCCTTTGTTTTATCAAACGTGCAAGTCTACAAGGCGGAGTTCACAATGACCATAGATCTCATCGAGCCGGATCAGCAACCATTGATCTTCACATCTCGTCGAACACCCATATATCCTTATCTTTCTCACATCTTTATAAAGAGAAAACATTATAAGCCTTCGATATCCGTCTCCTCGCTTTGCACCGTTGGATCCCATGATAATTCATCGCTTACTCACCCTTTGTCATACCCTTATACCATGATATTTAACCAAATTTTGACAAGCAACCATTATTTCCTTTTTATCATGGTCCCTTCGAGGCTCTGCTAGGTAGGGTTGTTAACACTCTGGAAATTACAATCTGGTCTTCAAAAGCAAATAAGCCAAATTATAACAGAGTATGGTCGACTTCTAAATAAAAACAACAATCTAGATAAATTACAGTTGAACTCTTTGGGGCTTTGTTTTTATCTCTGCAAACTTCTCATAATAGAAAAAAAATGATGTCGTCCCTTTTCAATGTGGCCAGAATCGCCTTTATAAAAGCGTTCAGTACCCGGATAAGTAACAATTCAACTCATTTTATCATCACTACTGCTATCTTCTTTATTTCCATTACAACCATAACTAAAACTGAACCATGCAATCCTGCCAAATCGCCGCACAAGCGTTATGTTACTACGACGTTCCATATCCCCGAGACGTTGCAAAAGGTGTTACACATATCATGTTATCCTCTACTAAAGGTGGCGATGGTTCTGTTTGCCGGTTAAATGTTACAACCCACCAAACAATGGATATCCATTACATATATGTTCCGCCAAACTTTTCCTTTTAATGTGACATTGCAACCACCACCCAATATAATGTAACCGTCAGCTAACATAACGTAGCCTCCAACTAATTGCACACCCAATGCAATAAGAATTTGATGTTACCATTTTATCTGCGGGGCATGCCACAAATGTCACAGCATCCACAACGTCGCAGCATCCTCAAATGTCACAACATATAATTGAGCTCCCCAGCATCGCAGCATCCATAACGTCACAGCATTGTAGCATCCATAACGTCACAGCACCGCAGCATCCGTAACGTCGCAGCATCACAACATTCATAACGTCATAGCATCGCAGCATCCAAAACGTCACAGCATTGCAGCATCCACAAATGTCACAGCAAACGTGACCGCGCGGGCTTTTCACGAACCAGGCGATGTTCCACTTGACAGTGCACAAGCTGCATGGCCCATGAAGTAACTGCGCGGGCTATGCTGTAACTCCGTGGCTGTAACTGCACAGTGTTTAACATATGAGTTAAAAACATAGATTAGTAACCATTGTACCATATTGGATCAGTGTAATTTTTGAATATGAATAATCCACTGGATCAACACTACCCTACACAAAGCTAGGATTTACTATGAGCATGGACAACTGAGGAAAGATAACATCAAAAAAATAAGAGATAGGTCTAAGACCTTCTCAGACAACCGCAAAATAGGTTTCAACCCGGCACCTTATAGAAAACAAAACAACGGCTTTCCAACCATTAAGAACTTTAACAGAACCGATACAAATCCATATGTACCAACACTGAATTCTAACAAACCAACAGCAAATGGGGGAACCAGTGTTTCCCCATCGAAAATCAAATGATGGAAATTCCAACAGCCCCATTATTCCCAAGACTGTAAGAACAAGACCAATGGAGTCTTGCATAACTTGCAAGAAGAACCAACAATAGAGGACACAGCTGGAACACCACGAATTTATGCAGCCTTGGATGGACAACATGAAGACCATCAGGCTACCATGTTTGCGATGGCATTAGAGGAAATTTCAACTCAAAATGGGCCTTTTAACTTTTATTCAAATTCCATGTCATCATGTGTTAGCCAATGAAATTGCTTTAAATTTGATATACCGTATAGGTCTTAAACACTTTTTTAATATAAATTTGGGGATAGGTATCATAAAAAAAGCTACTTTTGTTTGTTTGTATTTTTGACATATCTCCCTGTGTTTTTACTCAAATTTTGATCGGGAGAGCTCGTTGGATGTGGAATTAAATTCTGCATCCAACGACTACCCACTCGGCATACTTTTGATCGACCATGCTACCCCAAAAACAAGAAATACCTGAAAAAATGAAATGATGACATCATCATTCCATTTTTTTAGGTATTTCTTGTTTTTGGGGTAGCGGGGTCCATCAAAAGTATGCCAAGTGGGTACTCATTGGATGCGGAATTTAATTCCACATCCAACGATCTCTCCCGATCGAAATTTGAGTAAAAACACGGGGAGATATGTCAAAAATACAAACAAAAAAGTAGGTTTTTTCTTTTCTTCCTCCAAAATTAATAAATATTATTTTATTATTTTAACTATTATTTTATTAGTTCATTTTATGAGGCCCATTTTGAGTTGAAATTTCCTCTAATGAAGGTGAGGTTTCCAACACTTCTATTTCAATATTGATGAACCCTAGTGCTTGCCAGAGCTATGTATCGCCCAAAATTGTTGATGTATGTAAACTAGATAAAGTAAAACATGATAAACCCTGGCTGGTTCCATTAGCCACGGGTACGGAACAAAATGGGTCTGAAATATTAAAGACTGTGAGGTAAACTTGAATGCTCTTCCTACTAAAATAAACCTGAAAGGATTGTATGATATACTTATCGTCATGGACTGGTTCGAACAACACCATGTCATGCTCGATTTCTTACACAAGTAAATATTGTGTATAGATAGATAAGGGAATCCGTTAAAGATTCAAGGCATACCTAAGAAAGTTTTTGTAAGGAAGATATCTATTTTACAAGAAAATAAGTGCATTAGGAAATTATGCAAACTATTTGCAGTAAACATCCAAGACATAGAATTTCAAAGAGAACAACACATTGAGGACTTTCGAGTCCTCGTAGACTTCAAGGACGTATTTCCTAAGGAAATCCCAGGATTACCACCAAAACAAGACTTATATTTTTCCATAGAAATGACACAAGGATTAGTTATGGCTTCAAAATATCCTTATCATGTGAGCGCACCAAAGTTGGTGGAACTCCAACTTCAATTGTAGGAGTTGATTTAGAAGGGATATATCAGACTAAATGTGTCCCTTAGGAAGCATCGATGCCTTTCATAAATAATAAGGTTGGTACGATGCGAATGTGCATCGATTACTGTCAACTTAATAAGATGACCATCAAGAATTGATACCCACTCCCTAGGATCGATGACTTGTTCAATTAGGTAGGAGGATCGAATATCTTTTCAAAGATTGAGGTGCAATCCAGGTACCATCAGGTACGGATTCATGACGAAGATATTCACAAAAAAAATTTCGTATGAGGTACGACCACTATGAGTTTGTAGTGATACCATTTTGGTTGACCAATGCACTGGCAAACTTTATGTGTATGATGAAAAATATATTCAGTAGATACTTGAATAAATTTGTTTTGGTCTTTATAGACAACATCCTAGTTTACTCTAAGAGTAAAGAGGAACATGAGGAACACCTCCACATAATGCTACAGGTGTTACGACAACAGCAGCTCTACACCAAGTTTAGTAAATGTGATTTTTCAAAACCACATATATAGTACTTGGGTCACCTCATCTTCGATAAAGGTATAGATGTGGACCTGGAGAAGGTTAAAGCCATAAAAGATTAGGATACTGCTACTAGTGTCACCGACATTAGCTTCTTTTTGGGATTATCCGGTTATTACCAATTCTCATTAAGAACTTCTCGAGGATATCTTGTCCCATGACCACTTTTCAAAATAAAGAACACAATTTCTTATGGACGACCAAGTGTGAGGAAATTTTTCAAAATCTTAAACATATTTTGATGACTGCACTGATACTATGAATTGCGGATCCTGATGGAGGTTTTCATTAGAGGAAATTTCAACTCAAAATGGGCCTCCGAAGGAAAATTATTAAAATAATATTTAAAATAATAAAATAATATTTATTAATTTTGGAGGAAGAAAAGAAAACACTACTTTTTTGTTTGTATTTTCGACATATCTTCGTGTGTTTTTACTCAAATTTTGATCAGGAGAGCTCATTGCATGCGGAATTAAATTTTGCATCCAACGAGTACCCACTTGGTATACTTTTGACATGCCCCACAACCCCAAAAATAAGAAATACCTAAAAAAACATGGTGATGACGTCATCGTCACATTATTTTCAGGTATTTCTTGTTTTTGGGGTAGCGGGGCCCATAAAAAGTATGTCAAGTAGGTACTCGTTGGAATCGGAATTTAATTCCACATACAACAATCTATCCCGATCAAAATTTCAGTAAAAACATGGGGAGATATGCCAAAGATACGAACAAAAAAAGAGCTTTTTATGATACCTATCCCTAGGTTTATATTAAAAAACTATTTAAGAGGTGCTTCCTTTTTGAATTTTAAATCATTTTGATTAGCTAATACATGATGACATGGAGTTTTTATTATTTTTGAAAGGCCCATTTTAAATTGAAATTTACTCTAATGGTTGTTTGCACAGATGCAAGCAAGGAAGGGCTCGGAGGAGCCCTCTTGTAGAATGATTACACGATCTGTTATGAATCACAAAAGTTGAAAGAACATGAGTGGAACTACCCCACCCATGATCTAGAGCTAGCGGCCATCATCCACACCTTCAAGATGTGGAGGCACTACCCCATGGGAAAAAAATTCCTTCTGAAAACATAAAATATGAGTATGAAGTATTTATTTGAACAACCAGATCTAAATACCAGGCAATCCAGATGGTTGTATTTCCTCATTGATTACCATTTCAAGCTAAATCATATAAAGGGAAAAGAGAAACAATTTTCTTATTCTTTGAGATGACGAGCTCATATGATATATGAGGGGACTTTAAGTTAAACTGATTCGGATTTACATGAGAGTAGTAGAACAGAAAACATAGTTGACCCTTTCTATGTTGAAATCCTCAAGAAGGTCTAAGAGGATGGGATTTTTTAACAACAAAAAGAGTACACAGTAGATGAAATGGGACTACTATGGTCCAAAGAGAGATTGTACAGTCCAGAACGAGGGGACATTAGGTCAAGCATCCTCACAGAATATCATTGGACACCCTCCTTAGCACACCTGTGATATCAAAATATGATATATATAGCAAAGAAACACTTTTTTATGGCCTAATATCAAGGCCAACATAGCATTGTTTATCAAAAAATGTCAATAATGTCAGCTAGTCAAAGATGAACACCAGCACCCCTCAGGGTTTCTCCAGCCATTACCCATTGTGGAATGGAAGTGGGAGGTCATTAGTATGGATTTTATCACAAGTCTACCTAAGAGTAAAAAGAAAAATGATTTTATCTTTGTATTAGTTGACAAATTGTTAAAAAAAACACACTTCATTCTAGTGAAGTCGACCTACAAGGAAGTACACATTGTCGACATCTTCTTAAAGGAGATATTTAGATTGCATACGATAACCAAGGAAATCATCTCAGATCGAGATACTAAGTTTACCAGGAACTTTTGGAGATCCTTATTCTCCATCTTAGAGACGTAGTTGAACTTTATTATTGCTTACCACTTGCAGAAAGACGGGCAAACAGAACGAGTAAACCATATTGTAGAGGACATGCTTAGGATGTATGTCATGAATAACCCCACGAGTGGGAAGATTACCTGCATCTTGCCGAGTTTTCATATAACAACGAATACCATATATTAGAGGAAATTTCAACTCAAAATGGGCCTCCTAAGCAAAATTAATAAAATAATAGTTAAAATAATAAAATATCATTTATTAATTTTGGAGGAAGAAAAGAAAAAAATACTTTTTTGTTCGTATTTTCAACATATCTCCCTTTGTTTTTATTCAAATTTCGATCAGGAGAGCTTGTTGGGTGCAAAATTAAGTTTTGTATCCAATGAGTACCCACTTGGCATACTTTTGATGGGCCCCTTTACACCAAAAACAAGAAATTCCTGAAAAAACGTGATGATGACATCATCATCACATTTTTTCAAGTATTTCTTGTTTTTGGGGTAGCGAGGCCCATCAAAAGTATGCCGAGTTGGTAGTCATTGGATGAAGAATTTAATTATGTACCCAACAAGCTCTCCTTATCAAAATTTGAGTAAAAACACAGGGAGATATGTCGAAAATACGAACAAAAAAAGTAGTCTTTTTATGATACCTATCCCCAAATTTATATTAAAAAATTGTTTAAGATGTGCTCCCTGTATAAATTTTAAATCATTTTGATTGGCTAATACATGATGACATTGGATTTGTATTATTTTTGGAAGGCCCATTTTAAATTGAAATTTCCTCTAATGCTTCCACCAAGATGAGTCCCTTTGAGGTACTTTATGGATGGAAGTGTAGAACAATGGTTACTTGAGATAGCCTGGTGGATTGGCTCATGTTAGGGCCTAACTTACTAAAGGAATTGCAACAATTGGTTACCAAGTTCCAGGTGAACCTTAAAGAAGCACAAGAGCTCCAGAAAATTTACGAGGCTAAGAAAAGAAAAGACAAAGATTATCATATAAGTATCCATGTTTACTTGAAAGTAAAAGAAAAATGAAGCTCATTGAGCTTGGGGAGGTTTGGTAAGTTAGCACCTATATTGTGTGGACCCTTTGAGATGTTGGTCAAGAGAGGACCAGTGGCATATGAACTATATTTACCAGCTCACATAAGATTCCATAATGTTTCCCATGCATCTTTATTAAGGAAATATGTTTATGATACTAAACATGTGATTGATTGGTCCTTATTATAGGTGGAACCTGAAGGGAAGTTTGGACCTGAACCCCTTCATATATTAGACTAGAGAGAGGTGCATCTCAGGGATCATACCATATTCTAGTTGAAAGTGTAATGGAATCACTTCTAGGCTAATGAGGCTACTTGGGAGAATGAAGCCACCATGAGAAAGGCTTACCTTTCCTTGTTTCATGATTTCATTATGATTCCCTAGAACACATCGAATGGTGTTGTTCTAAGCAAGGAGGGATATAATATACCAAATTTTGACCTAACATGTATGGGCATAAGGCCCATTGCTTATGATGTTACCTTGATGTTTTAATTTGTATATTGGGTCTAAGACGCCACTGCACATAAACATGATGATTTGTTTGATATATTGGGCATAAGACAATTCCATATGTTTTATATATGATTTCATGTCTTGTGTGTGGACCTTGAAGCACATAATTGATGAGATATTTTGTGTTGAGCGAGGAGCTATGGAGCACATGGGTAATTAATGTTTCTGTTGAGTGAGAAGCTCTTGATCACATGAGTGTTTATATTTGTGTTGAGTGAGAAGCTCTTGAACACATGAGTTATGAAAATCTTTGTGTTGATCATGAAGCTATCAAGCACATGAAAAGATAAAATTGGAAGTCTTGAGCATAAGCCCTAGATCCTTCCAAGTTGACATTGGGCATAAGCTCTAGAACATTGGATCCTAGGTGTATCCTACAAGTAGCTCCTAGTATTAGTGTTGAGTGAGGATCTCTGTAATTTCACTAAGTTTGTAACTCCCTTTTCTTAGTGTTGAGTATGGTCTCTAGATAAGCACTAGGAGTTACTGAAAAGAATTAATATGTTGAGTGAAAACTACTCTGATAAACCATTGATCCCATGTTACTTATTTTTTAGTGATTAAATTAAATTTGGAATTTGTGTATCTCATCAAGTACTGAAGAACTACCATGTTATACAAGGGAATCCAACATGCAAGGAGGTTTAGAGTTTCCTAACCTAGTTGACCTAACCCCTACGTGAAGGCCTTATTAAAGAAAGTGACTAAGCTAAAAGAAAAGTGTCATATGTTTAGGGATCATGCTATATGATACCTAAGGATAAAATGTTAACAAACAGTATATATATAAATATATAATTTATACATGATATGTATAAAGAGTAAGCATAGTAATAATACTAGTAGTAATAAGTAATAAAGAAATGATCCATATGTTATTATTATTACTATGATAATTAAATATTAAAATACTTACAAGAGTCAAAATAGGAACTAGTCAAAAGTTCCCAAGTAAATATTAAAAATTACCTAAAGAAAATGAAAAGGGTTATTTCAATAAATCAAATGATTATTGATTTAACTCTCATTTTTCCTGAAAATTATGTCTATAAAGACTCAAGGCAAAGAGAGGTTTGGGGTCTATCAATCTATATATCCTTGGAAGATTATGCAATTTTACATGACAATATTGAAGAGAGTTCTTGGAGAATATTTTTCCTAAGAGGAAAAATGAAAACTGATACAGAACCTGATATCCTAGATAGGGAAGCCTTACCCTAGGAGCTCTAAGCTACGAGTTTGTTGGAATCAAATCGGGGGGATCTAGATTGAAACCATGAACAGTTTCAGTTCATGGTTGGGAGGAACATGGTACTTACCAAGTTATTCAGTTATGTAAATAGAGATCCGAATTGTTTATGAATTTGTTAATGCTGGGTAATTGAGTGTGTAGGATTTTCATCCTTGAAAGAAATTCATCTTGCAGGTATGAGATTCTTGATTTTTTCCTTTTAAGATACATAGGTTTTTCTTATTATAAGAGGAGGTCAAATTATGATTAGATGTTTAGTATATGTCTGGTATACGTTAGGTTACATTTTTTGCATTACTTCTTTATTCACTTACACGTTAAATTTATTATTCCCTAGCAGATGTATTTCTTTTAACATACGTTAGGTTATGTTATCTATTCAAACATGCTAATTTAGTTAGGAAACTATATCCTATTCTTATGGACTAAGAACCTTTAGTTTTATTTGTAGGAGGGTTTGGTTTCTGTTATTTTCTTTCTACACTTTACTTCATCATTTACAGGTCAAATATCAGTCCTCTCTGACAGAGGTAAATATGTAAACAGAGCCTATATTTTTAAAGTAAAGTTATATTTCCTGTTTATTATTTCAAGTACAAAACATAGAAATAATATTAGAGATTTTGTACCTACATATTTTTATCCCTATCTAAGGAAATTTTATCAACCTAGGACTATTTAAAACGAATCCTATATCTTATATCTGCTGGTAGATTTCATATTTGCATAAGGCCTTTTAACTTTTATTCAAATTCCATGTCATCATGTGTTAGCCAATGAAATTGCTTTAAATTTGAAATACCGTATAGGTCTTAAACACTTTTTTAATATAAATTTGGGGATAGGTATCATAAAAAAAACTACATTTTTGTTTGTATTTTTGACATATCTCCCTGTGTTTTTACTCAAATTTTGATCGGGAGAGCTCATTGGATGCGGAATTAAATTCCGCATCCAACGCGTACCCACTCGACATACTTTTGATGGACCCCGCTACCCCAAAAACAAGAAATACCTGAAAAAATGAAATGATGATGTATGCCGAGTAGCGGGGTAGCGGGGTCCGTCAAAAGTATGCCGAGTGGGTACTCGTTGGATGCGGAATTTAATTCCGCATCCAATGAGCTCTCCCGATCGAAATTTGAGTAAAAACACAGGGAGATATGTCAAAAATACAAACAAAAAAGTAGTTTTTTATTTTCTTCCTCCAAAATTAATAAATATTATTTTATTATTTTAACTATTATTTTATTAGTTCATTTTAGGAGGCCCATTTTGAGTTTAAATTTCCTCTAATTGATCTATAGCTGTGAAAGAAATTAAATACATAAAATTATAACTTGACTATAATTTTCTGAAACTTTAAAATAAAGTACATAAAACAAAACTATAAACAAACCATTTCCATTTTTATAAACTTAAACATCCAATGCCAAGCTACTGAGACCTATAAGGTCTGTAGGCACTATTTCATTATAATTCATAAGGACACTATATACTATTAACATAAAGAATCAACCATAAATTTAAGGAGAAAAATAATTATCAAATATCGTATACATTAAGAGGTTATAGGATTGAATCCTGTCGACATTCATGCCAAAACAAAATATCCACACACACATCACTTTAAACTCCTGCAGCCCAGGATTGAATCATGTGCGCTCATGGCTTAAAACCCAAGGTTACATCAAAACCATGACAGGCATCGAATCCTATAGGGTTCTTTTGAAACATTTTCCAACATTGTAATAGATTAAAAGTATTCCACATAATCTACGCTAACCAACATTTAAAATGAAAGAAGGGTTAAAACCATAAATCGAAATCATTTCCTTGTCAACATTTCCACACACTAATACAAACAAAATATACACGTTATAATCATATTCAAGGCTCACGATCGAGAAGCAAACGAAAGTCCAATAACATAAACCATAATAAGTTAACCACTGTCTACGCTCTCATAGCTACAACATCAACATCGCAATGTTAAAACCATGGCTCATGACCATCCCCAAAATTAAGTCACAGATAAGTAAAAAAATACCATAAATCACCATTAAACAATGTTTCCCCATTACATTTCATGAATTGGCAAGAGTGGATTTGCTAACAATGGCATGGCTATAAGATAAGCCAACTCTTTCAAAATACCCAAAATAAGAATTTGAAGTATAGACAGTGAAATACACAAAGTCATAACCTCATCAATCTAAGTGAGAGTATCCATGACTAATACCTAGCTATAAATGCATACATTTATACCCACTGTAATCTTATAAACAAAAACTACATAGTCGCGATTCAAGGAACCATTGCAAGAAATGGTATTGCCACCATTCGAGACTTGTCATCAAAACCAAAACGTAGAATATTTTATCAACCATCTAGCCATATATTCAAGCTACCAACCCAAAAACACATTACAGATTTGAGTCATGATAGTCATGGCCCAGAGGCACCAAACTCAAATATCTTAACCCAATACTTCATATGCATCTCTCGATGCCTTTAAATGAAAACATAGCTTTACAGCATCAAAACCGTCATCCCAAATATCTATTCATTGATCATTACAATGTCGACCTCAAATATCTGTAAAAACATCCATACGCAGAGGTAACAAGTGCAGGCTTGTTTATATAGGCTTTACCCATGAAGGGTATGTGTCGACAACCTGAGAGATGTACAACTTGTGCAATGGAATCCCTGCCACCTGCATACAAGCGAGAGAGAAACATTAGATGTATACCAATGCTCCAACTAAAAAAACAAGTAAACAATGCTATAACCTATAATGTCCCCAAAATTTGAAAAAAAATAATAATTGTTAGTCTAATCAAAACTACCTAGACTAGACATTATTTGAACTTGCGCAATGTGTCATACTTGGTTTAGTGTACTGTAAGCTCATAAGTTGTTCTTACGTTCTACGTTCATATTTCTTGATGCGGTTATTTAATGTATTATTTACATTGTTGTGATGTTGATTACTATGTTGTTGTATGGTTATACATTGATATGCATGTTAGGGATTAGATTTCATACTCATTGGTTTTAAAGATGATTACTGTCGCATAGACAAATCTGACTTAACTTTTTTATTTAGAAAGGGGTGGAGTGGCGGGACTAGTTCCCCTTGTAACCACGTGAGAGGTAAGTGTTTCCTACTTGTCACATGAGGCTTACTTAGTTCTTCCAAACTAATTCATTTCTTCCCACTGTGCGTGCAAGTTACTTGGAAATGGAAACTGATTGTGAAATATGAATATACCATGTTGTCCATTTCATCACTAGCACTTCATTTTACAGATCTATCTGTTAACCCAAAAATCTCCCACACAATTCTCAATGGCCTACACCACCCAAGGACTCCATCCCACAACACTCATTTCACTCCATAAGACCTTCCATGAACTTCCATTTGACCCCCACACCTCCAAAAGATCCCAAGGATGAAGAAAAGGGATAAAAACGCCAAAAAAGAACCCAAAATAGACCCCCAGGAGCTAAAGCCCTCAAAAAGGGGCTAAAACCCTGAAAGGGGCTAAAGTTAGGGCGGAAAGGGCTAAAGCCTTGACCAAGGGCTTAAAACCGTAAAACCCCTTGGAAAATCTATATAAGGAGGGTGGGGGGTCACTCTCAAGAGAGTCCTCACTTGCATATTGTTATGCTGCCCATGGATGCTTTGAGACCTCTTGCTCTCAAACCACCCACTCTCCCTCTCCTCCATGTCCATTTCTCCAAGCCATTGCTTCCCAACCAAGAGAGAGGTGCTCCCATGAGCTAGGGCATGGTGGCGCATTTCCACCTAAGTGAGGTATAATCTCATTTCTGTTTATGTTTATTTTCTTATCTTGTTTTCTAACTCATATTTTCATTTCAAAGTTTTCCATTAACTTTGTTTGCAGGTTGTTTCATAGTAGTATAGGTTTATTTTGCAGGTTTTGGAGGTGGAACCCTAACCCACTGTGTGCAGAGGGGTTCAACAATGCTCCATCATTGTTTCTCTTTTATTTTGCTTGTCATTTTCTCTTAGATGTAGTTTAAAATAGCTGCCATTTACTTGTTCTAGTGTAGCTTAGCTTAGTTTCAATTCGCAACTCTATTTCAGTCATTTTTACTTCCATTTTTTACTTTTTTTCTAAGGGTAGGAACCTACCCTCGTGCCCTATAGGCACAACAGTGCCATTCTTACCCCTTTAGTGAGGAGAAATTCTCACTATAGCTTCTGCGACTCCCATGGGTCGATCCCATAGGATCCCTGGGGAAAAAATTTCAAGTTTTTCAGTTTTTACCCTAGTTTTCAAAAATGTTCTGTTAGATCTATTTAAATCTATTTTATTTCTTGTTTTTTGTCAGTGCTAAATCCTCTACTAGGCTGATCTGAGTAAGAGTGACCCAG
Organism: Pseudotsuga menziesii; assembly: GCA_001517045.1. NCBI lineage: Eukaryota > Viridiplantae > Streptophyta > Pinopsida > Pinales > Pinaceae > Pseudotsuga > Pseudotsuga menziesii. The sequence goes on from LPNX011235235.1 coordinate 357,149, forward strand.
CACCAGTTACTGTCGGCCAGATCTGACCCTACATCACCAAAAACAACCCTTTCCGAAGCAGGTCGCTCTTATCAGGGGAAAAGGTGAGGGAAGGCACACTTAATTGGTAGATAGGCGCACCTAGGGCACACTTAATCCTCAGACAGGTGAAAATTCATCCCAAGACCTCAAGTTGCGACTGTTTTGGCATTTTGTGTGACCCCTTCGCTCATTTCTAGAAAAATCTTGCGGCCCCCTCGCAGGATTTGGTCAGAAATGTGCGGCCTGTCACACAGAAGTCATTTTTTAGTTTAATTAGCAGTAATTTTTCAGTTTTATAGGACTGTTAGTGCAGCTCAGCCGCCTCTGTCCACCATCATAGGTCTCTTTTAATTCCAGTTTTCATTTTCTGCAAATAAATCAATGAACAAATATGTGTATGCTAAATCAATCACTAAGGTTCAATGGAATGAATTAGCCTAACTAAAAGTAACATAAAATTAACCATCTTGCTGCCCCCTTCCTCCTCTACCCAGTCATCACCCTCCGGGGTATTTTGGGATACAACAAAGGGACAACTCATATAGATCTAGGCACTCCATGGCATTTTTCCCAAACCATTAAAACTAGGTGACCTGGAAGGTATGGGGGGTAGAAAAGGAGGGCTTCTCACGGCGCTAAGCGTCCTCCCTGCTTTACCAACCTAGCACTTGGGAGGTGACCTGAGGATCTATGGATGGGCTTAGTCCCATTGTGTTGAGAACCCAACACCGTCTCGTATTTGAAGAAGAATACCACTGAGATGTAGACACTTAATTAGGCCAACAATTCAGGGTTAATCACCATATTTGCTTACAAATTTTTGTTTACGTTTGCATACAAAACCATGATGTGAACTCTACCATGAATTCATAAACCATATTGCAAACCAAATACCAGAACAAACAAGCAAACCATCACACCATACCAATTAATTAACCCAACTCAGTTCATGATGCTGAGTAAGCCTTAAAATTTACCAAATTTACACTAAGTTCAATCAAAATCTATAGTCTTTGATGACATAAGTCCCCGACTGCTTTAGCTGTGGGAAGTAATTGGGATTTGCCCAAAAACTCATTGTGAGGAGTACCACAGGATCCCCAAAGTACCTGGTCACTAAGAGGAATTGCCAAGCGAAATGGGCAACGACTCGTTCCGATTGAGTAGAGTTACCCATGAGGAACAAGCCAAGTGCTGTCTTTTGGTAGTCTTGGTGGTCTAGAGACCACCTTCAGCCAGTAGGAAGCCATTGAAACTGGGGTCCAAATTTCATACCCATCAGTTTCATACACACAAGAAAACACAATTGATCCTCCACGATCTTCCTCACGCCTAAGAGGTGAACCACCACCATTTGGAACACTCAGTCGACACCGTCATAGTCGTTATCAGTGATCTCCCACACCATTAGAGGGACACACCACCTTTGATTCTGATTTAGACCCATATCAGTCTGAACCAGACCTCCACACCGCACCATCTAGCCCCATGGCTACTGCAAACCCGGATCCATTTTTCGGTCTAACCTTAGCAAGTGGACCCATGTCCACATCACAACTAGTCACCCACAACGTGGCAAGCGTTCCAAGCACAGTCATGTAGACTGTCATTATCCAATTGCCTCCACCCATAGTGACCTGCCAAGCAAGTTAAGTGGTCCCTCCACACACATTGTTCCCCTTGCCACATAGGGGGGTAGTGCACCAACCATCCGCATTTCCCCTACTGCCATATAGGGGGGAAATTCCCCCGCCACCCATACCATCCCACCCACAACACTTGGGGGCATTGGCCCATCTTCCATGGTGCCACCACCAGCACTCCTAGCCATGAAGATGCATTATGCACCGACAAACCCCACTCCCAATGTAGCCCCATCCCACATCAACTTGGGGTCAAATCTACGATTTATGGCCCACTTAAAATTTCCTGACTTGGCTAGATTGACGAATGACCCCATCCATCACCAAGATTTTTGGCCACCCGTGCCAACTAAGCTACCATCAGACATCCCAAAGTTTGAAGGAAAAGCTGGGGAGTGTCCCCAAAATCATATAGTGACATTCCATCTTTTGTGCTCATCCAATAGCATCATAGAAGACTCCAGAAGACCAGGGTTGTTCCAATGCACCCTCACAGGTGTTGTAGCCAAATGGTACATTGAGCTACCACAATCCAAGTACCCCGACTTCAACTCCCTAGCCTTCATGTTCTTACAGTATTTCCAACTCCCTGTCAGATATGATGAAGGGGTGGAGATCCTGCTATCCTGTCGCCAAAACAATGCCACCCACATCGCTGACCATATCCATGAATGGTGGTGGCGTCGCAGCTTATATAAGATCCAACTTGATGACAAGATATTCTTGGATTGGTTCCTCAAGACTTTGCTCCCTCCCATCGCAAAGGACGTCGCATCTAAACATCCCCAATCTGAAGAAGAGGCCATACGTAGTCTGGATACTTGTACACTGTCATTCCAGATGCTCCCCGTCCAAGTACCTCTTACCGTGATGCATAAAGGGCATCCCATGTAGAGGATGGCATCATAGGGTCAGTCTTCCAACAACCACAACTTCGACTGACACCACCTTCCGTGACACTGAAACCGAGCAACACCGCTAATGTTGCTTACCAAAACCAAGCTCCAGACTATGCTAGAGTGATGTCTCAGTCCGGAGCAACAACCTCTTATGCTCAACCTGTGCCACCATAGCAGGCTCAAGCCATGTCTTGGCCAACACAATAGTGTGTAGGGAAAATTCCCACATTCATGGCACCACCACCCCCACAAATATACTATGCACCACCATTGCAACAATTCCAAGCCCCTGCCCCCGCTCCACTCGCTCCACTTGATCCGTTGGGACAAGTGTTCACACAACAAAACCATCCCAACCAGCCTACCCCCAATAGTCAACAAGGGCAAGCTAGAAATAACTGGTCCCACAACCAAGGCAATAACCAACAACAGGGAGGCGGTCGGCAACCGAACCCTCCCAATTATGCCGCGGCCAACTAGCTAGCCCAAAACCCCCCATGGCATAATGCACTAAGATGCAATGCACCGTTGCACAAAAACCAACCTTGTACAATCTGTGATGTTTATGGGCATTACACATTTGAGTGTCTCCTCATGGCTCGTGCTAAGAAAGCCATTCAAAATGAGGCCCAACAGGCCACCAATGCCCCCACCCAAGCCCAACCCAACTAGGCACCACAAGGACCTCCTCCCATGGTGCTTCAAAACCCACTACCAGTCCAAGGATTGGTGGCAAACGCTCCCCCTCTCCAGGCCAATCCCAATGCTCCAAGGGCATTGTCCACGGTTGAAACAGGTATTCACCACCTGATGACCATGACCACTAAAGAGGTCAACTTACAAACTAGACGAAACCAATACGGTACCACCACTGAACCTGTTGACTCATTAGCAGCATCCACGTTTAAGACAACCAACCTACCTCTCCAGTTACCCCCATTCTTGTGCCCCCCCATACGCAGAATTGCCAATAATGCCACAGCTAGAGCTGCAGTCAGCTATAGCATTGTGGATGATTTGGTCCAAATGCCAACCGCCTTACTAGCCGCTCTAGGGGCAGTAGACCCCTCTGATTCCAAGCTCATCACATTTGACATAGAGAATGGAGAGCTATGCATGCCCTCCACTATCTCCTTCCAAATCTCGGTATCCATACGGAACTTGGTTGTGCATTGATGCATAGTGGATGAGTGGGCATCCACGTGTGTCATGTCTACCTTGGTTTGGCAGAAGCTTGGATCATCGATTCTGCAACCGTCCTCCATGACTTTGCGGGCTTATGATGGAAACCCCACTAAATCCCAAGGAATCCTCCCCCATGTCCCCATCACGTTAACTGTGAAGACAGTCATGATCAACATCGAAGTCATCAACACTCAACTGGATTACAACCTCCTCCTTGGGAGGAGTTACATGTACGCCATTGGAGCCATCGTGTCAACTGTCTTTCGTCTCATGATGTTCCCCCACGAAGGGAAGATTGTGATGGTTGACCAACTCACCTACCATGATCCGCAAGGGTTGATGGTGCCTACCAACGTTATCCCTACCATTACCACCACCAAGCCGTAAGGGGCGACTGCACATGATAACATCATCCCTGCAACAAACACTATGGTTGAAAACACACCAACTTCCCCACCATTGAATGTGGGCCCTGGGTTGTTTATCAATCCCACCATGATGGCTCCTTTCTTGTTGGTGTCACCACCACCGACACAAAATAAAACTATGGACTTGTGCATGGTCTCATCAAGCATCATTGCACCCAAACCGCAACCACAGCCGCAGCCCCAACGACAACCACAACATCATCTGCAGCCGCAACACCACCCGCCGCAGTAGCATTACGCACAACCACAACCACAACCTCACCCCCACATGCAACCAGCTTGGAGTTATGCGAGCTCATCTCCGGTCCATACAATTTCATTCCTCTTTCCCCCACATGGTGTCATGAGCAAGCCGGTCATGGCCACCTTAAGCCTACCCAACCTTATGTTGGGGATCCCGGTGTGGTATCTGGATCCACTAGCTCAACCAACCATGCCCCAATTTGTGTTAACTTTGGTGCAACCTATTGCGGTTGAGTCTCTCCCCCCACCCGGTTCGCATAAGCCAACCACCGTACCTGCACCTACACCGCCACAACCCAAAAGGGTGAGGGGGAAGAACACCAAACCCACCGCAGAACCACAACCAGTCCCACCTTGTCCCGTCTGCAAACAATAGGGCCATCCAACTCAGGATTTCTCCGAAATCCTAGTGATCTATGCACATCTAGATGCCATGGATACAAATGAAAACATGCCCATGGTTGAACTCCCAAATGCACCAGTAGTAAAGAACAAGGCATTGAGGACAAATAATGCTTGCGTCCTTTGCAGATTCTATGGACATTACTCCCACCATTTCCAAGGCTTGCTCGAATTTTGAATGGCTCTTGCTGACCTCCGTCACCATTCCCTTGAGTCTGAGATCACCTTGATCAAGGAAGTTCACCCACCACCACCTCCATCATCCAACACCATGTCCATTTACATGATGTCTAGTTCCCTCGACCAGCTCATTCCCATCTCCAATGATGGTCCATCAGACCTATCACTTTGTTGCTTCAACAATGATGAGGAGATCGTTGAAGCTCTGACCGCCCAGGAATACCCTTGGGATGACATGCACCATCACTCGTTCTTCCTCCTGGAAGAGCTTGTGTCGCATTCCTACCAGTTTTCTGTGGAGACCAAAGATTTCATCCATGGGAAGGTTGACTGGTTCAAGAACCCAATCGCAGCACTAGATGCCTTCGAAGAATTGAACATGGCGAACATTTTGCCAACAATTAAAATCGACATCTCAGCCAACTCTTAGATCGTTGAAGAAATCATGCTGGGCCCATCTTGCTCCCTGGAAGAAGTTGATGCCTACACCACTCTCTTCCAAGAATTTCGTGACATCTTTGCCTGGTCATACAATTAAATTCCTAGCTTAGATCCATCCATCGTGGAAAACCACATCGACACATGGCCTGATGTGGCACCCGTCCACCAAAAGTAACGGCCAATCCATCCATCCAAAGTGGCTGCGGTGAAAGCTGAGATAGAGAAGCTGTGTACAACCAGCTTCATTTATCCCATTGCATACACAACTTGGGTTTCTAATCCCGTTCCCATGAATAAAAAATAGGGTACCTTTCGCATTTGCACAAAATTTCGCAATCTCAATGGGGCATGTCCCAAAGACAACTTACCCACACCGTTCATCGACCAGATCATCGATGCATGCGCTGAACATGAGGCCTTCTCTTCCATGGATGGTTTTTTTGGATACAACCAGATCCAAATCTGGAAAGAAGGCCATTGCAAAATGGCATTCACAACTCCATGGGGCACACTCGCCTACCAAGTCATGCCCTTTGGCCTCAAAAATGTTGGAGCCACCTTCCAGCGTACCATGACACACTACTTCCGTGATCTTACTCACATCATGTTGATGTGTTTTGACAACCTCATTGCGTGGTTGCAAATCCACACACAACACATAGACGACTTGTGACAAGTCTTAATGCGATGTCACTAGTACAGGATGTTCTTGAACCCATTCAAGTGTGTTTTTTGTGTCCCCACGGGCCGTCTCCAAGGATTCATCGTGTCACACAAAGGAATGACCGCTGATCCTAGGAAAGTCCAAACGAATTTCCCCCTAATGTCACCCCTTTGAGTGACAATGTTCTAAATTATATGATAGTCTTTTCATTTTTTGTTATACACATTTTTCCCGGATTTAGTCTTATGTATCGTTTCCTGTCATTGCTTCAGATGGATCACACCTTAGATCGCTATATGAGATTCATAGATGGAGCAAGTAGATGGTACTCGAACCTCACCTCGGCTACATGGGTAATCTATTCCCCATCACACGAGTTGATCCACATCAACGGAATATGCGTGGGCACCACGACCAACAACTGGGAAGAATATGATGGTGTCAATGGCCTCTTGGTTGCCTCTCTACAATTAGGAATTCACCATCTCGATGTCTTCTTAGACTCTCAGCTTCTTGTTTCTCAACCGAACAACCATTACCGATTTCACAATCCCTGCCTCTTTAGAAAGTACCTATCCACTAAAGGCATGGTCAGAACATTTGAATCCATCACATTCACACATGTTCCCAAGAACCTCAATAGTATCATAGATCAAATGGCTAATGATATTCTAAATTGGCACATCCACAATAGCATATAGGGAACATACAACCATAACACAATGCATAATCATGTCTAAAAATACACACACAATGTAATAATACATCACATAGGCATTTGCATTCCACAACAGAATAAAAAGACTCACATAATAAAACCATAAAAGTGCATCCATGTGCATAAAAAATATATATAGATATAAATCCATAAGTCACATGTCCACAATATGTCCAATACAAAAAGAGAGAAGCCACATATGCTTTCTCAACAGGATATACATAAGCGACATAAAAACCCCTAAGGGCACATATGCACTAAGGGTCAGCCCCACAAGGCTACTAATCTGATTTAGACCCATCATCTGACTCGGACTCATCATCTTCCGAAGAAGATGAATCCAATGCAAGAACACCACCTCTTATCGTCTAGCGAAAGTGCTCACACGCCACTGCCATCTTCCTCATCACGCCCATCAGCTTGGGAGGAAGATTGTGAATAGCAGCAATAAATTTGGTATTCAGGTGCTACCAACCAACCTCTAACACCCTAGTAGCCACCTCCTCCATGTATGGCACTAGCCCATCCATGTCCTATTGTTGCCTACTTGGGTTCCTGGAAGGGGCCGCCACAGGAGGTACAGTAACGACCCGCCTCCGATGCCCAGGTGGCAGGTGAGGACCAACATCTGCACACACAACCAAGGACACCATCATTCCACACACATCAACATGAAAATCACTAACCATCTTAACTATACTATGCACAAAGATGAACATAAAAACATCAAGCATACATACCAGCTGGTCCCAAGCCTGACCAGGAGGTCGAGGCATCTCTATATCTCCCTGGAAGTCGATACCCACGTACGGATACTCCTCAATCACCACAGGTAGCTGGAGCCACTGCTCCAACAACTCCTCCATGAAGAAGTGGCCCACTCTACCGCCACCCTTGACAAAGCATCAACGTAACAAAGCACCAACGTAGCATCATAATCAATGGGGATCATCCCCATAAGCGTTAGGTCCAAAAATTGGGATATTACATCCCTCCACTCTTAGAACAACACCATCAGTGGTGTTCTAGTGACTCGGAATGAAATCATGAAACAAGGTGGGGTAAGCCTTTCTCATGGTGACTTCATTCTCCCAAGTAGCCTCATTGGCTTCAAAGTGCTTTCATTGCACTTTCAACTAGACTATGGTGCACTTCCTGAGCTGCACCTCTCTCTTGTCCAATATATGATGAGGTTCAGGGGAAAACTCCCCTTCAGGTTCGACCTGTAATAAGGACCAATCAATCACATGTTTAGTATCATAAAGATATTTATTTAATCAAGATGCATGGAAAACATTATGAAATCTTATGTGACTAGGTCACTATAGTTCATATGCCACTAGCCCTCTCTTGTCCAGTATTTCAAAGGGTCCACAAAACCTAGGTGCTAACTTACCGCATCGTCCCAAGCTCAACGAGCTCCGTTTTGATTTTACTTGCAAGTAGACATGGTCGCCTACTTGATAATATTTATCCTTTCTTTTCTTATCTATGTATATTTTCTGGTGGTCTTGTGCTTCTTTAAGGTTCCCCTGGACCTTGGTAACCAACTGTTCCATGTCCTTTAACAAGTCAGGCCCTAGCATGAGCTGATACACTGGTCTATCGTAAGTAACCGGTGTTCTACACTTCTTTCCATAGAGTACCTCAAAAGGACTCATTTTGGTGGAAGTTTGATATCCGTTGTTATACTTAAACTATGCAAGATGAAAGTAATCTTCCCACTTGGTGGGGTCGTTCATGACAGACATCCTAAGCATGTCCTCGACAATTTGGTTTACCCTTTCTATTTTCTCATCTGTTTGCGGGTGATAAGCATACTAAAGTTCAACTACATCTCTAATCTAGAGAATAAGTATCTCCAAAATTTTTTGGTAAACTTAGTATCTCTATCTGAGATGATTTCTGTGGGTATCCTGTGCAATATAAATATATCCTTCAAGAAAATATCGGCAATGTGTACTACCTTGTAGGTTGACTTCACTGGAATGAAGTGTGTTGCTTTTGACAATTTGTCAACTACTACAAAGATAGAATAATTTTGTTTCTTACTCTTAGGTAGACTGGTGATAAAATCCATACTAATGAGCTCCCACTTCCATTCCGGAATGGGTAATGGCTGTATCAATCCTGACAGATGGTGACGCTCACCTTTGACCAGCTGACATTCCTGACATTTCACGATAAACAACGCAATGTCAGCCTTTAGAATAGGGCGGAAAAAGTGTCTCTTAATGGTTGATATCATCTTTCGATATCCCGGATGCTGCGAGTACAGTCTATGATGAAATTTTGTGAGGATGCTGAACCGAATGTCTCCTCCTTATCGAACGTACAATCTGTCTTTGGACATTAACAGTCTTTTTTTGTCTGCCTTGTACTCTTTTTGTTGTTGAAAAAACCTATCCTCTTCGACCTTATTGAAGATTTCTACATAGAAAGGGTCAACTCTGTTGGTCGTTCTAATCCTCTTGTGTAAACTAGAATCAGGTTGACTTAAAGCCACCTCATATATCATATGAGTTCATCGACTCAAAGCATCAACAATCTTTTTCTCTTTTCCCTTAATATGCTTTAGCTCGAAATGGTACTCGCTAAGGAAAGGAAACCATCTGTATTTCCTAACATTCAGATCTGGTTGCTCGAATAAATACTTCAGACTCATATTGTCTGTCTTCAGGAGGAATTTTCTTCCCATGAGGTACTGCCTCCACCTCTTCAAGGCATGAATGATGGTTGCTAACTCAAGATCGTGTGTGGCGTAGTTCTACTCATGTCCTTTTAACTTTCATGATTTGTACCAGATCGTGTAATCATTCCGCAACAGGACTCCTCCGATTCCTTCCTTTCTTTCATTCATGCAAACAATGAAATCCCCATCGAGATCCTCAATTTGTAGTATCGGTGCAGTCGTCAAAAGCTGCGTAAGATTTTGAAAACTTTCCTTGCACTTGGTTGTCCATAACAAATTATTTTCGTTCTTTTATACAGTGGTAATGGGACAAGCTATTCTTGAGAAGTTCTCAATGAAATTGCGATAATATACAGCTAATCCCAAATATGACCTAATTTCGGTGACACTAGTAGGGGTATGCCAATCCTCTATGGATTTAATATTTTTCGGGTCCACAACTATCCTTGTCTCGGAGATGATGTGACCCTATTACTATATCTATGGTTTGTAAAAATCATATTTACTAAACTTGGCGTAGAGATGGTGTTCTCATAACACCCATAGCACTATGCGAAGGTGTTCCTTGTGTTTCTCTTTACTCTTAGAGTAAACTAGGATGTCGTCTATTAAGACCAGAACAAATTTATCCAGATATGTATTGAATATATTGTTCATCATACACATAAAGTTTGCAGGTGCATTTTTAAACCCAAACACCATTACTATAAACTCTTAGTGGTCGTACCTTGTATGAAAGGAGGTTTTGTGAATATCTTCATCGCAAATCCATACTTGATGGTACGAGGATCGCACATCGATCTTTGAAAAAATATTGGCTCCTCCTACTTTATCGAATAAGTCATCGATCCTAAAGAGTGGGTATCGGTTCTTGATATTCATCTTGTTAAGCCGATGGTAATCGATGCATATCTGCATCATACCATCCTTCTTCTTTATGAAAAGTATCGGTGCTCCCCAAGGGGACACACTTGGTCGAATATATCATTTTTCTATAAACTCTTGCAATTGTAGTTTTAGTTCCGCCAACTCAGCTATAACTCATGTTGTAAGGGGCTTTGGAAGCCGGAATCGATCCTACTGTTAGTTCTACAAAAAAGTCTAGGTCTCATTTCGGAGATAGTCATGGGATTTCCTGAGGGAATACGTCCTTAAATTCTATAAGACCTAGAAATTCCTCTATGTGTTTTTCTCTCTCATCCTCTATGTATTGGATATTAACTACAAACAATTTGAAGCCTTTCCTAAAGCACTTCTTTTCTTGTAAAGAAGATATCTTCCTTACAGAAACTTTCTTTGGCAACCCTTGAATATTTACTTGATTCCCTTGGCTATCTATACACAACATTAACTTGTGTAATAAATCGAGCATGACATAGTGTTGTTCCAACTAGTACATGTATATAAGTATATCATATGATCCTAAGGGTAGGATGTTCTAGTTTAATTTCGTAGGAAAACCATTCAGGTTTACCTCACAATCTTTAACTATTTCCTAAAGCTTATGTTTTGTGCCTATGGCTAATTGTACCAGCCACGGGGACTTCATTTAGTGAACCTCTCACATAGCACATGCGATCGTGGGATAGTAAAGAATACTCTTAATTTCTATATATATTGACCCAAACTCTTTTTGTTGAAACCCCGTCCTTATAAACCACCCTACCCACCCCCACCTTAAACTCGTCATCCCCCCCAATACCTTCAATATATTGGTTCAATTTTTGATAATTTTAAAACCCACAATATGAACTAACGTTATAGGATATTGGTCAATAAGTGAAGTCCCCATGGTACCATCCACAGATTATCATGTTTTACTTTGCCTAGTTTATATACATCAACCATTCCAGGCGATACATAGCTCCGACAAGTAGTGGGGTCAATCAATATTGAAATAGAAGTGTTCAAGATCTTACCTTCTATCTCAACCATGGTAGCATGATGGTGTGCTTGACAATGTTCTAGATATGGCCTCTACCATTGGTTCTTCTTGTAAGTTGTGCAAGACCCCATTGGTCTTGTTCTTACAATGTCATGCATAATGAGGCCCTTGGCATTTCCATCATTTAATATGTAGCGTGGCAACATTGGCTCCCCTAGTTGTTGCTGGCTTGTTAGCATTCGGAGTTGGTCCATATGGATTTGTACTTGATTTGTTGAAGTTCTTATTGGCTAGAAAATTTTGTTCCACTTGTATTCACAAGAAATGGATTAGTTTTAGCATAGGTAACTTTTCAATGTTTAATTGTCGTAGCAAGTTTTTGCCACATCTTAAACCTGCACAAAATGAAGAAGAGTTGCATTAGTTCAACATGAACTGTTGGAATATAATCCGTTGGGATTATACGTTATTGTAAATATTAGGAATATGAAGAGACTCTCATATGTGTGATCCCAATAGTCATTGTAAATGTATAAATAAAGGCATTCTATGGAGAAATAATATGAATCGGGAGTTATTCATTTCAACAGTGGTATCAGAGCACCACCTGCCATAACTCCTGGCTGCATTTCAGTCCTGGCATTCTGCCTGCCAGACCTCCATTCTTCCCTTTTTCAATTTGTTTCAGATTGCCTGGCCATTGTCAGTCTACATCCAAGCATTTCTCCTGCCAGCCTACATACATTCATTGTATGCGTTACAGTTCCAGAACTGCGTTGAGGAATGGTTTGTGTTTAAGTTATGAAATGGTCCATTGGAAGATATGTTATTAATTATTTCCTCAATTTACTGCACATTTTTTACTGCTCCTTTCCAGAGCGTTTGAATTGCTGCTCAGACCTGCCTAACCCTAAATCGATTTAAGTAGCTGCATTTCATCTTCACTGTCTCATTTTCTAGACATTGTGCTCCCACTCTCCTGCTGCTTGTATTTCTCAGAGTTCCTTCATGCTCCCACAGTCCACTCCACTACTTGTAGATATATTCTTCACGCTTGCATTGAGAGGGTAGTGCGCTACTCCTATCTCATCTACACTCTTCCCCCATAGACTGCTTGTTGTAGAAGCCGTGTGTTTTCTGCTCGAACATGGGAACAATCCACATGCTGTATGTGAAGTTGTGTTGTGTGAGCTGCGATTTCATGTGAAGATTTGTTTTGAGAGCTGCTATGGAATTTTGAGTGTTGCGACCAGCCAAGAGGAGACTTCAGTACTCAAACTAAGAACTTGTTGAAGATCGAATCCTGTGATATACTGCTGCGAGTTATTTGAAGCTCGATGACTGAAGATCGTTGGTGGAAGAATCATGCTTTTACTCAAGAGCGTGGAGGTAGAATGATTTCTTGCCATATTAGATGTAACCGTTGGGCATTGCATAATACCTAACGTTTTTAACCCTGAGTATGAGTATGGAATTTGAAAGGATAAGTCTGCAAATATTTTCATATTTATGAATGGGGAGGTTGTTGTATGAGCTTATCTATTGATGAATCGTGACTGCTATTTGATGCGTTGGAGAAATAATGTATGTTGCGTATGAATTCGAGACTGATGTATTGAAGTAGTGATATTGAAGAATATAAGTATTTGTGAAGAATTTTCTTTTCTTCAAATTCAAGCTGCATTTTGAATATGAAGTTGTGACCATACCTCTTGTATAAAAAGAGTTCTGCGATTTATTTGCTGTGTATTTGATGATCTTGTGACTGATAGCTGATACATTGGAGAAGAAGTGCATGTTGCACTTCTATTTTTTGAAGCGATTCTCTTCCTTGTGAACTGCTGCAAAGTGAAACTGTGACTACATTGCCAGAGAATATTGTTGGTGTACGTCTATATTTTGAAGAGTGTTGCAATGTTGACAAGAAGGCTGCATTCTAATCTCTTGAAGAAAGCCTGCTTTTCTTTGACCTGCGACCTGCTCCTTTGCGTTGGTGAGATATTGTTTTCTACTAGTCTGAGAGGATTAAGTTTGTATTTCAAAGTTTGTATGACAATAACAGAGACATTGACATTGTTGTAAAGCTTGAGGAAGGTGGTAGAGACTTAGACCTGCACCTTTACTCTTTCCTCTTTTTTCTACTGTTATTTTAGTTGCAATATTCAATCACAGAAGATGCAATCTATAGCATCTGTAGTTGGTGCCACTCTCACTGACATTTGACACCCTGGTAGAGAAGATAGTTGAAAGAGAGAAATATTTTGGTAAGAAGACAACCGAGCATTCTAGAGAATCACTTTGCTTTGCTCAAAAAGCAAAGAACCACACCAAAGACCAATCCAAAGATCATCCCAAAGGAGAAAGCAACATGAGAGGCAGAGGAAGAAGAAAATTCAGAGGTAGAGGAGGCAGAAACAACTCCAGCAAAAGATCAGATTTGAAGTGCAAGCATTGTGGAAAGATTGGACACACAGCAGATCAGTGTTGGGATTCGTGGGACTCCATCAAAGACAGACATAACCAGAAGAAAGATGACAATAAGAACCAAGATGCTAGTAAATCTTCAGATTCTGCTCATTGTATTGTTGCATAATGTAATCTTGGTATTAATGAAATGACTTCACTTTCATCTTACACAGATTGTTGGCTACTTGATACTGGTGCAACATCACGCATTAATTTTAGAAAAGAATTTTTTGAAGAACTTAATGAAACAATAAATGGCATAGTTTACTTTGCAGATAAGTCAATTCTTAAACCAAAGGGAATGGGCACCATTCGGCTGAAGAATCCTAGATTCCCTAATTTCTTGTTGAAGAATGTTACTTATATTCCAGAGTTGCAGAGAAGCCTGCTGTCCTTGGTGTAGATTTGAAAACAAGGCCATTCCATCCACATGTTTGATGGAATCGTAGAAATAAGAAATTCCTCTGACAACCAAGTCATAATGACTGGATACGAAGATGGGAAGCTGCTGAAGCTAAAGAGTTCATCTGCAAGGGTTCAGAATTATTCCTACCTCTCTCAGGATGGAGAAGGTAATTTTTCATCAATTTTATTGTGGCATGCAATATTTGGTCATCTAAATTATAACAGTCTTCATTTGTTGAGAAATAATGTTGTATTTGGTTTGCCCACCATTCCCAAAGAAAAGAGCAAATGTGATGCATGTATATTAGGGAAACACAGTAAGCTACCATTCCATGAATCTAATTTCAGAGAAAGTAGGAAATTAGAATTAGTGCATTCTGATTTATGTGGCCCAATGCCAACTCCATCTGCCAATGGGAATAAGTATTTTATGACCTTTGTTGATGATTACTCAAGAATGTGCTGGATTTACTCATTAAAGACAAAACCAGAAGCATTTCAAACATTCAAGGACTTTCATGCATTGATAGAAAAACAAGCACAATATAAAATTGGTACACTTCGTACTGACAATGGGAAAGAATACACTCCAAATGCTTTTGAAGATTATCTTCGCCAACATGGAATTGCACATCAAACTACAATTCCCTACAATCCTCAACAAAACGGTGTAGCAGAAAGAATGAACAGAACCATAATGAATATGGTACGCTCAATGATGTTTTTTAAGAATGTAAAACTAATGTTTTGGGGTGATGCAATGAAATGTGCAGCCTATTTGAGAAACAGAAGTCCCTCAAATGCTCTTGATAACAAGACTCCACATTAAATGTGGTTTGTCCATCTCCCTTCAGTCAGGCCTCTCAGAGTTTTTGGTTCCACCAGTTATGCTTTGATTCCAAAGGAGCAAAGAAACAAGATTGGTGCTCGAAGCAGAAAATGCATTTTCCTGGGGTACGAAGAAAAATCCAAGGCATACCGTCTATATGATGAGGTAAAAAAGAAGTTTGTTATTTCCAGAGATGTCATTTTTCTTGAGACTAATAAAAATGACCAGTCCATTGAGAGATAGCTTGATCATTTGGAAAAATATCCTCATCCAAAGAAATATTCTGAAAATGAATATGAAATTCCAAACCTTGAAGGGGGGATTCCTATTCTGGATCAACCTTTGTAATTTCCATATGAAGCACCAACTCCCCCACATGAAGAAGTTCCTGCTACTTCACCTAAACAAGAGATTCAATTGGATGATGTGATTGAGAGACTTGGAAGACTCAAAGTTGAAGGAAATGAAGCACAACCAACTGATCAACCAGGACCATCACGGAAGATTCCTAAATGGGCCACAAAGACACTTGAAAGTGTCGATCAGATGAAGTTGGAAAGATAGGAACGAGAAGTTCAAAAAGACATGAAGATGGAGGAGAAGCAGATAATTCAGGTGAGGACATGGATGTATCATTTGATTGTGAATTTAATTTATCTGCTAACTTTGAACCAACTTCCTTTGAAGAAGCTTCTACTCGAGTTGAGTGGAAAGAAGCTATGTAGAATGAGTATGATGCACTCATGAAGAATGGAACTTGGAAGCTGGTTGACCCTCCAGTTGGAACCAAACCAATTGGTTGCAAGTGGGTGTACAATAACAAATACAGATCAGATGGCTGACTTGAGAAGCACAAAGAAAGGCTTGTAGCAAAAGGCTATGCACAAAAGGAAGGAATTGACTATGAAGAAACATTTTCTCCTACAGCAAAATGGGCTACCATCCGTACCTTACTCTCTTTAGCTGCTCAAAATGGGTGGAAATTTCATCAGATGGATGTGAAGACTACTTTCTTGAATGGAGACTTGAAAGAGAATGTCTTCATGTCTCAGCCAGAAGGCTTTGTTGTGAAAGGAAAAGAACAAAAGGTATGCAAGATTGTCAAATCCTTGTATGGCCTAAAACAAGTGCCTTGTGCATGGTATGAAAAATTAACCAAGCATCTTTTGAAGTTAAATTTCGAACATTTTGATCTTGATGATGCAACACTATTTATAAAGAAAGTTGGAAGATCTGTTGTGTATCTTGTGGTGTACGTAGATGATATTTTGATGACAGGGAACAATGAGAGCTATATAGCATCCATAAAGAAAGATTTGAAAAATATCTTTGAAATGACAGATATGGGACATCTCCACTATTACTTAGGAATTGAAGTCACTCAACATCCTAAGTACATATTCCTATCTTAGAAAAAATATGTTAGAGAACTACTAGACAAATTTTGCATGACAGAATGCAACCCTATCTCTACTCCAGTGGAACAGAAAATGAAGCTCACATCAAGCGAAGGAAAAGAATTTGAGGATATGACCAAGTATAGACAACTTGTAGGAAGACTTATCTACCTTACAACAACTAGACCAGATATTTCTTATGTTGTTGGCATACTTTCAAGGTTCATGCATAAACCTTGTGAAGGACACTGGTCAGCTGCAAAAAGAGTTCTAAGATACTTGAAGGGGACTCAAGACGTTGGACTCAAGTACTCTAAGGTGGATGACTTCAAACTTATTGGGTACTTAGACTCAGATTTTGATGGCGATAAGGAGACAAGAGTATCAACTTTTGGATACACTATGAGTCTTGGATCAGTAGCTATCTCATGGAGATCACGCAAACAGTCAGTTCCGACAGATTCAACAACAGAAGCAGAATATGTGGCTGCAGCTGAAGCAACGAAAGAAATAGTATCGCTCAGCAAGATACTTGAAGATTTGCAAGAAAAACAAGAGAACTCCACTCCATTATTGATCGACAATACTTATGCAATCAAGCTGGCTAAGAATCCCAGATTCCATGATCGAACCAAACAAATCAACTCAAAGTATCATTTGATTCGACATCATGTAGAGGCCAAGACAGTCCATCTTCGACATTGTTCCACAAATGATCAGGTTGCAGACATCTTCACCAAAGCGCTTGGACAAGAAAAGTTTGAAAGATTCAGAAACATGCTCGGACTTACTAACACCCCTTCGGATTAAGGGGGGGATTGTTGGAATATAATCCGTCGGGATTATACGTTATTGTAAATATTAGAATATGAAGAGACTCTCGGATGTGTGATCCCAAGAGTCGTTGTAAATGTATAAATAAAGGAATTCTATGGAGAAATAATATGAATCGGGAGTTATTCATTTCAACATGAACTAAGTAAATTGTGTGTCATCAAGTAAAAACCAGTTACCTCTCCAAGTGGTCTTATGAGGGATACAAGTCCCACCACTCCACCCATTGACAATTACAAGTTAAGTCAGGACTTCCCATAAACAAAGAAACAAAACTTATAATTTAGGAAGTAAGCTATAAGTGAACATCGAGGCATGTGCATGATAAGAAATAATCAATGAACAATATAATCATCTAAATCATATAAACTAACATAAACACATTATAGAATTACAAATTAGTAATACATCGAGAAAACATCTAGAAACAATAATAACAACTTACCACACTTTGGTTTCGCAAACAAAGATCAACACATTAAGCAGAAGATAAGTTAAAGGTCTAGTTCATATAGTATTTAACTAACCTAATAAAAAAAAATATTTTCAAATGTTGGAGACATTACAATTTGGTAGATTAAAATAAATGGGTTTGTTCATGGATGCATTTGAATCCCAGTTGGGGGCTTTAGGCCTACGAATCATTAGTGCAACAAACGATGGCAATTGTTTCTTCAGGGCAATCGCACACCAGATGGAAGGCGATCAAGAAGAACATTCAAGATATCGTAAGAAGGTGGTATAATATATTATGGGGACTTGCAACATGGTGGTAGAATATATTATGGTGCACGGCGAACACTTTGAACCTTTTATAGAAGATAATGTGAATTTTTACGAATGAATACCATGAAAGTATGAAAGAAAGCAGAACATGGGCTCGACACATGGAGATTCAACCTTTGGCACCACTTCTGTTCCTTATTGTGGTTGAAGGACTTGGGAGGGATATTCTTCATGCTACTCTTTGTGAGACTTACCATGGTTTATCTTTTGGTAATAATACAGTTTTAACAGATGTTCTCTTTGTGGATGACATTGTCATGGTTACTGATGGTTCTGAACAGTCTCTTTCTACTCTCTATGAGATTTTAATGCATTTCTGTAAGGCATCTGGGATGCAAATAAATGACAATAAATATTCTTTACATTTCTCATGTATGGAGGATTCTGATGTTATTTCATTACATAATATCTTCAGTTTCCTTGTTGTTAGAATTGAACTTGGCATCAAGTACCTTGGTTTTCACCTAAAACCATGCAGATATCTTATTAGGGATTGGTGGTATAATATATTATGGTGCACGGCGAACACTTTGAACCTTTTATAGAAGATAATGTGAATTTTTACGAATGAATACCGTGAAAGTATGAAAGAAAGCGGAACATGGGCTCGACACATGGAGATTCAACCTTTGGCACCATTTCTGTTCCTTATTGTGGTTGAAGGACTTGGGAGGGCTATTCTTCATGCTACTCTTTGTGAGACTTACCATGGTTTATATTTTGGTAATAATACAGTTTTAACACATGTTCTCTTTGTGGATGACATTGTCATGGTTACTGATGGTTCTGAACAGTCTCTTTCTACTCTCTTTGAGATTTTAATGCATTTCTGTAAGGCATCTGGGATGCAAATAAATGACAATAAATCTTCTTTACATTTCTCATGTATGGAAGATTCTGATGTTATTTCATTACAGAATATCTTCAGTTTCCCTGTTGTTAGAATTGAACTTGGCATGAAGTACCTTGGTTTTCACCTAAAACCATGCAGATATCTTATTAGGGATTGGGATTGGCTGATTATTAAAGTTGAACAAAGGATTCAGAATTGGAGCTTCCGTTGGCTATCCAAAGGAGGAAAGTTGATTTTGATTGAAGCTATTTTAGAGGCCATTCTAGTCTACTGGATGCATTTCTGGGTACCTATGGGTGTAATAGATAAAATCAGAAAGCTATGTTTTAATTTCCTTTGGGATGGTAAACAAAACTATTCTGGTTTACCATGGATATCATGGAAGTTTCTGGCTATGCCTAAATCTTTGGGTGGATGGGGACTTAAAGTCCCTATTTTATTTTCCAAGGCTCTCGCAACAAAAAATGTCAGGAATATCATTCATGGTTCAGGTTTATGGGTTAAGATAGCAATACAGAAATATATTTACCCATTGAATATTCTAGATTGGATAAGATCTATTGTTAAAAAGAGAAATAATATCTGTATTTACTGGAAAGCTGTTTTATGGGCTTTCGATCTCATTGGAAATTTTCTGGTCTGGAAAATTGGTACTGGCAATGTTGTTCATATTGGTTTAGATCCATGGTCTGGCTGTAAATGGAGACATGCCCTTCCTAATCCTATGTTAGAAAGATTACATTTGACTGGCTTTCATTTTCTTTCTGATATTGGACTTATTGGTTCTGTATTGATGTCTCAAAAATGGTTATCTGCACATTCTATTGGATTTATTGACCCTCATGAGATTGATGCTTGGAATGGATATACTGCCATTCTCAAGTCTATCCATGTTAGACTCTCTGCTGCAGATGATTGTCTTATCTGGAATTTATCAAATACTGGTAAGTATTCCCCTAAAGAGGGTTATACTGAGCTTATTAATACAGAAGTGGATTCGGTCTGGTGGTGGAAGGTCTTATGGAAGATGAAGTGTCCTCTAAAAAAAAAAAATTTTAGTTGGTTTCTTCTTTTTGGTAAAGCATTGACTTGGGATGTTTATTGCTTGAGGGGTAGAGAAGGTCCTTGAAGATGCTTCTTATGCAAACAAAGCTGTGAATCCAATTTTCATATTGTAGTAGAACGTCCTTTTACTCAATCTATTTGGTCTATTATTGAGGATCATTTGAAAATTAATAATTCATGGTATGGAGAATCCTTGTCTACTTGTCTTAAAAACTGGTGTCTGCTACCAGATGTGGCACTTATCAAATCTCTACCTATCATTGTTCTTTGGTTTATATGGATAGCAAGGAACAAATCCTGTTTTGAGGATCTTGTTACAACTCCTGCACAGGTTTCAAGCTATAGCTTGGGTATGTTGAAGATTTTCCCACAGTCCTCTTCTGTGGCCTCTATCAGATCAATTTTTGTGGAAGAAATTGATAAAACTTATGCATGGGGCTACTTTGATGGATATGTAGCTGGGGATCCAATGATTTGTGGAGCTGGTGGTATTTTGTTCATATCTGATAGTCATTATGTTTCTTTCAAAGCAGGTATAGGCTTGGGTACTAATAATTATGCAGAACTGTGTGCACTTAAGCTTCTCCTTAGGTTGACCCAGAAGTTTAGTTTGGAAAAAATTCAAGTTTTTGGGGTTTCCCAATTAGTTATCAATTGGGCATCGGGTAAGTATCGTGTATTCAACCTTGAACTAGCCATGATTCTACAAGATGTTCATGTTTTAGCTGACAGTCTAGATTATGTGTCTTTCAAACACATTTATAGGGAACGGAATTTTAAAGCAGATTCATTGGCTAAAGCAAGTGGTAGCATTCTTGAAGGATCTTGGGTTACATGTGAACAGAGAGGGGCTGGTATTGTGGAAACTTTTCAGGTTTTCTAATATGTTCTGTGAGATGTCCAATTTGCAGTTTGTTTTACTGATGAGGGCTTCATACATTATGATTTTCTGTCAGATATATGAATACTCTGCTGGATATTATTGGATATTTTTGATTGGGTTTTTCTGGATTTCCTGAGTTTCGGTACCTTTTGATATATGATGCTCTTGCTGAGAATTATATGCTTCATCTTATTTCTGGTGATATCAAGCAAACATACTAGAGCAGGACATGCGGGTTGTTAGCCTCTTTCTTTTTGGTGCTGATTTGGATATGGATTCTTCTTTGGACAGTCTAGGAATGGCCAATTTTAGCTGTTGATTATTGATAAGCTTTGATTTCTATTTTTCATTCTTTTAGAGACTATTTCAGCCAGCTAGTTTTGCTCTAGCTTTGTTTTTGCTTGTGATCACCAATTGATTCACAGTTTATCTGACCTGAGCGATCAGGAATGATGAAAAAAGTCTGCTATGATCAGACTTTGCATGGCTGTTCATATATGTATTTTTCTGCTGTTAATTTTTTGGTAACATTCTGAATGTTAATTGTTATTGTGCTCTTCCTGAGGCAGTTTAACTGATTGTATTGACAAATTTTTAGTTGATTTGTATAATGGACCTTGAGGGCCATCTGTTGAATGTGAATAAAATATTTACGATTTTTTTCTTTGGAAAAAAACAACATCGTTGGTTACATGCACAAATATTTGTATTTACAAGCTTGGGTCACCCAAGTTGGAGATAAGAAAATTCAATAACAGAAATATGTGCACTGTTCATTTTTCATATGATGAAGGACAACCCTATAATAGCACTATCCCTTTGGATTATGATAGTGATTGAAATGGTCCCTTTTATTGTTTTCCTTCTCACTGGGAAACCGTAAGTCTTAATCAGCAACAACAATGACAACGATAATTTAACTTTGCTCCGTGATCGGGATATTCCTCCGAATGACTAATTAAAAACTGATCTGCAATGGCATGCATGAACTCTAAATCATTCAACCAGCGTTTCACACCCACCCATAACCATTTCACTTTGTCATTTAGATTTCTCCATTCATATACTGACCTCTATGGGCAACATATAACTCTAAATGCTTTTCGTAATGACTCTTAAATTTTATTTTTACCTTTGACACTGACAGATGTCATAATCCTATATATGTATACAAAATTTTTCTTACACTAATATAATTGACTTGTAAATGACCACGAGAATGTGATTTTTTGAAAGAAATTAATGGAACCTCACATAGTGGATGAGAGGGGAATAGAAACATTGAATATGAAGTAAGGGTAGTAAAGTTCGAAGAAGGAGATAATGATGGGAGGATATAGGGAAAAATGTGGAGGTTTGGGGGATCTCATTTTTAAGGAAAATTTAGCAAATTCCTTGGACATGGTATTAGAGACGAGTTCAAAATATAGAACCCATGATATTAGTGACATGTTCTAAATCTAGAACCATAAGATTTACTACAATCCAAATGAAACACGACAGGAGAAAATAAAGAAAGACATAAATTTATAAAACAAAAAGGTCCCTTTACCATGACGGCTACTTTGTTCCTTATTACGTCGATAGGAGTTTATATATTAGAATTTTGGGGTGGAATACCATCTTTGATTTTTCATCTAACGATGAGAATGAGACAAGTGTACTGTCCAAATTGATTCTTTGGGCGTCATCCAAGATTAAACTAGAATGGAACAAGTCTACTATTGAGATTGATTCTATGAGTAAAGTCCAAAATTAATATTAATAATTTAAAAAAAATAAAAAATAGATTAATTAACATGTGATAAGTACAATTAGTAATAGTTGTAAAAATTAAAATTAGTCTTCAACTATTCAATTATTAAATACAACAACCTTAAGGCCATTGATTGTTAAATAATGATTATTAGCTTAACTCCAATGATTCTAGAACTATTAGCTTAACTTCAACTCTAATGACATATATATTGGATGATTATTAGCTTAACTATTAGATACAACTATTAGCTTAACTTTGATGATTCTACAAGTATTAGCTTAACTTCAACTCTAATCACTTAAGCCTTAGTCCAACTGCATTTGGCAGCTCGCAATCTAGCTAATGTGTAGTGATGTAAGAATCGAACTCCTAATAAATAGTTCGAACTCTTAATAAACTCCTCCTATAAGTACAATTCATGATAGTTGGAAAAAACAAACTTCACTATTCGATTATTTGATACAACTATTCAACTATTGGATTATTAGATACAACTATTCAATTATTAGCTTAAATACATTGATGATACAACCATTAGCTTAACTTCAACTCCAATCATGTCTTTTATTTGAATTGCAATTGTGAATATTTTAACTTTTAAATTAACTATTGGACATAACTATTAGCTTAACTCCAATAATTTTACAATTATTAGTTTAATTTCAACTCTAATCATGGTTATATTGGATAAAACATTAGATTAACGTGGATAAGGCACTTGGAGTCGAGTTAAGATAAGGCTTAGTCTAAGATTTATATTAACTTTTAAATTAACTATTAGATACAACTATTAGTTTAACTCCAATTATGGTACAACTATGAGCCTAACTTCAACTATGAGCTTAACAACCATAAAGTAAGTGGTTCTTATATTAGCTTAACTATTAGATAGATACAAGTAATTTACACATTCTTTAGTAAAAAGAACATTATCAATATGTCAAATATATACCTATCGACCTATTTCAAACATATTAATATTAGTAATATGATTGATGCTAGTTGTAGATGATTATAGTGTACTTCAAACATATTAATTTTAGTAATATGATTGGTGCTACTTGTACATGATTATAGTGTACTGAACTATGTTTACATTATTATCCATGTCTTATAGTTGAGATGACTGTTTTTGTTACTGAAAAGAAAATGTTAAATATTTCCAAACTGTCACCGTGTAACTTCATTTAGTTTGTGAAAAAAGTTTTCAAATTCAAAAGCGGTGTGGTAAAGGGTTTACCACATTCAGTTATCATAACCACGAAACAAAACCTTAAAGAAAGTATTGAAAACCAACCAATTAGGAGTTATATCTTACCCTTAAAATTAGGATGACTTCAGACTAAGGATCGAACATGTATAAGACACTTTAAACCGAGCAAACAAAAGTTTGTATAATAATGGTATTTTTAGGATTAATATGTTATAATGGGAACACCGGTTCTAGTGGAGAAATTGTAACTAAACTATGATTTAGCGATGGTAGTTTTGAATTTTCGTATCAAAAGCTACCAAGCTGCTGTGTTCGTGGCGTGTTAGAGAGGAAGTATTATTAATTAAGCGATGGCAGATATCATATGAAAAGGTACTCAAGTCCCTTGCGAAGAGTCATGATCGTCAGTTGCTCAAGTAGATATTTGAGTTCTGATTTCTTAGTCTCTCCACAGGTTCTCATCGTTCTTTAACGTCTTTCAACCTAATTACAGACACATTCTGTATATACAGATTTCTTAGTAACATATATGGGTTTAATCAGGGATGAATTTCAAGCCCAGTTGGCGGATTTAGGTCTAAGAATTGTTCCTGTAGCAGCCGATGGCAATTGTTTGTTCAGGGCAATCGCACATCAAATAGAAGGCGATGAAGAAGAACATTCAAGATATCGTAAGATGGTTGTAGAATATATTATGAAGCACAGAGAAGACTTTGAACCTTTTGTAGAAGATAATGTGAATTTTGACGAATACTGTGAAAGTATGAAAAAAACAGGAAAATGGGCTGGGCACATGGAGATTCAAGCTGCATCGCTGGTGACGCGCACAAACATTTGTATTCACAGGCTTAGCTCACCGAAATTGGAGATAAAAAACTTCAATAACAGAAATATACGCACTCTTCATTTGTCATATCATGAACGACGGCACTATAATAGCGCTGTTCCTTTGGATTATGATAGCTATGCCGATTATGATAGCGATGACGATTATGATAGGTATGGCGATTTGCCTTCCAGATCGGCAACAGCAAGTGTTAATCGGCAACGGCAACGACAAAGACAACGGCGGTTCATAGATATATAATCGTTTAAGTAAAGAAATTGAATTGACAAAATATAAATTATTTAGAAATCCCTAATTCAAGTATGAGTTCCCTATCTAAGAAGCCTTATTAATCTAATATAAACCTTCATAAGTATAACAAAGACAATATTTTTTAGAATTGATACATAAATAAGATTTATAATTGATACATGCTAGATAATTGTTCGATAAGAAGGCATAAACATTTCTGTTTAAGAATATATAGCTACGAATCTATATTTAAAATAAACAACCTATTGTATTTAGAATGTAGAGTAAGAATATGGAATAGCCATTCCTCCCAACCAACTTCTATAGCAGTCAAGTTACTTACTCAAGAACCCTCGAGCCTATTCGTTGAACCATAAGAGAACAATACACTTAATGCACCATCTTTTGCATTATTATATTCAATCCGCATCTAATTCTATCCTCTTGCTTGCTAATAGGAATACTATTATATAGTATTTTTCCTAATAATTGGTCATTTATGAGCTCCACTCAACTAAGAATTGTGACGTGATTTTGGGGAAGATGTCTCCTACACGTTGAGTTCTCACTCAATAGCTTCATCCACTTGTCATTTTCTTTTGTGGATCATCAAAAACTCTTCAACAACTATTCCACTTCTTCCCCCTTCAGTATCTTTTATTAATAAAAAACAATTCATTACATTTGTTTTATTTTTAGATTTTTTAAAAAATATTTAAAATAATACATAAAATATCTCAAGAAATATTAATAATAAATTATTAATTTAGATGCATTGCAAAGCCTTTTTGAGATCCACCCTCAATAGCATAGAAACAAGCCGGAAAGGGGATCCATATAAGCTTCATAATGTATATAGAGGATGAGGTACACACTATATGAAAATGAAAGATATGTTGAAATCTGTTACTTGAAATATCACCTTACCAAATTGATCTCCATCTCGATTCCAAATTCTAGCACATGAAGAAGATATTTGTTAACGAAGAATTCACGCTTGAATATCCAAGTGAAGTAGATGCAAGAATGATGGGAACCAAAAGATTCTTAGTGGATGGGGAAACCTAATCCTAAAAAAGTGTTCCATATTTCCGTGAGCAATCTCATCATTTTGTGTGTTAAGATTGATTTGTTGAGGAAAACCTTATATTAAAGTAATTTTATTTATTAATATGAACTTTGTAATAAGAATCGAAGTTAGTGTTAATAAGGTGATAATTAATTTGATTAAGAAATGTTAAATAACTATTAATGAGTCTTAATAATGTTTATCATTTTTAATAAGATTGTTAACTAAGTTAATAATGATTAATTTTATTTCAATTACAACTAAGGTTTGATTATTAAATACACTTGATAATTGAATTATAAAAGAACATTAGTTAATTAATTAATAAATATTAATTAAAGTTTAATTGAAATTTTTGGGTTGAGTGTCAATGTATTAACTGTGTAATAAATGGTGATGGGATTTTAAAAGAATATCAATTGATTAATAAATTAATATTGATTATGTTTTAAATATGGATCTACTATTGTGTATGGGATCAACTAAATAAATAACACTCATTTAATTAAATTAAAAAAAAGGTATTAAGCGTGTAATAAATGGTGATGGGATTTTAAAAGAATATCAATTGATTAATAAAATAATATTGATTATGTTTTAAATATGGATTAACTATTGTGTATGGGATCAACTAAATAAATAACACTCATTTAATTAAATTTTAAAAAAAAGGATTTGATCTCAAGGTATACTTGTAAATAGTTATATTATTAACATATAATTAGATAATTGATATGGATGGTGTAACTTTATTTTAATAAAATAATTGACTCCTAAATAACCACAAGTTGTTAAAAGGAATTAGAGAACCTAACATAGTGCATAAGAGGGGAATTGAAACATTCAATATGGGGATAAGGGTAGTAAAGATGGGAAAAGGAATTCATGATGGAGATTATATAGGCAAATGTGGAGGCATTGGGGGATCTTCATTTTAAGGAAAAAATAGCATAGGAGGCTCGAAGTTCTAAGAACTTAATTCTTGGATCTAGAAAGCGGACAAGGGATTTTACAGGTATTTTCCATATAGGTATAATTTTCTTCTTAGTAATTGTTATTTGTCACTTATTTTTGTTATAAGTTAACAAATTAGATATATACATGTGTGTGGTACAAAATTATGGAAATAGTAAACTAGAAAAAAGAATCACATTTTTTTCTCTATTTAAATATGCACAAATTTATAGCTTATCTTTACCTATTTGATTTCTATGTACATATTGAATAGATTCATAGTAAACATAAAATCTGTACTTTAAACTAAATACAACAAAACACACATACAAACGAATACCATTCATTTTGTACTAGTTATAAGTATTTAAGAATCTAAGGACCACTTTAGGGTTCCCACTCATGGTATTTGAACTAAGTTCCAAATTTGGAACGAGAAGGATTACTACAATCGAAAAAAAAACAAGAGAAAAATTTATAAAACAAACATGCCCCTTTACCAACGTGACTACCTTTGTTCCACATTACACATCATTATAGTTTACCATACTACATTTACATTAGTATGAGTGCCTTTTATAGTTGACATGATTATTTTTTTGTAAGTGAGAAGAAAATGTTAAATATTTTCAAATTGTGATGGTGTAACTTCAATTATTTTGAAAAGAAAATGTTAAATATTTCCAAATTGTGATTGTGTAACTTCAATTATTTTTTCGAAAGAAGCTATGAAGTTCAGAAGCGGTGTTGTAAAGGGTTTACTTGATTTCTTTTTTATTATAACTGGGAAACGAAACCGTAAAGAAAGTATTGAAAAACAAACAATTAAGACTTATATCCTACCCTTCAAAATTAGGATGACTTCAGACTAAGGATCAAACATGGTAAGACACTTTAACCCAAGCAAACCAAATTTCGTATAATAAATGGTGTTTTTAGGATTAATAAGTTATGAAGGGCATGAAGGTGCTAGTTAAATTTTTTTAAGTAAACATAGCCGAAAAAAATAGATTCAAATTGCTTAAGAAACTTGGTATTAAAATAAAAATCAACTCTATTAAATAACTAGTAGCATGGATATCATATACCAACCATCCATATCGGGGTTGAACCTACGTAATCCCCATAAGCAGAATATTTGTTTAACAACAAATTGAACTTAAACCATATTCTTTACCAAACGAATGTGTGGATTGATATCGTGAGTAAAAAAGGGGGGTCTTAATTTATTTACCAAATTTAGAAGTCAAATAAATGAGGCTCTTTTCACAAATCCAAATAGACATTAGATTCATATCTTTAAAAAAACACTCAGAGCTAAAAAGAGGCTAGATAAACAGTGCTTTGGCCATTTCTTTCAACATCGGATGCTTTCCTATTCGTATGGTTCATTTTGGGCATTAAAACGCTTGAGTTATTTTTCAAGTTGTTAAACTACACTGCAAGGCATGCACAAAATACATTCCTACTGATAAAATATCCATTTAGTTAAAAGGAAATACCAATTTCTCACCTTAAGAATGTGTACAGTTGGAATAAAAATTGAAATCAAACCTAAGCCATAGCCAAGTCTATACCTATCACTACCAAACAAAATAATCACCACTGACTTGCATGAGGCTGAGTCCAAGTGTTAGGTTGAAAAGCAAGTCGTATGAATTACCAAGAGAAGATCTCATGGGTGAACCACTATGCATAACGCACCTATAGCCAGCTCTCGAGTGCACAAGCATGGAGCATCCATGGAACGAGCGTCAAATATTTACACTATGCATCACGCGTCCCATTTCCCACAAATTATGCCTTCTGTCCGTTGATACCTCTAGTACGCTATGCAACCAAGCCACCACTGCATAGGAGAAGGACCTTTGAGAAGGTGCCTACAGACAAGGGGAGAATGCGCCCTTGGGAATCCCTAGAACCACATTTCCCTACTACAAGAGAAAGGGGAATCTCATGGGAGGAATCATGTATAAAGAATCCCACATATGCCCTAGATCTAGAGGAAAACCCAAAGATATCAATGTTTCCATACTTGGAAACTTGTGCCGTCACGACATTTCATGCTAAGGAAGAGAGGGAGGGAAACATGACTGCGAATCTAAATGGGGAAGAAGGAGGAGCTAGTTGTCGGGCCTCCCTCTACAAACCGAAAAGAAATAAAACAAAAATGAAGAGATAACCTATGTGGGAAATTAAACAAGGGGAAGAAATAAAACAAAAATGAAGAGATAACCTATGTGGGAAATTAAACAAGGGGAAGAGATTTCACCTAGCAAGTATGCAACCGGTTGAGCAAAGAAGAAGTAGAGAGTCCACCTCCCATGGATTCTTACAATATCCTTCTCATGAAACCCTAAGCTAAACAAAACCTTAGGGTAGAGACCATGTAGAGCTCAAATGCTAAATAGTAAAAATAAATTCAGCGATCTGGATGAGAGAAGTGCACAGACTTGTCACATTTGTTCCTTTTCTTCATTGGGCATCATGGAATGGCCTCACCATCTCGTGTGTCCTCCATGCAAAATCCCTCATGGATTAGGGTAGTCTAGTTATATCTAGGACATGGAAAAATAGTAATATAGGAGGTTTCATGTGACAAATCGAGACAATCACGAACCTGTAGTGGGTGTAGTCATTAATGACCACCTGTGTCATGAGGAAAATGTGATTATATGCATTTGATCGAGACATAATGTCATATGAACGACTCACGATGACTTTGACTTAGGAATGTAGCCGTGCCTTCATACCCTTACCCTTTCACGTATTTTCCTCGGTATCAAGTAAACCTCATTTATGTTGAAAAAAGAAAGAAAGTGTCACTCAATTTGTAGGTACGAACAAGTGTTTAATTATGACCTATATAAAGATTAAAACTTATACTAATGATGACTTATGCCATGATACAGGATAAATATGGTAAGGACACAAGTAGGTCGAGGGATAGGTTGGGATACGAGTAGGAGCACACTTCCACATCCAAATCAAAAATAGCTATATTTCACCTGAAGGATAGTGCTTTAAACTTGTGTGGAAACCAAGAAAGGAAATCACACCTTATGCTAGACCCTATTCCATGGGAACTATTTGTGGATAAGTTTAGAGGGAAGTGCTATCCCTCTTTATACTAAGAAAAACAAGTATGAGCCCTTCATGCCCTAGTACAAGGGAATCCATCAATGGAGGAATATGAGGATATATTCATGGAATTGGTTAAGTATGTCCCCTACTCGGACAGTGATCAATGCGAGCACTAGCACTTTGTGTACGAAATTAATCCTAATATCTAGGACCAAGTATGGATGTGGAAACAAACGTTAGTTGCGGAGGGAGTCAAATATGCTTGTTATAATGAAGAGATGCTTGGTCGGATTCCCTTTAGGTCATATAATACTCAAGAGTTAGGAATCATAGTGAGGGCCCCTCGAAGCTATCCTATGGGAGGGTATGTGAGGACACCTCCCTACAAAAGAAGGTCTATACATAGAGTTGCAGTGGTAAATATATTAGTGGAAAATAGTACATTATCTCAATCTACAACATATTCTCACTAGAGTTGAAGGAACTATCAGGGACCAGTTGGTAGGGGAAGGATCCCCTCTTAGAGGTAGAAGTGGTTTATCTCACCTCCTCCATCGTCATTTTCTTGTTGGGGATGTGGAATTCCAAACTATAAGAACTATGGTTTGAGTTATGATCTGGTACAACGCATCGAGAGTGAAAGGACCCAATGAGGAGTGGAGGAAGTAAGCATAAAATATAAGTAGTTGTGAATAAAAATCAGGATGAACACCAATACACTATGGTGGAATCATAGGGTCAAATAAATAATGATAAACTCATCATTTTGTTTGATTCTAGTGCTAGAAATAGTTTTATTTCTCCATACGCATTAGATAAATTCGGGTTGGCATCATACAAGGATGATGATTTCAACTTAGTTGAAATGGATTAATGGGTAAAAGATGTTGTAGGACCTAGTGTTGAAAAATGTATGGTAGATGTTGGGTTATGTGTTATGCAAGTCAAAGTGTACATCACCTGCCTCGGGACATATGACCTTATCATAGGTATGAACAACATTATTGGCCCTAGGGAAGATGAAGATGAGGATCAAGGATATTCGTCATGTGAAGAATTTTGACCTTTTTGTAGTACAAATGTATCTACTACATGTTATTCAACAGACTACAATAGAGGAGATGAAGGGAAGAGAGCATGGGATTCTTGGCTCACTCAAGACATCAAACAAAACCATTACTTCACTGTAAAATACAGTCAAGGAGATAGAGAATAAAGAAAAAACCTGGAATTATGACAAGCAGTGACTGGATGTTGTTGTTACACTCACTTATAGTAGTGTCATTGAGGAATGGATTACACCTTAGATGTTCTCTAAAGAAAACGTTATCACACTTGGTGAGACAGATTAGAACCTCCACAAATGAGTCATGTATTTGGAATCAAATATGACTTTGAATACACCTCTGTAGGTACTACAAGAGTGAATGAAGAAATCAATCGAGGCTACACAGAAGATTGAGGAGGCAGAGGAACTTTCTCCCAAAGTAGTTGAACATGTTTCTCAGTCATGGGAAGCCTTGATAGATGACATAGATCTAGAATAGGTTACAGAGAATTTTCATACTATTGAATCATACTTTAATAAACTGAAGAATCAATTAAATAAGATACCAATAATCGAAAATATGAACAAGTCTACAGATTTGAAAAAATAACAACAGATAGCCTGACTGTGGACATAGCAACAACAGAGAATGGATCATTTCATAGAGTTACAAGAAGAAGAGAAAAAGGTGTCATGTATCATTCAACCTACTGGGAACAATAGAAATAGCAACTTTGGAACATATCAGTTCTGAACTTATGGAAGAAATGAAGAAACTATAGGAAGAGGTGCGACAAGAATCAAACGAGGTTGTGAAAATATTTCAATATTTTTAGAGAAAAATCACACCAACACATATTTCAAACTAATGTGGCTCAAGATAAGACAAAAGTGAGTGTTAGGGCCTATTGTCCCTAGAAAAATTTGAGAAAAGATAACCATAATCCTTTTCAGAAAGATAAGGATTATGGTCGCAAGATAAGCAAACACCACGATGTACGAAGCTGCGATAAAGGAGTACAAAATCAAGTTGGTATTAGGAGTTTGACCTATTTTTGGTAATTAGTTAGTTAGACTAATAGTCTACTCTTCCGAAATAAAGAATGATTCTAAATTGGTCTGATAGTGCCTATTTTTATATGTAATGGGATGGGTTAAATTAGTAAGACATCCTATCGATTGACAGTTGAGAATGATTCGACGTGTAAAGCAAGAGTTGTAAAATCCTATAAAGTCGATACAAGGTGTGTGTGAATGATGAAATTACATAATAACATATAGAAGAAAGAAGAGAGGATATAAAAAATACATGAAGAAGAGGAAGAAAATAGATATAATAGATACATACCAAATACAGAGAGAATGAGAGAAGAAAAGAGTCATTGATAGCAAACCACATCAAAAGAAGAGTCTACAGGCTATGTGCGCGGACCAAATGAATTCAATTATTACTCATGCTAGATGAAGAGCACCTTTATTGTTTTTCTCGAATGGTTTTCCACATTAAGATTTGTGTATTTGTGTCTTTGATAACTTTGTCTATGGTTGAATGAATACATATCACAAATGA
Organism: Pseudotsuga menziesii; assembly: GCA_001517045.1. NCBI lineage: Eukaryota > Viridiplantae > Streptophyta > Pinopsida > Pinales > Pinaceae > Pseudotsuga > Pseudotsuga menziesii. The sequence goes on from LPNX011235235.1 coordinate 389,843, forward strand.
GTATGATAGATGTGTCGTGTATATTAATGATATAAATGGTATATTATTTCATGTTTAATAATATAGACTATATGTTTTGATGAATGTCGTCAGATAGATATGTTTTATTATTTGATGATGTAGGTATTAATATAGAAGTTTATCTCCTTGTCTTGGTCAAGTGATTTGATGGTGTTATGATAAGAAAATCCCCTGACACAACTGTATGAACCTAGTTCTGGCAGTCCCTATAGATATATTGAGTGAGACCTCATCTGTGTCACACATGTTGGCGATGGGGTTATTCTTTGTCACGATTATATCTTGGGATTTATTCATGAACAAGGGATCCGAACATGGGTTGATAGAGAGGTCAGCCAACATGGATTGAGGAATATCAAGCTTCCTTAGATTGTTATAGAAAAAGAGTCATTTATTTTGATGGCAAAGGGAAGGCCATTGAGATTTAGGGTATCAAATGGAAATTGTCCCTACGTTTCATCTCAATGATGAATGTAAAATGATGTATGAGGTAAGGATTTCATTTATATACCCTTTAAGTGGTAAGTAATGAAAAGGGACCCTCCTTAAATAAATATCTACTATTAACTAAATTCAGTGATGTCTTTCCCAAGGAAATTGATGGGCTACCTATTGAGAGATAAATTGATTTTGCCATTGAAATTAAACCTTATTTGCGACCAACATCAAAGACAATATTGGCCACTTTTCCTAACTCGCGCGACCCGGGTTCTACGCATCCCATCAACCCAACAAACACCCGATATACCAGCCCAATAGGGAAATCCCCATCAGCAACACCTGCAAAGCAACCGCAGTCTCACCGTAGATATTTATTCGATGGGTAACTGTTGGAACCATGTTTCCATGATTCCTCAAGGGATTATAGTCCTGTGATGCATGGCCTAGGAGCTCGACCAAGTTGCGAGGATGGATTCATTTATGATGAACTATAGCACACAGCGTGCATATATTTTATTAACTACTAATGATGCAACACTGATTTGACCTTAGTACTTTAAACATAATGAAATATAAAAGAAACCTAATGGAGAGATGCAATATAACAGATGTGTAACAACGATTGCACTATAAACATAAACTAATACTCAGAAGTAGTGCATAATAACCTATTCATAAATTCTGACTTCTATTGACAGTATGACATTCGTTCATCCAATGACAGGACTTGCATCATAAACATAAACATAAACAAACACACACAGTCAATCATCAACACATAGGAGAGTTCACGTGGGAACCCATCCGATAAAAAACATAAGGCACTCTTCATCTGGAATGAGAAATGTATGGCGCCTTCAACCTACATTTGATTGTAGACTGTCTTAGATCTATCTTTCTTCTCAGACTCTCTCTTGCTCTCATGCTCTCTGTATTATTTCTCCTAACTACTACTACCATCTACTAATCCGCACACGGCCTAGATCGACCTCTGTATCATCTGTACCTCTCTAACAGAGCTTCTCTTCTACTGCCCTACCTCAGACTACATCTTGAATAATTCCAACTAATCTACACTCAGAGCTCATAGATTTGATCTTCTCCTTCACAGATATTCCCACTACTAACCACTCAAAAGCAACTAAAGAGTAAAACCAACAACCAACATAAAGAAAAATCCGACCATCACCGAACCCTCTAATTATTGAATCCATCCTATTTATACTATTTTACATGACCACATAGGGTTGAACGCATACAGGAAGTCTTTCAAATGTCACCGTCAGCTACCCCATAGGCTACAGCTGTGCTGATAATTACTTGACATGAGGAACTGACAGCCTTACTTACAGTGTACGCTCATTCGTGTGGCATCCGCGGACTTCAGTCGACTTCAGCATGCACGATCATCAAGTTTTTTTCAGCCGTTAGTCTGTACTTGTGCTATTGCTTTACCCTATGGCATATTGCTTTCACGCAGTTTCCCTTTTCTATGTAGGTGACATATTTTGCACATATTCCTTCTTCTACGTAGATTTCCTCTTCCGTCCAGTTTTCTTTGTCTGCGCAGATATCCTTATCCACACAAATTTCTTCTATTCTAGTCGTGTGCTTCCTTTTCCTAGTTTGTACTTGTGTGGTGGATTAATTCTTGCACGTTTCTTCATTTGCACGTATTTCTTACATGCTTTCCCCAGGCCCAATAGGACCCCAACACTCACATGTGGCTCGTCCCGAACCATGAAGAAATGGACATAGGAGGTGGCGTGACATGTGCGGCCATTTCTTTGCTACTAATTTTTTTTTCTCGTGAATCTTTCACGTGCTTCCACTCTTGTGCATTTTGTTACTTTTTTTTTAGTGATGTTTCCTGCACCACAGGATCATCTCATACTTAGAGGAAATTTTTTTGTATTTTAGATTAGAAAACTTGAGTTATACAATTTCTTCCTCGACATCATTTGAAGTGTCTACTTCCAGAGGTTTTTCTTTTGTTTGCTCCAACTCTTCTTCATGTTGTTCTTCTTGGTCCTCTTCATCTTCCTTTCCCTCTTCATATTCCTTTTCCTCTTCTTCTTCCTTTTCCTCTTCTTGCACATCCTCTGGTACATCTTCTACTGCAAATTATTCTGTGGTTCCAACCTTTTGTTAAAATTGGCCAAAAATGGGAGTAAGCATTTCTATCTCCCAACAGGCTTCTTCTTCCTATTTCTCCAGCTCCTGCACTCGGTCAAAGCTAGGGTGTTCCAACGATGCATTGACCACTGCGTGCGTGAACTGGTGGATTCTCTGCTGGACATGATGAATTAGCCCTATCACCCTTTTAACTTTGGCTTATTTCTCAGCTGTCTCTTTGTTGCGCAGGTTTTCCTACTCCTGGAGGGTTCTTGCCTTATCCTAGAGTTGCTTGAGCTCAACGCCTTTGGAAATTTTCTCCTTTGTTGGTCTACTTGTCGCGCCTGCTTGGCAAGCTACTTCATAGTATCATCCTTGATGAGTTGCTCCCATACCACAACAATTGCTTCCACCACCTTTGTGCAGATCTGCACGTCTTCCCTAAGTCGACTAGCAACTTGATATGCCGATTGTTTTTTTTACAGCACAACTTTGGGGGGTGTGCTCGGTTGCTGGTCTGTCTTTAATTCTTGAACCTGTTTCTTTAGATCTGCGATAAGTTTGGATAACCGCCTTAGTTGGTGCATAGATTTTGCCTCGTCTTCTTCCTCATCATCTAACAGTTCCATGACTTCCTCCTTTATGGCTTCTTCTGGTGAATCCTGCCTTTGCAATTGTGCTTTCGGGTCTTCCTGTTGGCACTTGATGACTTGTTTGCATGCCTTTTCTTTCCTGGTTTCCTTGGTTTCCTGATATCCAATTGCATTTTCTCATATTCTCACCTTTGTAGCTGTGGCATGCTGAATGGAATAGATTTGTGGCAATGTCAGCTTAGAGAAATCCAAAGTTAATGTGTCCAAGCTATGGACAGTTGTATTTGTTCCTGCTGCATTTATAGAAAATGCCTATGCAAGAATTTCTATTCTCAAGGGTGGCAACGGCACCGACGTCGCCAAGGTGTCTGATGGGTCTACACCATAGGTCTCAGCTTGCACGGTGTCATGCACTTCTGTGATGGCCTCTTCCAACCAGGTAACTTGCGTACTGAGCAAAGTTGTCTAGTTGGTTTTCTTGCATGTGATATCACCCAAGGTAGACTCGGTTATTTTTGTGACTACCTCTCTAAGAAGAGTCATATCCTCTTCTGTTATATTCATGACTTGGGGTTAATTGGCCCTCTACTTTTTCATGTACAGGATGTCTGAGGCTTCTGCATCTACCTCCATGGGCTCTTTTCCCTTTATTTTCCTAGTTCTTTAGGCGTGCACCTCCTCATTAGTAGTGTTTTCTTCTTCACCTTTGTTGGGTGGGTCTCGCTCTTATTCTTCTTCTTCTTGGGCATCATCTTGATGCTCCTAGGTGTTGGTATTGGCACGATCCTAGGGTGGGCTGTCCTGTGGATCCCCCTGCAGTACTTGCTTCTCTATAGATACCTCTACATGTTGGCCAATGCATTATTTGGGCCAGTCTTTGATTTCCCTCTCAATATCTGCATCTCTGATGATGAAGAAGGTCGAGAGTGCCTGCTTATTAGGGTCATTGCGTGGATACAAGATGATGGTGTGCGTCCCCACATGGAATTTAATGAAAGGATACCTCACCACCGTCATACAGAACAGTCTATACCACTTGTGCACAATGTGTCTAATTATTTCTCCTTGGAGAAAGAGTGCAATATTTGTATCGGCCTTGCACTTGCTATCTTTGTGTTCACAAAGGTTTTGGAACTACACACCAAGGAACTCCATTGGGATATCCATGGGTTGATAATCTGGTGGAGGAGTGCAGGTTGCAAAAAAGATCAAAATCAAAATCCATAAGTAGTGGAACTTGACCAAGATAATTTCATGTGCATCAACTATGTCATCCATCAGTTCATTCACAAGGAACTAGGACTAGTTAATGTGCACTCCTTGGGCACACTACTCTACTAGCTCTACTGTTGTGGTAGTGAAGTCAGTAGGACTCATCTTGTGCAGAACCTTGTTGCACAAGATTTTTGTTGTAGACCTTACAACAATGTCATTGATAGAGATAATGAGGTAGCACTTTTCACTGTGGAAAAGTTGGTACTTGCTCCTCATGTCATTCTTGTCCAATGTTTCCTTGTCCTTGTGCAAACATGGGGCTGGGTCGACTCCTTACTGTGGGACACCCGTGATGGCCAAGACCAGTTCGATTGTTACCTCATACAGCTTGTCTAGCCAATGGTATCCTCCATTGAAGCATACTAGAAGCCTATTGACATACATCCCAACGGGGGTAGTGCAAAAAAAATGGGTCATAAGGAGCAGATTTAAGATGCCTGACTGCTCCAATTCGCGCACCCACTCCATTGCAGAAACTATGTCTTCATTCGGTGGTTCAATGGGCATCATGACCATGCATCGATTTTTGGTTAGCTCCTCTTTCCTCCTAGTATCATAGTCTTCAAACTTCAAGTCCTGAAGTTTGGGGGTGATTATATCTTGGGACCATAGGACATCTTCTGGAATGGTGGGCTCTTCCAGAATTTCCTACACATCCACTATCACTGTTGTGGCGCCTCGGACCCTGGGTGACACATATGGGGGTAGCAAGTTCTTTTCCTCATCGGTTAGCTCTGTTTCCGCTAGTGGTGGTGGTGGTGGAACCTGGTCAGCTCAGTGAGATTTGGGTAGGTTTGCTGGGGAACCATAGGAATTGGGGAGGTCTACACTCGATGGAGCTCTGGATATAAAAACTTGTGCACTGGTCAGTTGTCCTAGTGGCCGGGTTGTAGGTACCTGCTTCTGTTGGCCTCCTACTAGTGGTGGATGTGGAGGCCTCGGCGGTGCCTTCAGTTTATCCTATGTCTTCTTCATCTTCTTGGTCGACCGACTAGGTTCAGGGATGTAAGGAACTTCTAATATCAAGCAGGGTGAGGATGGTGAAACAACTGAGTCTTCATTGTCACTAGATAGCTCAATAATCATGGGATTCATCTCTGAGGGAGGGTTATTCTTCACTCAATTGGCTCAACTCTCTGGTTTCTTGACTCTATAAGGAAATGGAAATGTTACCATGACAGCGTCGACTGATATTTATAGGCGATCGAGCATCTAGGCTATAACTGGATGCAATGATGGTGCATCCAATGGACAACATGGGCTTGTCCTTTGTCTCCTTTACTTGCACACTTAGTTTCAATTATGTACTGATCAGGGTAGTTAAGGCTAATACAACGGATGGGACCAAAGAGCATGCCGCCATTCTCCTCGTACTTTCCAAATTAATGATACTCAGCTGTCGCGAGTGCCAAATATTTTTTTGAATCCTCGTGCATTTAACAGTCTGTCAATGTATGCAATTTGTCTTGAATTGATCGCCATTTTTATCTTAGTCGTTTTGTTCGTGGGTTCATAGCACACCATTCTTCAACGTAACTTTCTTTTTCCATGCTAGGTTGCACTATAGATAGTTCTCTTGTTGCTTTTTTTTTTGCTATGTGCCTCAGCCTGATGGGACTACACCATAGTCATCACAGTATGATTTTAATCAGCTGCCATTGGTCATACCCACAACCAGTGTTCCATCCATCTTATGTAGTTTTACTGCACCTGCTTTGGTAATTTGTGCAACTACATATGGGCCTAGCCAGTGCATTTTTATCTTACCTGGGTGGTTGAAGAACTTGTTTTCATACATCAGAACAAGTCCACTGACCTTGAACTGTTTTGCTCTGATGTGGCAGTCATGCCACACTTTCTACCGTTGTTTTTCCATGTTTTGATGGAATCCCGCAATGAAGCATTCTTCCTCCATTTGAATCAGCTACGCAAGTCTTTCTTTTACATCATCAGTATCTGTCATTTCTGTTAGTGCAACAAGTCATAAACTTGGCACAATGTACTCGATGGGCACGACTTCTTCTTTTCCATAGACTAAACAAAAAGGAGTGTGTCCCCTCAGTCACTGGAACGTTGTTCTGTAAGCCCATAAAACTGCTGAGACTTTCTAGTCCCAGTCATCTCTACACACATTACAGACCTTGTTCAAGGCATTCTCGAGTATCTTGTTGAAGGCCTCAATAGTTTTTTTCTCTTGAGGATGGTAGGGTGTTGTCTTCTTGTGTTGGATTTGGAATTCTGCAGTCAATTCAACAATTAGTTTATTTACAAAATGCATACCTTGGTCGTTGATAAGGATCTTAGGGAAACTAAAAATTGTCACAACATTTTCAAAAAGAAACTTCACCGCAGTGGTAGCGGTGCAATATTTCATAGGTGTCACTTCCTCCCATCTTTTCAAGTAATCTGTAGCATTTATAATATAGTGGACAAGTCCGTTTCCCTGGCGGACTAATAGGGGTGACAAAATCCACTTCCCATTTATCAAAGTCCTATAGTGTAATTTGTGGCGCAAGTGTCATTTCATCACATCATTATGGTTTCCTTGTTCTTTGGCGCTTATCACAGTCACGCCAATATTTCCTTGTATCCATATGTACAGTTGGCCACCAGAGTCCATCTTCCAAAATCTTGCGCACCGTTACCTTCCCGGCGTAGTGTCCTCCTAAGACACCCACATGCGCTTCATCCATTACGCACTACCTTTCATGATCAAAGATGCATATGTGTAGTATTTCATCTGGTCCCAACTTATACAGCTGTCCCATGATTAGCATGTAGTTTGCAGCCTTGACAACTAGTTGTTTCTTTTTCCATGTCATAAAATATTCAAGCGCATAGCCTGTATTCAATGAGTGTATAATAGCATCAAATTATTTATTGACAACGTCGATAGCAAACAGTTGTGCATCAAGCAAATTATCCTCTAAGTTCTTTTGTTCTTCACCACTTTAAATGCGTGACAAGTGGTATGGCCCCACATTCAGTTGGCCTAGATTTACCATGACTTCAAAGTAAAATTCTTGAAATAGGAGGAGCCATCAACAAATTTTTCCCCCACACTTGCTTATTGACTAGGTACTTCAGCGTAGAATGACCGGTGAACATTTTGAAGTGTCCACCCAATAGATAATGTCTAAACTTTTGTAGCACATAAACCATTTCTTGCCCTTCTCTTTTAGTTGTGGTGTATTTCTTATCTGCTGTTGAATGTTTCCTACTTGCAAATGCAATTGGGTGGTCAATTGAGCCCTCTCCTAGTTGGGTTAATACTATACCAAGAGCAATTGATGATGCATCAACATGTAGGTGGAACTCCTTCTTCCAGTCTCAAAATATTAATATTGGCACAGTGGCCATTTTTTTCTTTAGCTTATCCATAATTTCTTGACAGTCTTTGTTCCACTCGAATTTGGCATCCTTCTTCAGCAGATTCTCCATTGGGGCATTTATCTCTATGTACCCTCTTATGAATTTTCGATAATATCCAATATGTCCCAATGTGGATCTGAGTTGCATGACCAATGTGGGTGGTGGTAGGTCCAGAATGATTGCCACCTTCGCGGGATCAACCAAGATCCCATTGCGGCATGCTACATGGCCCAGAAGTACACCAAATGGTGAGCAAAATACGCATTTTATCAAATTCAGCACAATTTACTGGCGACACTTTTCCAGCATCATGCACAAATTCTCAATATGGTCTCTCACTAGGCCAAAGACTATCTAGTCATCAAAATATAATTCAAGAAACCTATGAATGAAATCTTTAAAAGCTGAAACTACTATTCTAGAGAAAATAACAGGGGCATTTTTAAGGCCAAAGGGCATTACCGTGTATTGGTAGCATCCCCATTCTGTTACAAAGGCTGTCTTCTTGGTGGTCCTATTGCGCAATTCTAACTTGATGGTATATCGATAATCCGTCTGTGAATGAGTATATTTCTTATCCACTAACACTCTCCAAGACTTCATTTGTAAATGGTGTTGGGAATGGATCATGTAAGCAGGCATCGTTTAGCTTCCTAAGGTCGACACAGATCTTGACCTCGCCTATAGCCTTCTTATCCTGAATCACTGTAGGGATTATCCACTCCGACTCTTTAACAGGTTCCATAATTCCTGCTTCCAGCATGCGATCCACTTCTTCTTTCACTTTTTCTTTATAGCATGGATTTAGTCTATATAGGCGTTGTTTTACTTGTCTTGCGTCGAGTTTGAGCCAAGTCTTCATTTCACCCAAATATCCTATTATCCCCTTCATTTTCTTGAAGTTCCTAGCGAACAGGTCCTGGAATTAATGTAATAGATCAGTGATTTTGGCTACTGTGTCTTCATCCCAATAGTCTCCAATGTTAGAAATTTTTGGATTGTCCTCCAACCCAATGTTAAATTTCTTGATCTTTAGTGGCTTGATGAACTGCTCACTGGAAATGTTGCTTCATTCTATGGCATGTGATCCTTCTGAATCTGGAATATTGATGTTAGTCAGATCATCCTTTGGGTCTCCGGAGTGGCTATAGCATGTCATCAAGTGTTGAACTGTCTCACATCATTGGTGCGAATGCGCAATGCAGGGTTGAGAATACGCAACCTCGAGTGGGATCTGAACGAATATCTTCTCCTTAATAGTCTTTAGTGCAATATCAACTATTGGTTTCTCATTTGCGAACTGGAATGTGTATGTGAAATTTTGTGCAACCTTTTCCCATTCTCTTGTTTCTTGGCACATCTGGATAGATGTGTACCAGCCTCTTGGTGCCATTTCAAGAATATGGATGAAGTGGTGAACCCAGTCCTGGTGCTGGTAGTTTGAGAACACTACAGAATAGTGCTCCAAGTGTTCAACAGGGTTTGATAACCCTGTATACCTTTGTTTCACAGTTGTGACCTTGTCTCTGAACCTTACTTCCAGCAGTCGTCTACACTACGACCATTCAGTTATCGAAATTTTGTGCATACCCCGCCATCACGTGGGTGTAGATTTTAGCACAAATTCCAATGTAGATAGTTGTTGAGGCTCTGCTACTAATTCTTCAAACTCAATCAATAATGTTGCCAAGTTAGGAAATCCTTCATATGTAGGTAGCGGCCAGGACTAAGTTCCCACTCATCGGACAAACTTAGTTATCCTGGCACATCTCCTCATAGAGACTTCATGTAATCGATTCTGGCAGTTCTCAAGTGCCTCTCCTGCGTTTGATGTACATGAACTCATGTAGCTTTAGCTCAAGTTACCATCTGCAGTAGGATTAATGTAATCCTCCTTAAGGGTAGTGACATTATAGATGTTATAAAGGTGATCACCTTGCCCTTCGTTGAACACCGATTCAACGTATCTCTGTCCTTCCAGTGGATCAATGATTACAACTACCCTCATATCATCATCTTCAAATGATAGGATCCTTATTTAGAAGTTTATAATGGTTTGAATTCCCATCGCCCAATCGATCCCTAGTAGCATGGGATATGGGTTAGTATCATCTACTATATTGATGACCTCGAAGTCTGCAAAAGTGTGCAGTCCTTCAATATCCACTTGGACATGACTTGATCTACCAATGGGAAGGACCTTTTCCTCATTAGAAATACTTAATTGAATTGGGGACCATTCTAGGAGTGTCTTGCCCATTGTTTCCCACGTCTAGCATGTTAAGATGTTAACATCAGATCCTAGTTCGAGGATGATATAGTCCATTCCATAAGAACCAATTTGCATGGAGCTCCTAAGTTTTCATCCCATTTTAAACATTGTCTTCACATTGTTAACGTTATTTACTGGTAGGTCTTTCTCTGAAAGATCTTCTATAAGTGCTTCCAACTCTGCAACTGCATCCTTGTTTTGGATTAGCACCAAACAACTTGACAAGAATGGTTTGAGCTTACTAACCTTATCTGCACTCTTGCTTGCAGTCTGTTGTTCAAATATATTTAGTAATCTCTCAGGCATATCTCTCACTTGGCATGAAGTGGATAAATGTTTCATTCGTACGACCTCTGGGCGTCTATCCATGAATATGCGCTTCGGCTTTTGAACATCAAGTGGTGCTTTCTTTTGTGTAGTGGGTCGCACCTGCGGTTGTTCTGGCGTCGCAGGATCTGTCTACGTAGCTTGATATCCACCCATCGCAACACCTCCCCTTGTTATCATAGCTACACTTGGTTCTGATGGTTCTGCAACTATCATTTATATGTTGGCATTAGCATTTAAGTTGGGAGCATTCAACACAGGATTTGGTGCTGGGTTAGTCACTCCAACCGTTTGGACTTTCCATCCAGCAATAAGTTGCAGACATTTCTCCACATTGTTCTCTTGTTTGCAATATGAGCAAGTCTTCGCATGTTCAAGGTAGTATCTAGCATAGTAGCCCTACACTCGATAGTTGTAGCATACCGTTAGCCCTCTTCCTTAGCCAAATAATCCTCCTCCTCAACCCCTGTAATTTCCACCCACCCTCAACAGAGGTTGTGGTGGTTGCGGTAGGTATTGCGGTTGTTGATACTGCTGTTGATATGGGTTATATGGGGCCGCATTCTGAAACTATGGTAACATATGAAAAATGTTGTGTAGGATGAAACTGAGGCTCAGCCTAAAACTGAGGTGCAGTATGGAACTGAGGTGTAGCATGGAACTATGCTTTTTCTTGTTCAATCTTTATTTGCTCCTTATTCTTCATTAGATATGCATCTACCATTTTCTCTCTCAGAAATTGGTAGGAATTACCATCTTTTTCGCCATGGCCCACAGATCTACAAAACTTACAATAAAAACTAGCTAGGGTACATACCATCTTGTGCAGGAACATGCAATCTACATCACGGTGTCCCCTTTTTTGGCATATGTTGCACCAGGGCAGCCTTTGGGTACTCAATGGGTTCAGAGCAATGGATGAGATATAGTTGATGTAAGTAGGACAGTCATCTTTGGTATGTCCATTGGTCTGACATAGTGTACACCAGATGTCTTCCTGCACCTCTTTTCCTCTTTTTATGTCCTGTAGATGAATTGTCAGATTAGCCAATTGTGACTGAATATGTATCATTCCGGTGGCACCATCTCCAATAGGTGAAGCCTCTAGCTTCATCTCCAATTCTAGTGGCTCTGTTTTCGTTGCAATATTTTGTTGCATGAGTGGTCCCATAATGTGTGGTAGTAGCGCCGCAATAAACCATTCCTCATGCTACATGTTCGACATCTGGAAGATTACTTTAGCCATCAGCATTTTGAACCGCTAGTCAAAGTCCCATACTGTTTCTGTTGGAGCCTACTTAATATCCTTGATCTCAGTTATACATTGGGACTCAAATTGCGTCTTTTTGAATTTTGGGATCATTGCATGTCGAATATCCTCAGATCGCGGTTTCCCTAGTGGTACTACACTGTACTTCATATAACAATCTAGCACGCAGCCCCATAGAGTCATAAGCCTTTGTTCTTTTTGGATTTCATCATCGTTAATGAGGCAGATCATCCACACCACATCATAGAGGAACCAGTGTTGTTCTAGATCCGCAGTTCCATTCCCATTGAATGTGGGTAGTCTAACGCATGTCACTGCCATTAGGGTGGCGTTGGGGTTGTTCACTAGATTCCTTGGATTTGTTGGATTTTCTAGGGTCACTCATGGGTGTCCTTGTGCACTAGTCCCTACACTAGGACTGCTAGTGTTTACAAGCTATTCAAGTGAGGAACTTCTAGGTCTCACTTCAAGTGATCTTCTTGGAATGTCGTAATCACGCCCTATCCTTGGCATCTCTACAGACTCTTGTGATTTCTCTCTCTCAGAAATCAGACTATACTCCTCCTCTTCATCATAGGACCCTTCGTCAAGCTGTGACTCACATCCATATTCACCTTTCTTGGGAAAGCTATAAGCCCTCCTACCTCCTGCTAGATTCCTCCTCTTCCCTGACCGAAACCTCCTTCCATTTCTTAAGAATCCAGTGTCCAACTTGTCTTTTGAGCTTCCCAGGAACATTTATTCTTACCACCTTCCATATTACTCCTAAATTTTACATAGAATATCCCCTTCATGAATTGCACGACTCAATCAATGAGTTGTAAAATACCCTTTTCATAAAGGAGCATTTTAATCCATATATTTATAGCCATACGGTACTTTCCCTGAGTTCCTTGGAAAAATTATCTCTTTGCCTCGTTATACGAGGTTATTGCTTCAACAAGAAACTGAGTAACATATATTTCTAATATGTTATCAGTCCAAAACTCAATAACTCTAGAAATAGGGTTACTTACTTGCGCTACTTCTTGTGTTAACTAGTCGGTTCACTCAGCTCCTCCTCCTCTCTCAAAGTTAGTCTACCGGGGTGCTAACTCCAACAAACATTCTTGCAATATAATGGGAAATTCTATGAAAAACGTTTCATGGATATCCCCAGATATATACAACTATAACCAGTTCTCAGGGCTCAGCCGCGAACCCTCACATTCCTTCTGTGCAAATATCAATGTCTTTCACTCCATCCAATCCTTGACTTCACTCTTAGTCAGGTGCCACATCGTTTCCCTCATTCTGATCAATAGGGTCCCAACAATGGAACCATTTATTGGCCACTTTTCCAAACTCACGTGACCGAGGTTCTATGCAGCCCGCCAACCCAACAAACACCCAAGTTACCGACCTGACAGGGAAATCCATGCTGGAAACACCTGCAAAGCAGGCATAGTCTCACTCAAGATATCTATTTGATGGGTAACTGCGAGAACCATTTTTTCGCGATTCATCAAGGGATTATAGTCCATGATAATATTTAAGAGAGAGTAAGAGATTGATTAGAGTGGTGGCTTTCACTTAGAAATTATGGCATGTTACTACAACTATGGGTGTAATACTAGTGGGACATTGATCCCTTCCCCCAAGTCACTGATGGTAACTTGTGAGCAACTGGAAAAAAAAAGATTAGTATCAATGTGTTGTAAAATAAATAGAAGAATAAAATGTATATAACTCTATATTATGGAGACTCAACCTTAGGGTGGGAGAAATTATCTCAACAATGTCACCATACATGCACCTAATAATTATTGATCTAGGGTTAATCAACTATCAAAACCCGTACTAATAAAAAATAAGAAATGAATATTCAAACACATATTAATGAACCCTTGAAAAGAATTAAAGATGAAACACACTTAACACTAATAACCACTTTGAAGCATTAATGTTCTTTGTATCACCCAACTAAAGAAGGACTCAAACATCCTCCCTAATTGAAGATATATCAACCCTAACAATGTTGTGATTGTTGTATATGCATACAAACAAGGGCATGAGTAGGAAGTTATAATTTACCTCGCTGTTATTCATGTTGAAGGAATATCCATATGTACGACAAAAAATAACGCCTCCAATCCACCCGTAATATGAAGAGAATAAAGCAATTTAGAACACCTCATCTTGGAATAATAATCACAAAGAAGTACGTTTAAAAATTGTATGCAACCCAAATACAAAATTACGTTAATCAATTGTGGATTTGAGAAATGTCCTTTAGGAAACATAGGAAACATGATTTGTTGTATGACGCTTTAGGAACTGTTCCATCTCTGCCTCGAACTTTGTGCCCACGATGACTCTATACCGTGGCTTTTGTACCTCTAAATCATGGCTCCCAAGGGGGTTAAATAGTGGGTTTGGAGTGGTTTTGGGGCACGGGAAAGAGGTCCACACGTTCGACTTATAACATTTAAAACAAATCTTTCACTATGTAGCCAGCAATTGTGATTTGTCCTGGTGGTGAATATGTTAGAAAATTGGGGCAGAGCACCCGGGGTCAAACCCTCGAGCTTACTAACAGGCATCCGCCGCGATTGTAAGTTTTTTATAAACATCTTAATATGTAAAATCAACGTTTTTTATTATTTTTACACTATTCGACATATACGTTTTTGATAACCACATCAACATTGACAAATAAAAAAATATTTAAAACCTTAATTTGACGTTTATTAATTTAGATCACCTGTCAAAATTTTTAATACCTATGTTAACTACTAAAACTTATCTAATAATTATTGGCCATTGTGCTGGGTCAACTCCTAGGTTGCGCTTAATTTCTAGTTAATTTAAGAACACAAGTAATTTCTGTGTATGTGTATTGTATTTATTGATCTTTTGTGTTTCTAATTGTATTATTAGTCTTCAGCTTGAGCCTTCAAATTTTTCCAAGGAGAATCTCTAAAATTTTCTCTTTTCAAATTTTATAATTTATTTAATTAGTAAATGTATATATAAATATTTTACTCATATTTATATATAATATAAAAAATTATTTTATTCACATTTTTATATAATATTAAAAATAAATTGACACTCAACAAAATTGGTTAAACCATCAATGATAGGCACAGAAAACATGAAACCATCATTAAATTTAATGACAAGCACAAGAAAATTGAATTTCCAGGCCTACGCGATGGCATGTGTTGGTCGATCGTTATCACATGGCATAAAATGTCGCTTAATGTTTTAATGGCATATGGTATATAATTACGATAAATTGGTCCTCGATGTTGGTGTATGGGACGAGTGATAAGCCCTTGGCCTGCCCATTTTTCAAACCAAAATCAAATTCAAATTTATATACAAGGCAGGCTTCGTGAATAGTTTGGCAGACTTGGAGGTTTATGGGTTTTATCTCCATATAATCTACCAAATTTCTCACAAACACTATATTCACAATTTGTTTTTCCAAAACCGATTTTTTTTCTTTTTGAACATTTTTTATGAATTTTCAAAACCTAATATCTTCTGCATCAAGAAAGATGTTGACGGGATCTATGTGTCCATATGCTTTATTTTATTGTTTGAAGACTTCTATACTAATCGATCTTGGAATATCGTCGTGGATTAGCCATGATAATGAAATCAAGGACCATTTTTAGTGTTAACATGCTAATAATGTCACCCTTTTACTGATTTATAAGCAAAGGTAACCCTTTAGAGATATTATGTTGTAGTTTATGGAATATTTTTTTACCTTAGATTCCTATATACTTCCTCTAAGAGCTAAGGCATGAGTTTTCATGCATGCCGAGGTATAGGGATCTCAATCCGATACTTATTCCTTGAACTACCCAATTCCATGATAACCCTATTATAAGGGCAAAGATCGCTTTGAAGTGTATGCATATAACATAATTCCTCTCATGTGGACATATTTAGCCTCCTTAAATTAGTGTATGGATTTAAATTAGAAGGGGGAGATACAGTGATTCTTGCAAATTCCTTGAAAAATCTCAAAAAAAATACAAATTATTTAATCAATTTCTTAATCTATTACAACGTCCAACGTCAAAGTCTATCATTTTTTTTATTGTTTTGATGATCTCATTTTGCACAATAAAAGTAATTAAACAGTGAAAATGAGTAAGGGGGAGAGAATGTCTTGTAAATCATCCTTCTAGAGTGCCAAGGTAGGGGCACTATGAGATCCCTTGGAAATATATGTGAGAGAGTATCACATGCTAGGAGGTCTCCACAATCCATGCAATGGAAGCTTAAGGGAGGGAATTGCAATAGGTCATTTAAAACATACCATTGACCCTTATCAAGTTCTATTTTTTCCTCCATTAAAGGTGTGACATGAACTAAAATCAACACATGAACACAAAGGACATTCAATAACTACCACTAATGGTCCAAACTATCATGGGTGCAGCATGTGAAAGGGGTGTTCGAGGGAGGAGGCTACAATAAGTGATGTGAGAGAATGTGTTGGACGACGCTCCTTATTTTCCTCTTAGTTGTGCTCCTTCGAAAACACATTGAGGGAGCACAACTAAGAGGAAAATAATTTATCAACACAACACCATATTGTATAAGACGAGAACTAGAGGACTCACACCGATTCAACGATACCATGCAGTTTCTGGAGTTTTCCTTGCAATGAGGTAAAATTGATATTAGTTTCGAAACGGGATAGCAATGAGAGCACTGGAATTACTGGATCTTGTTCATGGATTGTGTGGACCTATACCAAGTAAATCACTTGCTGGAACAAGGTATTTTTTCACATTTGTTAATAATTTTCAAGAGAATCTTTTAATTATTTATTGAAAAATAGTTTAGGTGTACTTTATTGATTTAAAGAGTTTAAATCTAAAATTTAAGTCCAAATATATAGAAATGCAAGTGTCCTTGGAACTAATGCAAGTGGTAAATACATCTCTATTGATTTCTCCAAATATTGTAAAGTGAATGGTATAAAAAACAATAATATTTCCTATACTACAGTGCAAGATGGAGTGTAATACCCCGAATTTCGAACCTACCATTTATAGGCGTGAGCCTATTGATCATGATGATTATATTGATGCTTTATTTTTATATTGGGTCAAAGATCCCACTGCATATGAACATGATGATTTGCTTTGTATATTGGTCGTAAGCCAGTTGTTGATGATATATGTATATATCTGTTGGTTGTGTTCGGTGTGGACCCTGAAGCACATGATTGATGAAATGTTTTTTGTTGGGCATGGACCCTGAAGCACATGATCGATGAGATGTTTTGTGTTGAGCGAGAGGCTCTGGAGCACATGAGTACTTACATTTGTGTTGAGCATAAAGCTCTGGAACACATGAAAAATATAATTGGAAATGTTGGGCATAAGCTTAGGAGAATTCCATGTTGATGTTGAGCATAAGCTATGAAGCATCAAATCCTTGGCCATTGTATCCCTAGGTGTATCGTACAAGTACAACCTAGCATTTAGTATTGAGCGAGAGCTCTGGAATTGCACTATGTTTCTAACTCCCTGTTATAAGCGTTGAGTATGGGCTCTAGTAAGTGCTAGGGGTTACTGAAAATATTAAAATCACCTCTGAGAGAAAACGACTCGAGAATAATATTGATCTCATCATACTTATTTTTAAGTGATTAAATGAAATTTTGAATTTCTGTATTCTCATCAAGTACTAAAGAACTACCACGTTATATGAGGGAAATCCAACATGCAAGGATGTTTAGAGTTTCCTATCCTAGTAGACCTGAACCATATATCTACTTGACCTTCATAAAGAAGTGTCGTTATGTCTAGGGATCATGATACATGATGCCCGAAGACAAATGTTAACAAGTATTTTAACACTATGTATTTTATACATAGTATGTTTAAAGAATTAATTATGATTAATTATATAATTGAATAACAAAAGAAGAGAAGCTCCACCAATTATTATTTATTATTAAAGGATTAATAAATAGTGAAATCTATATGAAAGATTTACTAGGAACTAGTTAAAAGTTCCTAGGTTAAGAAGTGAAAATTACCATAGTAAAACAACATCAAAATCATATCATAAATCCATACATTGCAAATAGTAACAAGAATCAAATCATGTAGGCATGCAAGCCCAGTATGTTTTATTTATTAAAATACACTTCATTACAACTCGTTACATTAAAAACCATGCTTGCGAACAAAGGTCACGACATCGATCCCATGGATGTCCAGACTAAGGAAAAGCATTAATAAAAAACCATACGTAATGTATATACAAAGCGACAACCAAATCCTATAATCATTCTCACACATGCCACGCTATACATCGAATCGTATGCGGCCTGTGGTTTATAAAATATATACATTAAAATATAAATACACAGAGTCCATTTACATATTAAACAACAAACGCTGTAAACCTTGGCCTCTACAAAACCCACTAATGCATAGCACTCACATAAGTCACGGCCTCGGCCAAATTTTAAATCTAATACATAGTCTCTACCATATTAACCCTACGATACACTATCATAGCAGTGTGGGAAGGCGCATGCCATTCAGGGCATGGCCTATACACACGCTGTCTATATCTCTACATTACAAACTGAGTCACACCGTAACACACATAACCTTCAAGCTGGAGAATTCCCACATAAATACACCATAACAACAAAATAAACTCAGCGAAATCATGCTATGCACATTTGGATTAAACCATGGAAAATCAAGTATTAAAGATAGTATGCATCCATTTACACAAAACTTTCCAAGTAAACTACAGAGTCATCATATTCCAACTTATAAACAAGTATACACAGGCATGCCAATGGGCTAATGCACCATTGCAAGCAATGGTGAATCCCATGGATAAAATTCCCCAACGGAAACAATTTGCATAAACCAAAATCAAGTATGCTAACAGCCCAAGTAACTTTTACAAACCCAAATTTATACATAGAATCAGATGGAGTGCGACTTCACTCCATGACCGAATCCATCAAAATATTATCCAAAACCCAAGTCTTTATTCATGGCGGAAGGCAAATCTTAAAAACCCCCACAATGAAACCCATAGCATAAAAATCCAAACCAAGCAACAATCTATGCGCAGTATTCCCAAGAGGGTCGAAAGGTAGCAAGTTAAATATTGCTCACAAGATTACCATGGCCACAGTTGAAAACGTTTGGAGCCCAGACAAGCAAATCCATGCTGCTCCACATTCCCTTTCGGTACCTGCAAAACACAACCCAAACGAGGGATGAGAAGTATGACTAAGCAAACATTAAAACAAACCAATGTGCAGGCATGTTAAAACCAACATGGACATACCTCATAGTCTGGAGGTCACCTCCATGGTTTTCCCCCTGAATAGAGCCATAGTGCAAAATCCCAAATGAAAAATAACACACAAAACCATTGCGACCCAAGCCTAAGGGAAGGCTTTCATGTTTCATCAAGCGCATTGAATGCACCAGCTAAAAACCATTAAACACACATAAAAACCAACTCTCCATAGTTTTGTTTCTCTGCATTATAATGTGACCACCTCTCATATAAAGCTTAAACCCTACTACCATGCGTTTATACCTTACAATATAGTGTCGCCACCCAAACTCTATCACATGTTACCTTATTACAAAGTTTGCATTATGATAGAATTACAATATTACATAGTCCATAGGATGCGCTAGTCCAAAGACAAAGAACCCATGATTAAAGTATTTAGATAATGTGTAAACCATAGGTTTAGAGCTTAGGATTTTAAATCCCTTAGTAACAAGGTATTTATGCTTATGAACCATGGCATACAAAGTATGCCATGATAACATCTCTGGTTATAAATATCCAAAGTTCTACTCTTAAACCAATATAATAACCTATCAATAAAATGACATAAGAGTTGTTAATAGGTATAGTAAGAATATACATAGAACGTAAAATGTTTTAATGACATATAGACTAATGAATTTAAAACATAACGAAGATTAATTCGTGTACAGGAAATTTAGCCATAGTAGCTACATTGACGATAACGACACTTACCAAGTTATAAAAGCAAGTCGATAAGAAACATAACAACTAACAACAAGTCCTCTAGGATCAAGATGATTAGAACACTTTACACCAGATCCCATCGCAAAGTAATGAACTGCGTACGTAAATAAAAGAGGTACCTTAGTTCGATTGAACTAAGTAAGCCTGCATAACCAAGTAATACTTTACCTCTCAAACCATCATGGAAGAACAACTCCCGCCAGTCCACCACTTTGGTCCCATCAACAAAGTTAAGTTAGATTTTATTAAATAAACAAAGTACACATGTGCAGGAGCAAAATAATGATCTATAAAATTCATGGATTCACCGACAGTAATAACTAAGATGTATCAATAGTTTAAATAAACAGAATTAAGACATAAGAAGTAAACGAACTAATAATCACTAAATGGATAAGAGATTAACAGGATAGTATGGGCAGTTTTTGAAGAGATCGAATGTGTAAGTAGCACATGTAATTCCGCATGAGTAATAATGATCCCCTTTGGGTAGTTTTTCACTAGCCTATAATTTTTTTTTCAATTTTTGGGGACATTACAAGTGGTATCAGAACCCAGTTTCAATACTAAGAGACTTATGGGTGCAACAGGCATTCACATAGAGAAAATAAAGTATGATACATAATTTTTGTTACTAACAGAAATTTTTGCCGCTATTAAAAATTTTGTGTTACAGGAAAATGTTTACATCGTTGTTCAGTTTATGAATACTGAGGAAGAAAACAACCACAGGAAGAAATGACCACCCCCACTCTGGAAGTTAATTTGGTGGTGGAGCTAAACTCTGATGTGCTGAAAGCTTTGCACAGTATTCAAGTTGAACTGAAAAGTTTCAGAGAAGACAGTCTAAATGAAAGAAAGGAACAACAAGCTATAAATGAAGCATTATTGCATAACATGATAGGAGGGATCTAGCAACGTAAGCCTATCCATTCCACCAACAGATCCAAAAGAGAACCGTACCATGAGAAGGCCAGCAGCCCAAGAGAAGCAAAAAAAGAAGGTACACCTAAAGCAACTGAATGAGATCATCACAGTCTTGCTGGTGATGACTCACTTTCTCCATGGAGAAAGAGGCAAAGAAGTGATGACATTCTTCAGGGGGAGTTTCAAAAAATAAGAGCCCCGACGTATGAAGGTGACGTAAATACGAGAGAAAAGGCTAAAGAATGGTTGCTGGGAATGAGTAAGTATTTCTAGGTTCATAACTATTCAATTGTGATGCAGGCTATGCTTGTCGTCTACAACCTAAATGGTAAGGTAGGGAGATGGTGGCAATATGTAAAGCACACAAGAAAGATGAGCTACGAGAAATAAGCTGGGAAACATTCTGAAAGATTTTCCAAGAAAAATACATGTCAGAAAGGTTCTTTGACCACAAGGTAAAAGAGTTTCATGAACTGAGCATGGGTTCCATGACTATGGATGCATTTATAAATAGATTTCTAGATCTATTGGATTATGTATCGTATATCAAAGAAGAGAAGGCGAAGATCCAACAGTTCCTAGGATGTCTTCCTCCAAGTTTTCATGATAGGATTGAATTCAACATGCCAAAGAATTTGGATATTGCACTACACAAGGCCTGACTCTACTATGAGTACAGGCAGTTACGACAAGAAAACTAGAACCAAAACCAAGAAAAGTCTAGAAACTTTTCTGATAACCGCAAGCCTGGATCAAACCCGCAGCCTTATAGAAAGAAAAATAACAACTTTCAAGTGAACAAGAACTTCAACAAAACTGGTATGAAGCCTTATGTACCAACTCCTAATGGTAATAAGCAAGTGGCAAGTGGAGCCAATGCTACCCCTTTAGCGATCAAGTGCTGGAAGTGCAATGGGCCACATTATGCCCGAGAATGTAAGAACAAGAACAATGTATTCTTGCATAACCTACAAGAAGAACCTACCGTTGAGGATATAATGGGAACCCCATGAATATATGCAGCATTAGATGGCCGACAAGCGGACCATCAAGCTATAATGGTTGAGAGAGAAGGTAAGATCTTGAACAGCTTTGTTTCAATACTTATTGATCCCAGTGCTTGCCAAAGCTATGCTGCACCTATGATTGTTGATTTATGCAAGTTAGGCAAAGTAAACCATGATAAACCTTGGCTGGTACAGTTAGGCACCGGTACGAAATGGAAGGTTTCAGAAATTGTTAAAGAATGTGAAGTAAACCTGAATGGTTTCCTTACTAAGGTAAACATGAACATCCTACCTTTAGGATCGTACGATATTATTATCGGCATGGACTAGTTGGAACAACACCATGCCATGCTCAATTGTCTACACAAGTATATCTTGTGTATTGATAGTGAAGGGAACCAAGTGAAGGTTCAATGCATCCCAAAGAAAGTTTTTGTAAGACAGATCTCTGCCTTACAATTGAAGAAGTGTGTTAGGAAGGGCTGCAAGTTGTTTGCGGAGAACATGTGTGTTAGGAAGGGCTGCAAGGGTCCCTAAGATCGATGATTTGTTTGACCAGGTGGGAGGATCCAAAATCTTTTCAAAGATTGAACTGCGATCCAGGTACCATTAGGTTCAGATCTGAGATGAAGATATTCCCAAGACCGCCTTTCGTATGAGGTATGTGAACTACGAGTTTGTAGTGATGCCGTTCGGGTTGACCAATGCATCCGCAAACTTTATGTGTATGATGAACAACATATTCAGTAAATATCTAGATAAGTTCATACTAGTCTTTATTGACGACATTCTAGTAGATTCCAGGAATAAAGAGGAACACGAAGAACACCTTCGCATAGTACTTCGAGTGTTGAGAGAACACGAGGTCTATGCTAAGTTTAGTAAATGTGATTTTTACAAACCACAAATATAGTACCTAGGTCACATCATATCCGAGGCTGGAAAAGCTGTGGACCCAGAAACGATTCGAGCTATAAAGGATTGACCTATCCTGACTAGTGTCACTAACATTAGGTCCTTTTTGGGTTTAGCCGTGTATTATCGAAAGTTCATTAAGAACTTCTCAAGAATCGCTTGCCCCATGATAGCTTTGCAAAAGAAAGAGAACAAGTTCTTATGGACTGACAAGTGTGAAGAAATTTTTCAAAAGCTTAACCTGCTTTTGATGACCGAACCAGTGTTGTACATTGCAGATCCCGATGGGGATTTCATTGTATGCACGGATGAAAGAAAGGAAGGACTTGAAGGAGTCCTCTTGCAAAAAAATCACGCGACCTGTTATGAATCGCAAAAATTAAAAGAGCATGAGAAAAATGATCCCACACACAATCTTGAGCTAGCGGCCATTATCCAAGCTCTGAAGATGTCAAGGCACTACCTCATGGGAAGGAATTTCCTTTGAAAGACTAACAATATGACTCTAAAGTATTTATTCGATCAACCCGATCTAAATGCGAGGCAAGCCAGATGGTTGGATTTCCTCAGTGAGTATCACTTTGAACTAAAGCATATTAAGGGAAAAGAGAACAAAGTTGTCGATGCTTTGATTCAATGAACTCATATGATATATGAGGTGACCCTAAGTCAAATTGATGCATATTTGCATGAGAATATTAGAACATTCAACAAGGTTGACCCGTTCTATGTGGAAATCCTCAAGAAAATCCAAGAGGACCGGTTGTTTCAACAATAGAAGGAATACAAGGTGGATGATTCCAGACTACTATGGTCCAAGGATATATTGTATGTTCTAGATGGAGGGGACATTCGGTCCAGCATCCTCACATAATTTCATAGGGCACCCTACTTGGGGCACCTGGGATATCAAAAGATAATATATGTCGTCAAGAGACACTTTTTCTGGCCTAAGTTAAATGCCAACATTGCAATGTTTATTGCGAAATGTTAGGAATGCCAGCTAGTTAAAGCTGAGCACCAACATCCTTAAGGATTTCTATAGCCATTACCCATTCTAGAATGGAAGTGGGAGGTTATCAGTATGGATTTTATTACTGGCTTACCGAAAAGTAAGAAGCAAAATGATTCCATCTTTGTAGTCATTGGCAAGCTGTCAAAGAAAGCACACTTCATCCCTGTAAAATCGACCTACAAGGCCATGAACATTGCCGATATCTTCCTAAAATAGATATTTAGATTGCATGGGATACCCAAAGCAATTATCTTAGATTGAGATGTTAATTTTACAGGAAACTTTTGGCGATATTCATTCTCTGGATTAGAGACGCAGCTGAACTTTAGCACTTCTTATCACCCACAAACGGACAGGAAGACTAAAAGAGTAAACCAAATTGTTGAAGACATGCTTTGAATGTATGTCATGAAAAACCCCACCAAGTGGGAGGATTATCTGCACCTTGCATACTTTGCACATAAAAATGGCTATCAGGATTTCACCAAGATGAGTCCTTTCAAGGTACTCTATGGACAGAAGTGTAGGATCCCAATTACTTGGGACAGTCCGGTGGATCAGCCCATGTTAGGGCCTAACCTGCTATTGGAATTGGAACAGTTAGTTACCAAGGTCCAGAGAAACCTTAAAGAGGGACAAGACTATTAGAAAATTTATGCGGATAAGAAAAGAAAAGATAAATACTATCAAGAAGGTGAGCATGTCTACTTTCAAGTGAAAGAAAAACGGAGCTTGTTGAGCTTGGGTAGGTGTGGTAAGTTAGCACCTAGATTTTGTGGACCTTCTAAAATTTTGGCAAAGAAAGGACCAGTGGCTTATGAAAGAGCATTACTTGCGCATGTAAGAGTTCATAATGTTTTCCATGGATATTTATTAAAGGAATACGTTCATAAGCATGTCATTGATTGGTCATTATTATAGGTGGAACTTGAGGGGGAATTTTCCCCTGAGCCTTTGCATATATTGGATAAGAGAGAAGTGCAAGTTTAGAAGTGAACTGTAGTCCAATTGAAAGTGCAATGGAAGCACTTTGAGGAAGATGAGGCTACCTGGGAGAATGAGGCCACCATGACAAAGGCTTACCCCACCTTGTTTCATGATATCATTCAGAATCCCTAGGAAACTGGGTACGATGTTATACTAAGCGGGGAGGGATGTAATATCCTAAATTTTGGACCTACCATTTATAGGCATGAGCCTATCGATCATGGTGATTATATTGATGTTTTATTTTTATATTGGGTCAAAGACCCCACTGCATATGAACATGATGATTTTCTTTGTATATTGGGCGTAAGCCAATTGTTGATAATATATGTATATATATGTTGGTTTTGTTGGGAGTGGACACTAAAGCACATGATTGATGAAATGTTTTGTGTTGGGCATGGACCCTGAAGCACATGATCAATGACATGTTTTGTGTTGAGTGAGAGGCTCTGGAGCACATGAGTACTTACATTTGTGTTGAGCATAAAGCTTTGGAACACATGGAAATTATAATTGGAAATGTTGGGCATAAGCTCTGGAGCATCAAATCCTTGGCCATTGTATCCCTAGGTGTATTGTACAAGTACATCCTAGCATTTACTGTTGAGAGAGAGCTCTAGAATTGCACTATGTTTGTAACTCCCTGTTATAGGCATTGAGTATGGGCTTTGGTAAGTGCTAGGGGTTACTGAAAGGATTAAAATAACCTTCGAGTGAAAATGACTCGAGAATAATATTGATCTCATCATACTTATTTTTAAGTGATTAAATGAAATTTTGAATTTATGTATTCTCATCAAGTACTAAAGAACTACCACGTTATATGAGGGAAATTCAACATGCAAGGATGTTTAGAGTTGCCTATCCTAGTAGACCTGAACCATCTATCTACTTAACCTTCATAAAGAAGTGTCATTAAGCCTAGGGATCATGATACATGATGCCCGATGACAAATGTTAACAATTATTTTAATACTATGTATTTTATGCATAGTATGTATAACGAATTAATTATGATTAATTATATAATTGAATAAAGAAAGAAGAGAAGCTCCACCAATTATTATTTACTATTAAAGGATTAATAAATAATGAAATATCTATGAAAGATTTACTAGGAACGAGTTAAAAGTTCCTAGGTCAATAATTGAAAATTACCATAGTAAAACAACATCAAAATCATATCATAAATCCATATATTGCAAAAACTAATAGGAATTGAATCTTGTGGGAATGCAAGCCAAATTTGTTTTATCTATTAAAATACATTTCATTACAACTCATTACATTAAAAATTCTGCTTGCCAACAGAGGTCACGACATTGATCCCTTGGATGTCCTTACCAAGGCAAAGCCTTAATAACAAACCATACGTAATGTATATACAAAACGACAACCAAATCCTATGATCATTCTCACACATGCTAGGCTATACATAAAATCATATGCGGGCTGTGAGTTATAAAATACATACATTAAAATATAAATACATAGATTCCATTTACATATTAAACAATAAACACCATCGAGGTTCTGTAAACCCTGGCCTCTACAAAACTCACTAATGCACAGTGCTCCCATAAGTCATGTCCTCGACCAGATTTTAAATCCAATACACAATCTCTACCAAATTAAACCTACGCTATACTATCGATGCACTGTGGGAAGGCACATGCCATTAACGGCATGGCCTATACCCATGCTATCTATATCTCTACATTACAAACTAAGTCACATCATAATACACAGAACCTTCAAGCTGACGAATGCCCACATAAATCAACCATAACCACAAAATAAACACAACGAAATCGTTCTATGCACATTCAGATTAAACCATGGTAAATCAAGCTATAAAAAATGTATGCATCCATTTACACAAAGCTTGACAAGTAAAATACACAGTAATCATATTAAAACTTATAAACAAGTTTACACAGGCATGCCAATTGGCTAACGCACCATTGCAAGCAATGGTGCAGCCCATGGCTAAAATCCCTTATTGAAAATGATTTGCATAAACCAAAACCAAGTATGATAACAACCCAAGTAAATTTTACAAACCTAAATTTATACACAAAACCAGAGGGAGTGCGACTTCACTCCATGACCGAAGCCATCAAGATACTGTCCAAAACCCAAGTCTGCATTCATGCCCGAAGGTGAATCTTAAAAACCCGCACAACAAAACCCACAGCATAAAACCTGAAACCAAACAATAATCTATGTGTATTATGCCCAAGAGGGCCAAAAGGTAGCAAGTATAATCTTGCTCATAGGCTTACCATGGCCACAAGTGAAAACATTTGGATTCCATAGAAGCAAAGCCACACTGCTCCAGATTCCCTTTTGGCACCTGCAAAACACAAGCCAAACAAGGGATGAGAAGTATGGCTAAGAAAATGTTAAACCAAACCAAAGTGCAAGCATGTTAAAACCAACATGGACATAACTCACAGTCTCAAGTTCTCCTCCATGGTTTTCCCCCTGCTGAAGACCATAGTGCAAAACCCCAAATGACAAAAAACACACACAACCATCGTGAGAGAAGACTAGTGGAAGGCTGTTGCATTTCACCAAGTGTATTGAATGCACCAGCTGGAAACCATTAAAACCACATAAAAACCCACTCTCCATAGTTTTGTTTCACTGCATTATAACGTGACCACCTCTCACATAGAGCTTAAACCCCGCTACCATGTGTTTATACCTTACAATATAGTGTCTCCACCCAAACTCTATCACATGTTACCGTATTACAAATCTTGCATTATGATAGAATTACAATATTACATAGTCCATAAGATGCGCTTGTCCAAAGTCAAAGAACCCATGCTTAAAGTATTTAGATAATGTGTAAATCATAGGTTTAGAGCTTAGGATTCTAAATCCCTTAGTAACAAGGTATTTATGCTTAAGAACCATGGCATACAAAGTATTCCATGATAACATCTCTGATTATAAAAATCCAAAGGTCTTCTCTTAAACCAATATAATAACCTGTCAATAAAATGAAATAAGACTTGTTAATAGGTATAGCAAGAATATACATAGAACGTAAAATGTATTAATGACATATAGACTAACGAAATTAAAACATAACGAAGAATAATTAGTGTACAGGAAATTTAGTCATAGTAGCTACATTGACAATAATGACACTTACCAAGTTATAAAACCAAGTCGATCAGCAACATAACAATTAACAGCAGGTACTCTAGGATCAAGACGGCTAGTACACTTTACACCAGTTCCTGTCGCAAAGTAATGAACTGCGTACGTAAATAAAAGAGGTGCCTTAGTTCGATTGAAGTAAGTAAGCATGCGTAACCAAGTAATACCTTACCTCTCAAACCATCATGGGAGAATAAGTCTTGCCACTACACTACTTTGTTCCCATCCACAAAGTACACATGTGCAGGAGCAAAAGAATGATCAATACAATTCATTAATTCACCGACAGTAATAACTAAGACGTATCAATAGTTTAAATAAACATAGTTAAGACATAAGAAGTAAATGAACTAATAATCACTGAATGGATAAGAGATTAACAAGATAGTATGGGCAGCTTCTAAAAATATCGAAAGTATAAGTAGCACATGTAATTCCACATGAGTAATAATGATCCCCTTTGGGTAGTTTTTCACTGGCCTATAATTTTTTTTTTCAATTTTTGGGGACATTACATGGAGTGGTAGAACTAAAAAAATACACCATAGTTGAAATTGTTAGGTGCATGTTGAAAGGAAAGGGTTGTCCCAATATTTTTTGGGTTGAATATGTCAACATAGTTGTCCATGTGTTAAACAAAGCCCTAACCAAATTGGTTGATTGCAAAAACCCTAAGAAGGCATGTTTAGGTGAAAAACATGATAACCAACATTGAAAATAGTTCATTTGTAGTATTTTTTTCCATATTCAAAAAGAAAAAGTGAACAAAATGGATGGAAAATGTAAAAAAAAAAAAATTGGGTGGTTGTAGTGGTGCAAAGCATATAAATTATATGATCATAATGAAGGAAAAGTGGTAGTAATCTTTATGAACTAATAAGGAAACAAAGCAAAATGGAGGCATTGAATAAAAACATGAAACCACAATGGAGCTTAGAGTCCACTTGCATCTTTTTATATTACAACCAGAAAGCCAACGATTGTCTAGAAGAGGTTGAAAATACTAGTGGAGAAATAGACAAAAGAAGAACCAAAGAAGCAAGAAGAGGAGAAAATAACAAGGATACTAGCCCATACAACAGAAAAGAAGAACCTAGAGGTAAAATCAATGATTTTTTCCTTGATGCATGAGACTTTTAGGTTTTTACCTAAACCCAACATAATTAAAGAATCCAAACAAAGTAAGACGGGTGCAATGGATGTGAAGTGTTCATGAAAAATACTAAACAATTTATAACATATCCAACGATTTAATTGTCAACCTAGAGAGATTTTAAACTTAGAAGCGTAAGAAACATATATGTAGGATCAAAGTGATACTAACATATTCTATGACTGAAATTGAATCTAGTTTATGAAAATAGGAAATTGTATGAAAACAAGAAATTGTATGAAAATAAATATAATCTTAGAAATCATGAAATTCCATAAATTAAACTTGGTAAAGAAATACTGAATTTAAACAAGGGAAATGTAATCTATAACAAACGATAAAGATATGTGAGCTCACGACAAATCTATACTAACAATTCATAACAAAGAAATCACTGAAAATCTATATTAACAATTCATAAGAAAGAAACCCAAATTAACATGAGAGTGTAAGAGGATTTTCAGTAAGCATCATCTCTATTACATAACAATAAAAATCCACTCTATGACTAACTCTCAAAAGACATAAACTATTCTCTACTTCCACACCACTAGAGAGGCCTCTTCCAAAATGAGGAGAGAGCCCTCTTATTTATACATGAATTCAAGATAAACTAGTCATAATTACAATCCACTTTTCTCTCAGCTTATCCCTCCAAATTCTCCAACATACCCACTTTTCTGTCAACTTATCCCTTCAAATTCTCCAACAAATATGGGATGAGATATTCTCTCCATATTTTCATAATCCTCTCCTTGAAATTAGCTTCAATTATCTCCTTTAAATCTTGAAAACATGGAGAAAAAATCCGGGAAGCATTTGAATACTCCTTGGTTGAAATCTTCAAATATCCCTACATTACAAAGTTCACACAAATATTTGAGATATATATGAAAATATATTAATTTCTAATATTTAATCAAGAATTTTGTTAAAAATACTCAAAACAAATAATTTGGAAAATGGTAATATAAACCCATATGTATTATGAAAGTGGTGGATATTAATGGTTTTATGCAAGGAAAAAATAGGAATAAGGTGACAAATCATATATGAAAGATGAATACAATGTGGTATTTTTGCGACCAAACATTCCCCCCAACTTAACTTGTTTCATGTCCTCATGCAACTATGTATTAATTTTCTTTTTAACTTTTGGGTTTGTAGTTGGGGCTTTACATGATGATGGTATGTAATAGTAAATCATTCCATGATTTGAAATGCATGAGTGGCATTGTTTTTATTTATGGTTGGTTCTTGTGTGACAACCATAAGTATAACAAATGGTGGTTCTCATGTTAACAACATTTGATCATTTTACTTGTATTTTTGGAACAAAACACAAGAATTAAAACTATACATGCATTCGAAATGATGAGCCATCAATGTATATTAGAAAGCCTTTTCTTCATTTTATGAATAATGCCAATATATATAGCAATTTTTACAAAGCATAGTTTGTGAAAGACATGTTAGTTAATGGTAGATGATATGATGAATATGTAAAATGGTAATGAATAGCGCCCCCCCCCCTCAACATGTATTATGTGTATGACAAGGCCCAAAGGGAATATAGTGACGGAATTTCCAAATTTATTTATTTCTAGCATTCAAGGAATTGCATGATTAAATATTAGAAAAGAACATACCTTCACTTACCCAAAAAGTTGATGAACTATGCAACAGGAATGTAGATGCTACTGCTAGATCATAGAATGTGGAGTGAAGGATCTGAACTATTGCTTGGTTGGATGTGTTAGGATTATTAATCCTCCATTGTCCAAATCTGGTCATATGTCTAAATTGGGAGTCTTGTCTAAATCGGGAGTCCATCCGGTCTATTTATAGTCATTAACACCATTGGGTCCACTTGACCTAATTGGGGCACATGTTTCAGTTACTAAAGTGTGTGGAACACTAACTGAGGCTCACTGGAACTGATTGCACTAGATTGCATCGGTTTAGGAGCCTCCTAGACCAATCCCTACAATTTAGGAATCCACTGGGAGTGCTGAAACAAACCAAGGCCAGTTCACTCCAGTTAATGACTAGTCAAGCTAAGTTAGGAGTCAGTTACATTCAGTTCTAGTCCTCTACATTCAGTTAGCACTAGGTTTACTTGACTGCACACATGTAAGGTGCATTTCTCACCTACCACAGTCAGTTAACCTTAGTCAACACTGAATGTAACACTTGAGTTATGTTTTAGAGCTCTGATGAACTCTGGTTCTGGTTACAAGGTCAGTTAACTACTGAGTCCTCTGATAGTGATTTAGACAAGGTTTTAGTTACCTACAATCAAGTAGAGTCTATCAATTTGAATTTCCTCATGTGGATTCAAATTTCATGTGGCTATTAAAGCCATTTTACTTCATTGTAATTATCATTGGATTACTTTTTGATTAATGAAAGCATTCACAGCTGCAAGCCTTTTTTGCACTGTTTCATTCTTCAATTGCTGAGTAAATTATGAGATCCACTTTGTGAGTTGCGTATTTGTCTACATATCTATGTGCTCAAATTTACATGGTATCAGAGCCTCGGTGGAAAAGACTCCTCTCCTCCTCAGATCTCCAGCCGGATCATTTTTTTTGGTAAATTGTGCTTTCCAGTACTGTACCAGAAGCGGAGAATTTACCACTTAATATCCCAAGTTAAGAAATTGTTGATCAAGATTGCTTGCTCAACTATGCTGGCTGTGAAGGAAATTCCAAAAGTGTAGACTATTGACCTTACTTTGTATGTTTGATTGTGTGACAGGTTATCAGCTTTTGTTATAGCATTCACTACAAGCAACCCTTTCTTCTCACTGCATTCGCTACAGAAGCTCAGTTCTTCCTACTACATTCGAAATGGCTCATTCAATAGTGCCTCTCACTCCCTTAAACTATCACCAGTGGAAAGAAGACATGGTGGTAATGCTTCACACCAAAGGGCTCTTTAGACTCGTAGAAGAAGCAGAGGAAGAGCCAGATTCAGATAAAGACAAAGCTAAGTACATGAACGGGCTTGATGAAGCCCATGGACACTTACTCCTCTCAGTCTCTAAAGATATTAGGTTCCACATCCTAGAATTGAAGACTCCCAAGCTGGTTTGGGACAAGATTTCCTCCCTATTTGATAAGCATGATGAGATGAGGATCCATCAACTATAAAATTATCTTATTACTCTCAATCCATCCAACTTTGAATCTCTGAATGAATTCTTCACAAAGTTAAAGAATCTGATATATCTGTTGAAGCAATACAAAGTGGAGAAGGATGAAGATCAGCTCATCCTTACTATTCTCACAAAGCTCAATTCAGGATACTTAGTCTTTGTATCCACCTTCCAAACAGTAAGGTTCACTACTCCAAATTGGAAGATGCCCACTCTTAATGCTTTCATCCAATCTCTTATTTCTGAGAATGATAAATTGATCCAAATGGGGATCATTCGATCTCCCAAAGATCTAGCTCTAGTTGCAAGAGGAGATAAGGTAGCGAATGCCAAAGGGAAGCAAATAGATGAGTCCCCTGTGAAGAAAGAGTAGTCAAAAGAACCTTCAGGTTCGAAGAGAAGCAAGAAGAATGGCAAAGGAAAGGTCCTCTGCTCTTACCGTGGAAGGGGCTTCCATTTTGAAAGCTCCTGTATGAGAAGACAACTTGATGAAATGGATCTGCTCTTGAAAAAGCACAACATTTCTATACCTTTTAGCACAAGGAAGGAAGACTCTGAAGAAGAAGAAGAACAATACCAAAGGAAATGACATGTACTGAAGCCTTGTTGCACATCACCACCTGTCTTCCTCATTGATTCTGGAGCTTCCAACCATATGGATGCATCCAGAGAATCATTCTCTTCTTTTCAGTCCTTTGATGGTCCTAGTATTCAGATGGGCAATAACAGTAAAGTCAAAACAAAGGGGAAGGGCTCTATCCAACTTGAACATGGAAGGTTCAAAGATGTGCTATTTGTTCCCTCCCTAGCTTCAAACCTGTTATCTATCTATCAGATGACCCATACTGGATCTCCAAAGCGAGTGATCTTTGGTCCCAACTTAGTTGAGATCACAGATATCTCTACTAGGAGCATCATAGCAAAGGTAACTACAAATCATGCTTCAAAAGCATATGAGTTCTCACATTTCATGCCTCCTTCAGAACCAGTGCACTCTCAGCAGCCACCTGCAAAGGAAGGTGAAATCATTGCATATACTTCTTTTACAGCTTCTACTAGTATTGCAGATCCATCTATATCAGTTTATGACCTTGATATTCAAGGTGACTCAGATCTAGATTCAGTCCCTACTTCCAAACTGGAAGCTAGGAAGATGACTGGAAACTCACCCGACACTCAGAAAGGAAGGACTCTTGTGCTATGTCATACTATTTTACCTCCTTCAGGGAGATGCAATAGACTTCCTGTAAGATGCAATATGGAAAGGGCTCAGTCTTACTACATTCAAAATAATGGATATGATCATACACCTCTTCATTCATCAAGAGACAAAGTTTACATTCCTCCTTCCTCCCATCATCATTTTTGGAGAAGTAGGAGAAGTCTACATGCTAGGCCCCAGAATACCTGTGCACAGCACACCATGCATGCTGCTTCACTACCTCATAGAGATGAATATTGCAACAACATATTTTCAAGTTTTTCAAACTTGAGACCTAATTCTACCAGCTTAACTAGAGGGAGGGATTTTTTCCCATGTGGTTTTTTCCCATCTCCTTGTATTAAGTGGTTACTTTATTTTACTTGATGTAATGGGTGACCTATGGTCTCAGTTACTAGGGCCCACAATTTTTCCAAGTTAGCATTCAAGGGGGGTGTTAGGATTATTAATCCTCCCTTGTCCAAATTTGGTCATATGTCTAAATTGGGAGTGATTTCTAAATCAGGAGTCCATCCAGTCTATTTATAGTCATTAACACCATTGGGTCCACTTGACCTAATTGGGGCACATGTTTCAGTTACTAAAGTGTGGGGAACACTAATTGAGGCTCACTTCCATTGATTGTACTTGATTGCATCAGTTTAGAAGCCTCCTATACCAATCCCTACAACTTAGGAAGCAACTGGGAGTGTCAAAACCAACCACGTCAGTTCACTTCAGTTAATGACTAGTCAAGATAAGTTAGGAGTCAGTTACATTAAGTTATATTCCTCTACATTCAGTTAGTGCTAGGTTTACTTGACTGCACACGTGTGGGGTGAATTTCTCACCTACCATAGTCAATTAACCTTAGTCAACACTGAATGTAACACTTGAGTTGTGTTTTAGAGCTTCAATGAACTCCGGTTATGGTTTAGACAAGGTCAGTTAACTACCGAGTCCTCCGATAGTGATTTAGACAAGGTCTTAGTTACCTACAATCAAGTAGAGTCTATCAATTCGAATTTCCTCATGTGGATTCGAATTTTATGTGGCTATTAAAGCCATTTTACTTCATTGTAATTATCATCGGATTATTTTTTGATTAATGAAAGCATTCACAGCTGCAAGCCTTGTTTGCACTGTTTCATTCTTCAATTGCTAAGTAAATTGTGAGATCCACTTTGTGAGTTGTGTATTTGTCTACAGATCCATGTGCTCAAATTTACAGGATGAAGTAAAAGATGAGAGCTGAAAGTAGAACTGTGGTACTCTCATATGGATGGAAATATGCTATAAAACTACTAATGGTGTCATGAAAGGTATATAATCTTCACCTGGTATAAAACACGATGGTAAAATTATTACCATACAAATAAATGTGTGGATGTTGAGAATGGAAAGAAGACATTGGATTACCGACCATTGATGAATGTCGTTAACCAATGTGAGGCAGTATCACCATTGATGTCAATGAGTGCGAAGGTACCTAAGTACATCTAGAGAAGTGCAAATAAATGAGATGATGTCGAGCCACTTGCAAGATCTAATGATGAAGGGACATTGTTGTATTCCCATGACTGTTAGTGAGAGAAATTTCAATTAAGGAGTGCAAGCCTCAAGGTACTAAAAATGAACTTTAGTCTCTATCACAGATAGTGTGCTGAGGTTGATGGGTCAAGACTTGTTGAAAGGTGGGCCTTAAGGAATCCCACATTAGTCAACATGAGTTGTACATAATGAGTAGTAGGAATATAGATAAAAGATCTCACAGTCAAACAGTTTTTATGACAAGGACAACAAAGCAATGTAGTCATGGAAAGGGAGCTGAATGGTTTTATTCATAAGGAAAAAGATTAACTAAAAGTGAGGAAAATGTGTGCAACTTAGAAAGGTAGACATGCGGGAAGTCATGATGTATAAGGCAGTGAAAAAGTAGACTCTAACATGGATGACAAATACGCTTGGAAGGAAAAAGGGTAAGTAATCATGACATGATGTAATTGGTTTCTGAAAGGATTATTTGTGGTAACAAAAATGTCATGACATACATAGTGGAAACTCAACTTCTTCAAGATTTTAATGGAACATTTTTATGAAAATTTTCTATGATTTTGGAAATGTCATTCGTTCATGTTTGAACCTGCAAAAAGGTTGGCATTTTCCTACAACAAACTTGTGAGAGCATTGAAAATATAGGAAAATACATGCTTAACAAACCAAGTCGAAGATAATAAATAAAATAATTTTATACCTGAAAGTAGCAACCCTTCTTGCCAAAACCTGTTTTTGAGTGACTTGTGAAAACAAGTTAGCGCAACAAACATAAAATTTGAGAAGATTCCAAGTTCATTTATAATTTATAATTTTATGATTTTATTTGTTACCCAATGATTTTTATTTGTTTATATGTTTTTAGTTTTTTATTTTATTTTATTTTATTTTTGTATTGTTATCATAACCCTTATATATATATACATATATATATATAAACTAATTTAATTTTATAACTTTTAATTGTTTTATGTTTTTTTTCATTTAGAATAAAATAAAACAAAGTATTAATAAAAACAAAGTATTATTAATTTAGTTTTATGTTGTTTAATATTTTAATTTTATTTATTTTTTTATTTGTATGTGTTTTTTTCTCTAAGGTTTTTAATTGTTTTGCAATAAAAAGAATTTGGAACAAAAATCAGATTTTTTATATCCTCCTTTTACAAATATTAATGTGTCTTTATGTAATGATTAAGCAACAAAGAGAGAGAGGGTCGACCCTTTCAGTGGTCGACCTCTCTAAAAGCAGGCTATCTTAATGATTTAGAATAGAGAGGAGTGTGTGAAATGAGTGATTTCTATGGTAAATTTTGTAGTTTGAATGATGATGCAAGTACCCATCTGTATGAACATGCGGTTGGAGGTCTAAATGATCCTTCATGTTTTAAACATATATAAGAATTGGTTAATTAGATGAATGAGTACCTGAATTACAAAGAATGTCAAATATGAAAGAAATGTAGCTTGATATCTCAGAATCTGTTATTGCATAATCATTCAAAGGCATGGTTTATATGAAGACCATAACAAAATTGGAACAAACACCTACCTCCCCCAAATCAAATATGTGCCACGTCCCGCTGCGCAAAAATAAAAATCAAGAAAAGGCTTAACTACGACAACAACTGCCTTCGATTTCAAAAAAACATAAAACACACTTTACTCAATGAACTCGTTGAAAGGGAAAGGATAATCTAATGAAATTGTAAAACTTTGATTTACCCTTTACATTAAGATAGATTGATTTTATTAGGTTATCTATTCTACATTGTTTTTGTTTTGTTTTACAGCATGCAATAATCCTTGTACCGCTTCAAATGTCATAACATACAAGAAAATACAATATGCTTGCATCAGCCATGACCATGTGATGAGTTATGAGAACATTCCAGATCTGTCTCATAAATTCTTATTTCATTTTAAAGAGATACTTCCTCGACTGCTAGAGAAACCTAATCTATGCAATATGAAAAAATCTTACTAGGGGATGAAGCTAAAAATCAAAGACAAATCCATTGTCGATCATAATCCTGGTTTATAAAAATATTTACAGTTTATTTTGCCAACATCATTCTCAAAAATTCCTCATAGTTGACTACGATTTGGTCGTTTCCACTAGATATGTTTTTATGTAGCCATAATCCATGGAATAATTCGATTAAGAGATATAAACCATTACAAGAATTAGAACTCGCATCCCCAACAGAAAACGCATGCCTATACCCATCATAACTTTCATTCAAACAATCTTGAAAAATATTTGTAGACATAAGAAACCAACGAAAATGTAGGAAAATGCTGCCTCCAATACACATCCTCTCAATTGTTTTAGGCTTTTGGATTTTAAAAAACTTATAATTCAAATATGTATTTTGGATCAAATATGTTAAGATATTAAAAATCACATTTCGTTTGTATATATCTATAACACCCCAGTTTTGACCCCATTTGCATTGAAGGTACATGATGTATATATTGTAATGAATCGTGGTGTGGAGCTAAAGGAAAAATCCCCACCATCAATTTGGTTGTGTTATGTTTCAGCGAACGGAACCGTTGCCGAAGATATGTCGTGGTATATGTAACATATTAAGTTTTGTCATCATGTAAATATGCATTTTAATTAGATGAACTCAACCAGCTATGCTCACTGCAACCATAATGAAAGGGGCATGATTTTCCTAAGGATTTGGGGGGGGGGATATCAACCTTGAGCCTATGGGGAAAATCCATGTGTCAACCACCCATTCAAAAATACTGATGTTAGTTGAGGGAAATTATTGCTGGGAAGTGGTGGGTGATAGGGCTGTCAGTCCTTTCCCACATTCCCACTCCACCAGCAGACTTTCTATCTTCACGTAGGCAAGAAAATCACTAAGGATTCACTCCATTCTTGCTCATCGTCACGTGCTAATTGGGATTCGCTATCATTTTTCCTCATGTAGGGAGACAACCGCAATACCCCATTTGTCTTGCTCATTCTCATGCACAGGATTCTTCCTGGTTTTTACTCACGTAGCGAGTTGGGAGCCATGTTATTTCACCCATGATTTCCCTGTGAAGGGCCATTCACATTTTTCTGCTATGTGCATGTTTTCCTTATTGATTTGCATCTTGTGTATATGCTTTTCCCTTGCCCAGCTGAGAACCTGTATTTTCTCTTCCATCTTCGGACTGTGTCAGCTTCCCTGGTGACTTCATTGTTGAGGATGGACTCTTGTTTCCCCATGTCAGTTGGTTGTGTTTGCCTTTACATTTTGGGGCTACTGTAGATTGTTTTGGAGTCATTTTGTCCACGATAGGGCCAAGAATGGCTCAGAAATTGTTTTCCCTATCCAAGCTATGAATCGCTTATTTGATTGTGTGTTTGCAATGGTTGGTCTTCGGATTGTGTTGGTGTAGGGAAGAGGGCTTGGTTTTCTTGATAAACTTGGTGTGTTTGGGAACCACACAAATAGAGCTAGAGGGCTGGCTTTCTTCTCCACAACCCCTGAATAGCACTAGAAGGGAAGTCAGGGCCTAAGGGATTATGTAGCAGAGAAGGGACTGATTACTTGGGTTGGGTGTGTGTGGGTGTCTTAGAAGTCAGGCTAGTTATGGTGTAGGTGTCTCTAGCTCTGTAATGAGCTCACTAGCTTAGCATTTATCCTTTCCTAGATCTTGGATGGCCTGATAAACCCAAGTAGTGAGAGCAAGGCAAAAGGAATCTTGGAAATCATCCACTTTGATGTATGCGGACCAATGTCATCAAGTTCTCTAAGCGGGTATTTATACTATGTTTCTTTTATTGATGATCATTCTAGGAAGACATGGATTTACTTCGTGAAGAACAAAAATTAAGTTTTCAGCAAGTTCAAGGAATTCAAAGCCTTGATAGAGAACCACACAAAAAATAATATCAAGACCTTTCGATTAGATAATGGTGGATAATTCACATCAAATGAATTCAAAGAGTTGTGCAAATATTCAGGGATTAAGAGGGAGTTATCCACTCCATATAATCCACAATAGAATGTGGTTGTAGAAAGGAATAATAGAACTATCACGGAAGCTGTAAGAGCAATGCTTCATGATCAAGATCTTCCCATTCATCTATGGGAAGAAGTTGTTAGAACAACGGTGTATGTATAGAACCGTATTCCACACAGAGTACTTGAGAACAAGACACATGAAGAAGTCTTTTCCAACAAGAAACCAGAAGTCAGCCATCTCGGAATATTCGGTTATCCAGTGTACATACACATTTCGAAAGAAAAGAGGAAAAAGTTAGGTCCTTCAGGAAAGAAGGGTATATTTGTGGCATACTATGAAAGCTTGAAGGCTTATAGGATATACTTCCTAGGATTCAAGAAGATCGACATCAGCATGGATGTAACATTTGACAAAGAATCAGCTTACAACAAATCTAGAAAGAGACCTGTTGAAGATCCTAAAGAATCAAAAGTACCCAGAACTCATGACACAACCATGAATGAAGAAACTGAAGAAGAAGATCAAGAATTTGAAGAACCACAAGAACCTGTAGATCCACCTCAGGAGAAGAATCCTCACAAGAGGAAACCTGCTTGGGTACGAGAAGCTATCCAAGGTGCGGAAACATATGGGGTTTCAGAAGAGAATCACAGAGAAAGGAACAGGACTAGGTCCTGCTCCGGATATGTAGCTTTATTGTGTGACTTTATCAATAAAGAACCTTCCAACTATGAAGAAGCGGCATAATGGAAAGAATGAAAGGATGCTATGATCAAAGAGTATCAATCGATCATGAAGAATGTCGTTTGGGTTGTTGTTCCAAGACAAGAAGGGAAGTCAGTTGTAACCTCCAAATGGATCTACAAGATCAAGCATGCTGCAGATGGCATCATAGAAAAAAATAAGCAAGATTCATGGCTCATGGATTCTCACAGAAAGAAGGAATATATTATGAATAAAGCTTTGCACCTGTAGCTAGATACACTTCCATCAGATCGATACTTGCTCTGGGTGCAGCGATGAAATGGAAGATACACGAAATGGATGTCAAGACTGCTTTATTGAATGGTGTAGTGGAAGAGGAAGTGTGTGTAGACCAGCCACTCAGTTTTGAGACACATGATAGGGAGTCTCAATTTGTCTAGATT
Source organism: Pseudotsuga menziesii (assembly GCA_001517045.1). NCBI lineage: Eukaryota > Viridiplantae > Streptophyta > Pinopsida > Pinales > Pinaceae > Pseudotsuga > Pseudotsuga menziesii. Next base: position 429,812 of record LPNX011235235.1, read on the forward strand.
CAAGAAATCCCTGTACGGTTTGGAACAGGAACCCAGGACATGGTATAGAATAATTGACAGCTTTCTATCCTGTATGGCCTTTACCAAAAGTAAAGCAGATTCCAACCTTTACTACAAGGTTGAAGATGTCAACCGAGTGATGCTCCTACTGTATGTAGATGATATGTTTGTAATAGGTATCGATGGGTTGATCGATGATACAAATAGGAAGCTTGCTGCCAAGTTTGAAATGAAGGACTTGGGTATGATGCACTATTTTCTAGGCATGGAGGTGTGGTAGAATGTGGATGGAATCTCCCTCGAACAAGGGAAATATGCAGTAGAGATCCTGAAGAGGTTTAGAATGATGGAATACAAGGACATGACCACTCCTATGGCATCAAACCTAAAGCTATTGAGTGATGCTTCATTAGAAGCGATTGATGCTACGATGTATCATTAGATGATTGGGTCCTTGATGTACCTGACGAACATGAGACTAGACATTTGATTTGCTGTGAATGCCTTGAGCCAGTTTCTGATAGATCTGAGACATGTTCACTTGATTACTGCAAAGCATATTCTGAGGTACCTAAGGGGTACAATTAATTATGGGCTCAAGTATGAGGCAAATCAGAAGATTAACCTAGAGGGTTATGTTGATTCAGATTAGGAAGGAAGTGCCATTGATAGGAAGAGCACTTCAGGGTGTTGCTTCAGTATGGGATCAGGTGTGATCTCTTGGTTTAGCAGCAAGCAATCCTGTGTGGCACTGAGTACAGCTGAAGCAGAGCATGTCGTGGCTTGTTCAGATAGTTGTGAGGCAATATGGCTGAGGAAGCTACTGTTTGATTCATTTGATCTCTAGATGGACGCTAGTTGTATACATTGTGACAACTAGAGTTGCATGAATTTTTTAGAGAACCCGGTGTTCCATGAAAAGTCGAAGCATATCGAGATCAAGTATCACTATATTAGGGATATGGTGCAGAGTGGAGCAGTGAAGCTCAAGTATGTTGCAATGGACGAACAGATAGCTGATGTGTTTACAAAGCCATTGGCTAGAGTGAAGTTTGAGTACTTTAGGGAGAAGCTTGGTGTTCTCTAGATTGAGGTTCCCTCCAAACGGAAGTGATGAGTCTGTGAGCCATTCTGACATGGTGAGAAGATTGGCTCCTTCCATGGTGAGATGTAAGGGCTGATCCCTTCTGTCATGGCAAGATGATTAGTTCCTTCCATGTCAGATGTGACTACTAAGCCATTTTGATGTGACTGTAGGATTGGTTCGTACATGATCTGATATAAGCGCTGAATGCCATTCTTGGAATGGAGTCACCTGGTCAGTTACTAGGAAAGCTCAGTCTAGGACTAAGGGCCATTTTGATGTGACTGTAGGATTGGTTCCTACATGATCAGATGTGAGTGCAGAGCCTTTCTGACATTGGTTTTCAGATGTAAGTATAGAGCCCTTTCGACATGAAGGATTGGTTCCTTGCATGGTCGAATATAAGTGCCAAGCCTTTCTTACATTGGTTGTCAGATGTAGGTGCAGATCCTTTCAGCATGGAGGATTGGTTCCTCGCATGGTTGACTATAAGTGATGAGCCTTTCTGACATTAGTTGTCAGATGTGAGTGCTGGGACTTTTTGACAGGGTTGTGGGATGTGTTCCCACACGGTCATATGTGAGTGCTGGGCGTGCCTTTCTAATATGATTATAGGATTGGTTCCTGCATGATCAGGTATAACTTTTGGGCAGGCCATTCTAACTTAGGGTCAGATATAAGTGCTAAAAGAAGACCTACATGGAGGCTAGGCCTACAACCAGCATGAAAAAGGGTTGTCTCTGTAGAGCTTCCTGTGATGAGAAGAATCAAGAGATAGCACCTGTGATGATGATCCGACATAGATGCTCCAAACCAAAGATGATCTAGATCAAGTGATGATCTAGATCCAGTAATGATGATCTAGATCCAGTCATGATCCAGATCTAGTGATGATGATCTAGATCGAGTGATGATCCAGATCCAGATGAAGATGACTTGAAGATGAATATGACAAGGACTCGATGATGATCTAGATGACACAGAGAAGAAGACTTCTGTTGATATATTGTGTCGAGAGAATATTTTCCTAGTTAAGAGGGAGTGTTGATGTAATTGTAACTTCAAAATGTATTCACTTGTATTTCTTATGTATTGTACCCCGATGTTTATTCCAGGATGTGTCTGTAATGTAATTGAGTCATGTCATGCCTTGATGTTCCAATCGGGAGTTTCTATGATGTAAACAAATCATGTTGATTCTATCCTTGGGTTTTACTTTTGGTGTTGATTCTATCCTTGAGGAAGTTGCGGGGTTTTCTCCATTTATGGTTTTCCTGAGGAAAAACACTATGTTCATTGTCTCTTGTGTTTGATTGTTGTGCTTGTTAGTCTCTCAGTTAAAGATCCTAATATAATGCTAGATTAATGTTATAAATCTAAAAGCCACCAATCCTTCGACTTGTAATGGGTTTTGGAGCACCATAGGAGGAGGTCCTTGTGGTGTTGGGTTGGTTTGGGTTGGGCTTGGTCCATTGTATTTGTGGCATGTTGAACCTTTTTCTTAATGGCTTGTTTAGTGCGACCCATGAAGGGACACTCGAATTTTTAATGCCCATTAACCTCGCATAATGTGCATAGTTGGTTTGTCCACAACGGAGCGTTGCATCTCGATGCATTTGGTCATTGATAATTTTGGGCTAGATGGTTCGCTGTGGAATTGTTGGGAGGATTTGGTTGTTGATCGTCTCCCTATGTTTGATTGTTGCCTTGGTTCTGAGGTCGTTATTCCTGGCTTGCCCTTGTTGGTTATTGGGGGCTGGCTGGTTGGGACGATTTTGTTGTGCAAGCATTTGTCCCAATGGAGCAGGTGGAGTAGGAGTGGGGTCTTGACTAGCCTGTACCGATGGTGCATAGTATATTTAGTTAGGTGTTAGTGGCACAAATGTGGGCATTTGTCCCGCATATTACTATGTCAACCAAGATAATCCCTGGGCCTCCTGTGGTAGTGCAGGTTGTGCATAAGAGGTTGTGGATCCAGACTGGGACATCATTCTTGCATAGTCCGGAGTTTGGTTTTGGTAGGAAACACAAGTGGTGTTTCTTGGTTGTGGTGGTATTGTAGGTGGTGTCGAACAGTGCTATGGTTGGTGAGAGATAGAACCTATGATGGCATCTACTGCATGGGATGCCCCTAGTGCATCCCAGCAGGAAGTGCCCACATGGGGAGCATCTTGAATGATGGTGTAAAGGTATCCATATTGTGCATAGATCATATAAAACTACTGGGATTTCATGATGGCGTCCTCTTCGGATTGGGTACATTCGGATGCAATGTCCTTTTCTATAGGTGGGAGCAAGGTTTTAAGGAATGAATCCAGGAATATCCTTTCATCAAGTTGGATATTACATAAACTACAGCGTCACCGCAACTCATGGATGTGGTTATTTATGTGGGTTGCAGTATTCTAGTGGCAAGATAACAAGATCTCCATGCCTTCATCATATCTGATACGGAGTTGGAAATATTGCAGGAACATGAAAGCCAGGGGGTTAAAATATGGGTACGTGGCTTGTGCAAGCTCAATGTACCACTTGGCTGCAGCACCTGTGAGGGTACGTTGGAATAGTCTTAGACTGATCGAATCATCTACAATGTTGTTTGATGAGCACCATAAATGAAACATCATGATGTGGTTTTGGGGGCACACCCCTGCCTTCCCTTCAAACTTGGGAATGTCTAAGGGCAGTTTGGTTGGCATGGGAGGCCAAAACGTTTTATGGAAGATAGGGTCATTTGTTAACCAAGCCAAATCAGGCAAGTTGAGACATTCCATGAAAGGAAGGTTTGACCCTAGGTTGATGTGAGATCGGGTAGTCATGATGGTGGGGTTTGCAGGTGCATAATTCACTTGCATAGATGGAGGTACTTGTGTCACCATTGTGGACGAGCCAGTGCCCCCAAGTGTGGTGGGAGTGATAGTGTGGGTGGAAGGGCCACCTCCCTCATGTATGATAGGAGGGAAAGTGTAGGTGGAAGGGCCATTGCCCCCATGTGTTGCAGGTGGGATAGCTTGACTGGTCAATATGGGTGGTGGTAGTTGGCTTATGACAGTTTGTATAACCATGCTAGAGCCACCTACAGGGTTGTTGGTGATATTTTGTGGTGTGGACATGGTTCCACTAGCAATTACTATGCCAAAAAATGGATCCATGTTTGCACCACCCATGGGGCTTGATGGTGCAGTGTGCAGATCTGGTTCAGACTGATATGCGTCTGAATTTGAATTAGAGGTTGTGTGGCCTTCTGATGGTGTGGGAGGCCATCAAGAATGGTCTCAACGATGTCACTTTAATGACCCGTACTTTGGTGGTTTGCAACTTAGGCGTGAGGAAGATCGTGAGGGATCAATCGTGTCAAATTTGTAAGTAAAAATGCTGGTAATGATTTTTGGACGCCGGTTTCAATGGCTTCCTATTGGTTGTAGGTGGTCACTTGGCCACCAAGACTACCAGAAGAGAGTTCTTGGTGTTTTCCTCATGAGACTGCTACTCAATCGGTGGGGGTCATTTCCCATTTCACTTGGCAATTCCTCTCAACCGCAAGCTGCTTTGGGGTTCCCATGGTACTCCTCACAATGAGTTTCTGGGCTAAGACCAAGTACTTCCCATGGTTAAGGTAGTCAGGGACTTATGTCCTCAAAGACTGCAAATGTTTAAATTAGTGTAAATTGTAAATTTTACTAGCTCACTCAGTGTCATGAACTGAGTTGGGTTGTTTTATATGGTGTGGTGTGTATGTATTTTGTTTTTCTGTTATATCTGGTGGCTTCTTCAATGGTTTATGAATATTCCATAGAGTTCATAAAATCGTGAATGAAAGCAATAAATAGTAATTAGAAATTTTTAGAAATGTACCATTTGTGACCCCGAACTATGATATCCTGACTAGGTGACTACCTTGCACCTATATTTCCCTTCAATGTGATGGGCTCTCAACACAATGGGACTAATCCCATCCATAGATCCATAGGTCACCCTCCAAATGCAAGGTTGGTCAACAGGGAGGATGCTAAGCACCATGAGAATCCCTCCTTCTCTACCCCCTCTACTTTCCAAGTCACCCATTTTTAGTGGTTTCGAAAAATAATAGGTGAAGTGCCTATTACTAGACGAGCTCTACCCTTCGTCTTATCTGAGAAGACACCGAAGGATGATGACTGGGTAGAGGAGGAAGGGTTAGGAAATATGTTGATTTTAAGTAAATTTTAATCAAGCTATGTTCATTAATCCATTAACCATTGATTTACACTTTCATTTACACATTCTACAAATGAAATGAATAGAAACATAAATAAAAAATAGTTTGGATGGAAAGAGGCGGCTGAGCCACACTAACAGTCCTTAACTTTTAAAAAATCAAACCTTGAGTGACAAATCACACTTTTCGGGTCAAATGTGGCAAGGGGGTTGCCAAATTTTCCCAAAAATAGGCAAGGGGGTCACTCAGAATTTGCAGATAGGAGCAAGATGACTTCTGGAAGGGGGTTGCACCTTTCGGGGCTAAATAGGTGACCTGGTCAAATGTGTGAGGCCAGAATGAGCGACCTGGTCCCCTCTTTAATCCCGATAAGAGAAACCTACTCTGGAAACTAAAAAAATTTTGGTCCTGAGTCAGATCCGACTGATAGTAACTTGTACTGTGGCCAAATGGACTTGGATTTTCCTTGAGGAGGCTTGACAGTAACTAGAAATGCAAATAAACAGGAATCTAAGCTAGATTTTAAGAGAAAATTAAATAAGGGCAAAAACCAGAACTAAAATATGAAACTTTGAAAAACAAACCTAGGGATCCTGTGGGATCGACCTGGTATGGTCGCTAGTTCTGTAGCAAGGATTTATCCCTTGTTACAGGACAGAAATGGATACCTTCCATCTATAGGATGGAGGGATAGGGTTCCTGATCGTAATGCAATAAAAACTGAGCAGAAATGAAGCAAAGAACAGAAAGGAAAGAGATGGAAATATTGCACATAAGGTTAGACTCCAGAACCCTACATACACTTATTAGAACATTAAAAAAACCTAGAAGCAAAATGAGTTAGACAAAAACTAAAATAAAAATGACATTTAAACAAAAGATTATACCTGTTGGTGGAAATGGGCCACCATGCCCTAGCTCGGAGAAGCGGGCCTCTTTCTTGGTAATGGGGGAGCTATGGATCAGAGGGAAAATGGATGAGAGGGAGTGTGGGTGGCTTGAGACGCAAATGGTCTCAAGGAATCCACTTCGGTAGCATAACAGTATGCAAGGGAGCAATGTTTTGAGAGTGACCCCCACCCCTCTATTTATAGCTTTTTTAGGGTTCTAAGTCCTTGGTCAAGGCTTTAGCCTCTTTTTTGGGATTTTAGCCCCTTTCAGTCAACCTTTAGCTCCTTTTAGTATTTTAGGCTCCTTTGAGCGGTTTTAGACCCTTTTTGGAGGCTTTAGCCCCTATGAGAGATATTTAGGCTCTTTTTAGAGGTTTTTAAGCCCTTTTTCATGTTTTTAAGCCTTCTTGAGGGTGTGGGGGTCAAACGGGGTCAAATGAGGGTCGTCCATGGGTGTCCTTGGGTGGTGTAGGCCATGTAGAGCTGAGTGAAGTATTTTTTGGGTTAACACCAAGTACCCATAAATTATACGCTGTAAATTTTTTTAACATAGCTTCACACAATAATAAAACCCCAAGTTACATACGTTGTATCCATTTTGTGGCTCACAAACATTATACAAAACAATAAACTCTTAACATAAATCAATTAAAACCATGTCTACGCTAAACATAGCCAGGACATTCATTTTGTAGGTTAAACCCCATAGTCACGACCATTTCAAAATAATTACACAGGTTAGGAAATAAACATTTCAAATCACCATAATCAACATAATCATTACACTAAATGGAAAGAGTACCATTGCTAGTGATGGAATGGCTCTAGATCCAAACAACACTGCTAAAATATCCAAATAAAGAACTTAAATTACAAATACAAGTTTACACAAAATCAAAACATTGCCAACTAAGAATTGTAACCACGATATACACACAGTAGAAAATTCCTTAAAAATTAACCACTATAAATTATATAAGAATCTACATAGTCGCATTTCCAAGACAATGCACCATTGCAAGAAATGGTGTTGTCACCATTCATCAAAACCCAACTTATTAACAACATGCATAGTCTGTAATAAATCACCATGGATAAAATATTAATGCTATCAGCAAAGTATTCATTTACAGAGATGAACCACACTACTCTCAGCCCAAATGTGCCAAACCCAAGAAAAAACCCCAAACCATATACGCATCCCTAGATGCTTTACATCATTTTACAGAAATACCCATATCCCGTCACAACTCTTAAACAAAAACGTATATTCATCCAAACGGGATAAGTTTTAAAGTTGTTTGTAACAAGGCTTACACATGAAGGGTAATGCGTCGACTAGCAAGAAGGCCATGACCATGCACTGAAGGCCTTGCAACATGTAAACAGAGGAAAATGAAGGTTGAGGAGTATGCGAAACCTCTGCACTTAAACAACAAATAAACAAGTGATGCAAAACTAGAACGAAGGACATCCATTCCAAAGAGCATATGAACAATAGACCTCATTCCATGATGAAGACTAGAGAACCAAGCAGAGCTCACCCAATGAAAGTGCAAATGACCCATCCCTCCATGAAAAATCCAAGCTTAGAGTTTGAGACCCCTAGCTTCCAAGGCGCAATAACTCCAATTCCATGTCTACCACTACGTTGATTTATGGCCCCAAGACTATAGTTCATTCAACTCCAAAACGCGTTGTGACATTGGAATACCATGCAATTCATAATACTCCAATGATGGTATCGTGAACTTAGGATAAAGCCATAATTCATGGCATATGTAATATGCCATGAATGTCTTATAATAAACTTTCAACATTTTATACAAGAGCCTTAATCAACATAGGGTCCATATTTAATATCATAATGCTTATGCAATACAAAATAAACCATATAAATGTTAAGTACATGCTTAAAATAAATCAAGGTCTTAAGACCATAAGTAATAATGGTAACTAGTATAGACGTAGGTATAAGTAAACCATCCTTGCATAAATGTTAAACACTAATCACCGTATAAGAGATGCTATGATCATAGTTTTGTCATGTAGTCTTCAATGACAAGAAAGATGTTCCGTATAGGTAGTATGACGTTGTTTTAAACTGTAAGCACAAGTCTTATGTCACCTAGTGCACCTGAACAAAGAAGAGATTCATTAGTTCGATAAGAACTAAGTAAACCCTATAGCGACAAGTAAAGCTAGTTACCTCTCCAGGTGTTTCTAGAAGGGATACAAGTACCGTCACTCCACCCCTTGACAATACAAGTTAAGCCATGATTGTCTATAAAATAGTAACCAAAATTTATAAACACTAAGTAAGAAAATGACCGTACACACATACATGTAAATACATGATAAGAAGAAATCAAAGAATAGTATAACCATCTAACACAAATTCAAGTAATGTAACAACAACATAGAAATAAATTGAAAACCACATCGAGGAAAACATCTAGAGGAAGATAAGAACAACTTACAACAATTCAGTTGAGTGAGAAAAGTATGACACGTTCCACACAAGCTAAGATAATGTCCAGTTCAGGTAGTAATTAACTAGCCTAATTTATTTTTTTTCAAATTTTGGGGACATTACATTAACCCTTAATTAGAAGAAATAGGTTCCATCCTTGTAACACCACTGATTTTATGCAATACATTGTCATGTCATGAAATGGATCAGCTCTCTCTTATTTTAGAAAATTTAAAACTTCTATTGTGTCAGTGTTAAAATCGAAAATGGTAGTTTTCATATAAAAGGTACTCGAGTCCTTTATGAATATTCGTGATTTCCAATTGCTCAACTAGAAATTTATGTTATGATTTCTTAGTCTATTCACAAGTTCTCCTTTATAGTTATCGTCAATCAACCTAATTACATACACATTGTGTATATACCGATCTGTGGAATTTGTGTAATATCCCAAATTTTTACCTAACACTTATGGGCATAAACCCCATTGCTTATGATGTTACTTTGATGTTTCAATTGGTATATTGGGTCTAAGGCACCACTGCACATGAACATGATGATTTGTTTGATATATTGGGTGTAATCCAATTGCATATGTTTTATATATGCTTTCATGTGTTGGGCTTTGACCTTAAAGCACATAATTGATGAGATTTTTTGTGTTGAGCGAGGAGCTCTGGAGCACATGGGTAATTGATGTTTGTGTTGAGAGAGAAGCTCTGGAGCACATGAGTTTTTATATTTGTGTTGAGCAAGAAGCTCTAAAAAAATGATTTATGAAAACCTTTGTGCTGACCATGAATCTCTGAAGTGCATGAAAAGATAAAATTTGAAGTGTTAGGCATAATCCTTGGAGCCTTCTAACATGATGTTGAACATAATCTCTCGAACATCATATATTTGACCTTTGTATCCCTAGGTGTATCCTATAAGTACATCCTAGCATTAGTCTTGAGCGAGGAGCTCTAGAATTGCACTAAGTGTTTAACTCCTTATTTTTAGCGTTGAGTATGCGCTCTGGATAAGCGCTAGGAGTTACTGAAAAGAATTAATATGTTGAGTGAAAAGGAATCTGATAAAACATTGATCCCATCTTACTTATTTCTTATTGATTAAAGGAAATTTTGAATTTTTGTATCTCATCAAGTACTGAATAACTACCATGTTATATAAGAGAATCTAACATGCAAGGAGGTTCAGAGTTGCATAACCTAGTTGAACTAACCCCTATGTGAAGGCCTTATTAAAGAAAGTGACTGAGCTAAATGAAAATTGTCATATGTTTTGGGATCATCCTATATGATACCAAAGGATAAAATGTTAACAAGGAGTATATATATAAATATATAATTTATACATGATATGTATAAAGCATAAGCATAGTAATAATACTAGTAGCTATAAGTAATAAAGAAAGGATCCACTTGTTATTATTATTACTATGATAATTAAATATTCAAATACTTGCAAGAGTCAAAATAGGAACTAGTAAAAAATTTCTAAGTAAATATTAAAAATTACCTAAAGTTAATGAAAATGGTTATTTCAAGAAATCAAATGATTATTGATTTAAGTGCCCCTTTTCCTAAAAAGTATGTCTATAAAGATTCAAGCCAAATAGAGGCTTATGGACTATCAATAGATCTATCCTTGGAGGATTCTATAATTTTACTTGAAAATATTCAAGAGAGTTCTTGGAGAATATTTTTCCTAAGAGGAAAATGGAAAATTGATACAGAACATGATATCCCATATAAGGAAGCCTTCCCTTAAGATATCTAAGCTACTTCCATGTTGGAACGAGCTCGGAGGGATCCGGATTGAAACCAACAATGGTTTCGGGTCATGGTTGGGAGGAATGTGGTAGTTCCTAAGTTATTGGATTATCTAAACATAGGTTCAAACTGTCTATGAATTTGTTAATGCTGGGTATTTGAGTGTGCAGGATTTTTATCCATTGAAACAACTTCATCTTGAAGGTATGAAGTTCTTGATTTTTCCCTTCTAAGATACATAGTTTTTTATAATTATAAGAGGAGGTTAAAATCTGAATAAATGTTTAGTATCTTTCTTCTAAAAGTTAGGTTATATTTTCTTCATTACCTCTTTCTTCACTTATAGGTTAAATTTATTATGCCCTAGCATATGTATTTATTTTAATAGAGGTGAGTTTGTGTTATCTATTCAAAGATGCTAATCTAGTTAGGAAAATATATCCTATTCTAATCGACCAAGAACCTTTAGTTTTATTTATAGGAGGGTTTGGTTTCTATTAGTTTGTTTCTGCACTTTATTTCAGCATTTACAGGTCAAAGATCAGTCTTCTCTGAGAGAGGTAAATCTATGAATAGAGTCTATAGTTTTAAAGTAAAGTTATATTTCATTATTTCAAGTACAAAACATAGAAATAATATCAGAGATTTTGTACCTACATATATTTATCTCTATCTAAGGCAACTTTATCAACCTAGAACTATTTAAAACGAAGCCTATATCTTATCTCTGCTCATAGATTTCATATTTCCAGCAGGATTGCAATTATTTACAATAAATAAAACTACTATCTATAGCCCTGATATAAATTAAATACATAAAATTATAACTTGAATATAATTTGTTGAAACTTTAAAATAAAATATCATAAAACAAACCATTTCCATTTTTATAACTTTAAACATCAAATTCCAAGCTATCGATACCTCTAAGGTTTGTAGACCTTATTTCATTATAATTCCTAACCACACTATATACTATAAACATAAAGAATCAACCATAAATTTAAGGAGAAAAATCATTATTAAATATTGTCTCCATTAAGAGGTTACACGATCGAATCATGTCGACATTTATGCCAAAAAACAATATCCACACACACATGACCTTAAACCCATGCAGCCTAGGATCGATTCCTGCGGGCTCATGGATTAAAAACCAAGGTTACATCAAAACCACGATAGGCATCAAATCCTATAGGGTTCACTTGCAACATGTACCAATGTTGTAATAGCTTACAAGTATTCCACACAATCTACGCTAAACAACATTTAAAATGCAAGAAGTGTTAAAACCATAAATCGAAATCATTTCCCTTTCAACATTTCCACACAGTAATACAAACAAAATATACATGCTTTAATCATATTCTAGGCCCATGGTCAAGAAGCAAAGGAAATTCCATTAACATAAACCATAAGAAATTAACCATTGTCTACTCTATCACATCTACGACATCCACATTGCAATGTTAAAAAAACAGCTCATGACCATCCCCAACATTAAATCATAGATAAGTACACAAACACCATAAATCACCATTAAACAACATTTCACCATTACATTACACAGACACGAATTGGAAAGAGTTCCATTTACAACAATAGCATGACTGTAAGTTAAAACAACTCTTTCAAAATACCCAAAACAAGATTTTGAAGTACAAACATCAAAATACATAGATTCATAAAATTTTCAAGCTAAGTGAGAGTGTCCACAAGTAATTACTAGCTGTGAATGCATACATTTATACCCACTGTAAAAATACAAACAAAAGCTTGACACAGTCGCAATTCAAGGCACCGATTCAAGGCACCATTGCAAGCAATGGTACTGCCACCATTTAAGACCCGTCATCAAAACCAAAATGCAGAAGCTTTGATTAACCATATATCTATGCTTTCAAGCTACCAACCCAAAAATACATTACAAACATGAGTCGTGACAGTCATGGCACAAAGGTGCTAAACTCAAATATCTTAAACCCAACACTTCATACTCATGTATGGATGCCTTTAAATTAAAATAGACCTTTACACTGTCAAAACCCTTAACCCAAACATATATTCATTCATCATTACAAATGTAGAGCTCAAAGCTCTGTCAAAACATCCATACGCAGAGGTAAAAAGTGCATCCTTGTTTATACATGGCTTACCCATGAAGGTTATGCGTCGATAACCTGAGAGACAAATGACCGGCGTAATGGAAGCCCTGCCACCTACAAACAAGGGACAAAAGACCTTTATAAGTATATCAATCCTCCAACTGAAACAACAAGTAAGAAATGCAGGAAACCCAGGTGGAGAGCATACCTTCCAAAGCATAGATGCGAGCCAAACCTCACGAAGTGACAAACAAAGCCAGAGAGATGAATAGAGCACAAACACCATAGAGCCAAATAAATTGTTCACCCACCATAGACCAAGATTAGTGCTTGATCTTACCCCATCCTAAGGACAATTTACTCTTCCACCCTGTCCACCACCAAAGTCAAAATTTCTCCTCATGCCTATAGTCCCAAAACCCAAATGCGACTTGGTAATTGAAAATTCCTTTGCACGTAAACCCCCCATCATCATATTCGTTGGCATTACTAAGACAAGATTTATGGAATATGAAATATACCATGAATGGCTCCATATGCATATACCTTATGACAGGTAAACTTTAAATACATCATGGCTAAGTCTTATGACTTAAGCCTAAGTAACCTACAGGCATAAAAACATTTAAACCATACAAATACTAAGCTTAGGATTGAAATTTATTTAATTCTTAAAACCATGATAACAATGTTAACTAGTTAAACGTATTCCTAAATAAACCAATCCATGCATGAAAAATAACACTAACAGTAGATATAAGATTTGCCAGGATAAGAATTTGGTCCTCTTGTCTCAATGGAGTTGTTTTAGCATAGGTAGCTTGTCAATGTTTAGTTGTCATAGCAAGTTTTCATCACCTATTAAACCTGCACAAAATGAAGAAGGGTTCCATTAGTTCAACATGAAGTAAGTAAACCTTGCAATGTCAAGTAAAAACTAGTTACCTCTCCAAGTGGTATTATTAGGGATACAAGTCCCACCACTCCACTCCTTGACAATTAAAATTTAAGTCAGGACTTCCCGTAAACAAACAAACAAAACTTATAATCCAGGAATTAAAATATAACTGAACACCCATGCACATGCATGATAAGAAATAATCAATGAACAATATAATCATATAAATTAGATCAAGTAACATAAACACATTATAGAATTAAATTAGTAATCACATCAGAAAAAAAATCTAGAAATAATAAGAACAACTTATGACACTTCAGTTTCACAAACAAAGATCAACACATTCCGTGGAAGGTAAGTTAATATCCAGTTCAGGTAGTATTTAACTAGCCTAATATAAAAATTTATTTTCAAATTTTGAGGACATTACAAGTTGTATCAGAGCCTAGTTTCAACACTAAGAGACCTAATGGGCATGCCAGACATTCGTTGCAGAAGATAAAGTATGCTTTTAATTTTGTTAACTAACATAAATTTTTCCTGTTATCAAAAATTTGCAATTGCAGGATGAAAATAAAATTTCAAATCATGAACATAGAAGAGGATGACAACTGGAAAGGAAAGTTGAATACCCCCACCCGAGAAATGGAACTAGTGGTGGAACTAAATTTTGATAGACTGAAAACCATACAAAGTCTTCAAGCAGACTTACAGAGTTTCAAAGATGATAATATGAATGAAATAAAGGAACACAAATAAATTAATGATTCCTTAATGCAAAACATGATGGGAGGAAGCCCATAGGGAAATCCCACACATTCAATGAACAGGTTCAATCCGACCACCAACCCAAGAGAAGAAGGAAAAAAATAACATACCCCTGAACCTCCAGAAAGAGATTGTCACAATCCTTCTAGTGATGATTCTATTTCTCCTTGCAAAAAGAAACATAGAAGTTATGGAAATCTCCAGGGAGAATTCAAGAAGATAAAAGCCCCAACCTATGAAGGAGAGATGAACACAGGGGATAAAGAAGAAGAATTGATTCTAGGTATGAGAAAATATTTCTGAGTACAAAAATACTCTAGTGAAATGAAATCTTGTCTATGCAATATGGAAAAGTAGCTAGATGGTGGAGAGACCTAAATCATACCAAGAAGGATGAGGTAAGAGAAATCAAATGGACTAATTTTCCTAAAATGTTTCAAGAGAAATACATGTCTGAAACATTCTTCGGTAGAAAGGTGAAAGAATTTCATGAATTAAGGATTGGTTCCATGACTATGGATGCTTTCATTAACGTATTTTTTGATATGTTACATTATGTGCCTTATAGAAAGGACAAGAACATGAAAATACATTAGTTTTTAGGATTTCTTCCTCCCAAATTTTGGGATAGGATTGAATTTGAGATGCCTAAAACATTGGGCACTTGATCCATCGGATCTCAACTTGAGTGCATTAAAATTTTATGTAAAGAATGCGTTTTCTAGTTTGCTTAATTCATGAACCAGCATTAACATAAATTAAATGCTTAAAACAGAAATGAAAAGCAAAACTGATAAACATACGTGGGAAAAACACAGAATCAGAGAGCCACAAAATAGAAGTTGATAACGGAGTTCACCCCCTCCACTGGGCTACGTCTCCGGGTCCCTCTCCAATGGGTACTGATCCAATTAATCTCTTTAAGATGGTACAAAATGGTTCTGGAATCAATATTCAACAACTGAAAATAGAATGCTGTACAAAGTCTTTAAGACCTCTCTTCTGGAAATTACAATTAGCCTTCAAAAGGAAAAGAAAGTTAAATTATAATAGAGAATGTCGACTTCAGAAAGAAACAACATCTGAAAATTAACAGCAAAACTCTCTTTTCCTCTGCCTCTGCAAAATCAAATTCAACAGCTGTACAAACAGAATGCTGGATAGAAATTCCTCAAGACTCCTCTCTGGAAATTACAATCTGGTCTTCAAAAGAAAATAAGCCAAATTATAACAGAGTATGGTCAACTTCTAAATAAAAACAACAATCTGGATAAATTATAGCTGAACTCTTCGGGGCTCTGTTTTTATCTCTGCAAACTTCTCATAACAGAAAAAAAAAAAAAACGATGTCCCCCTTTTTCAATGTGGCCAGAATCACCTTTATAAAAGCGTTCAGTCCCTAGATAAGTAACAGTTCAACTCGTTTTATCATCACAGCTACTATCTTCTTTATTTCCGTTACAACCATAACTAAAACTAAACCATGCAATCCTTCCAAATCGCCACACAAGCATTATGTTACTACGACGTTCCATATCGCCGAGACATTGCAAAAGGTGTTACACATATCATGTTATCCTCTACTAAAGGTGGTGATGGTTCTGTTTGCCGGTTAAATGTTACAACCCGCCAAACAATGGATATCCATTACATATATGTTCTGCCAAACTTTTCCTTTTAATGTGACATTGCAACTGCCACCCAATATAACATAACCACCAACTAACATAACGTAACCGCCAGCTAATCGCACATCCAATGCAATAAGCATTTGATGTTACCATTTTATTTGTGGAGCATGCCACAAATGTCGCAACATGTTGCAGTATCCACAACATCGCAGCATCCTCGAATGTCACAGCATATAACTGAGCTCCCCAGCATCACAGCATCCATAACGTTGCAGCATCGAGCATCCATAACATCGCAGCATCGCAACATCTATTATCGCAGCATCCATAACGTCGTAGCATCGCAGCATCCAAAATGTCGCAGCAAACATGACCGCGTGGGCTTTTCACGAACCAGGCGATGTTCCACTTGACGGTGCGTAAGCTGCGCGGCCCATGCTATAACTGTGCGGCTGTAACTGCGTGGGCTATAACTGCGTGGGCTATGCTGTAACTGCGCAGTGTTTAACATATGAGTTAAAAACATAGATTAATAACCATTGTACCATATTGGATCAGTGTAATTTTTGAAGATGAATAATCCACCAAATCATTCCTTCCCATTGGAGAGCTTTTGGACCACCAAAAGTCGGTGTTACTCTGCAAGTAAGTGAGCATACTGCTTCCTCACCTTTCTGATCTCCATACATCCTTTCAATCTTTCCTTGGTGATCTGCAACCAAACTTGCTTTTCAACTTCAAAAGGATGATGGTTTTCATGTCTGGCTTTGCAAATTGCCCGACTCTTCTCCTGTTGTTCTTGCACTATCTGCTGCACTGTTTTCTTTGCATCATGATGTCCACCTCTCACATATTTTGTGCCGAAAGAAAAGTCCACATGTGACTTCAATAGATAATAAAAACAAGTCTCAAAAGGAGATTTAATGCACTGCATGTGCTACAACTATTCATCCCAATCCTTAGGATGTTCATCACAATAAGTCTGGAGAAATTGAATGACTGTTCTACTGACTACCCATGTTTTCCCAATAACATGTGGATAATTCATTGTGCTCCTTTCAAAATTAGTGTCCCTAAGACTCCATAAAACTGACAAAAATTGCCCCAATATTCGGAAGTGCCGAACATGTACAATAGTCATAGGAAGCCCAACATGAACCCCAATATACTGAAAACACAAACTAATTGGTAGTCTCTCATCAAAGTCCCTTACAACATTTTTACAAGGACGAGATGAAGTATGAATAGGTGTGTACAATCCCAACCCTTGATCAACAGTATTTCACATCACACAATTCCTTACATAATCATAAAAGTATTTTGAATAATCATCAGATTCATGCCAAAATTTGGGAAAGGCATGCTTTACTGCAACTGCACTTCATGTTGTACATCTCTGGTAAGTGATAGTCTTTCAAGTTCCTATAACAAAGCACCATACTCGGGAACACTTTTAATTAAGTTAATTCCATGTTCCATATTACCACTTTCCAATGATTCACATTTAATAGCCATTAATGTAAACTTGAACTTGCATCAATGGAAAGAGATATACCTTTATCTTTACCTCGGATCCCTATTGTTGTGATATTAGTCTCATCACCTGAATCAGCTCCCAAGTCTTGAATTATGGCTGCAGTAGCTTCTTGATTATCCTTATCTTTGTTTTTATTTCCTCCATACTTCTTTGGCCTTAACTCCGGATGAAGTTTCCAACACTTAGAGACATCATGTCCCTTCTGACAATGTGAGCATGTGGGTTTTTCACCCTGTTTCGTGATGGTAGCTGTTTTCTTTCCCCTACCTTTGCTTTTATCTTTGTTGTCAAATTTAGATGGCTTCTTCATAAAAGAATCATTATCATGCTTACCCCTGGCTTCTAAATGTGTATCTTGAACACATACATCATCCAAATTACCGGGGTTAAACATCAACAAAGTATGCTTCAAATAAGAATGCATGCCACCAATGTACTTAAGAAGAGTTTCCTATGTATCTAATGAAAAATTCAATGCAATAGCCCTCCTCCTGAATTCATGAGTATAATCTTGAATGCTTTTTCCTTTAGCTTGTCTAAACATTTGCCAACTCATGGTTAATTTTTGAATATGCCCTAAAGGATAAAATTGCTTCCTTAATACTTTAATGAATTCATTCCAAACTGAAATAATTTTACCATTCTTTCGAAGATCTTGCTGAATCTTGCTCTCCCACCAAGCAAGAGCCATACCACTCATTCTCAAAGTGGCCAATTGAATCCTGAAAGGGTCATCATTAATGCCCTGCACCCTGCAATATACTTCAAGCTGCTTGATCCAATTGTCTAACTTTTCAGCATCTAAATCTCCAACATAAATTGGTAATTCAAATTTTACATCCAACTTGAAATAAGGCATATTAGTATTTGCGTTATTCAAATGAGAAGTATGAGAAGAAGAAAAAGTTTGATTAGTTTCAGGAGGATCATCATCACCTCCTACTCCTTTACCCCTTTCTTCCTTCTTCACTTCTGCATCTCTGGATGAAGATCCTTCTTCTTTCTTCTTCCTTTCTGCTCGCTCATCGAGTAGAATTTCCATCATGGCTTTCATGCTCATAAAATACTCCAGGAACTCAGTTTCAGAAATGACAGGTTTTTCCCATTCTGTATGTCCTTCTTCTTCCCCTCGTGGAGAAGACATGGTTCTTGAGAATGTTCTCCTTGAGCCAATCTCAGGATCTACTTCAATTAATTCTCCTTCACCAAGCTTTAACCTGGACCTGGTAAGCATTCACAAACTTGCACAAGCAGTTAACCTGCTCTGATACCATAATATGATCCGTCGAATCTCAACTTGAGTGCATTAAAAGTTTATGTAAAGAATGTGTTTTCCAGTTTGCTTAATTCATGAACCAGCATTAACAGAAATTAAATGCTTAAAACAGAAATCAAAAGAAAAACTGATAAATAGACGTGAGAAAAACACAGAATCAGAGAGCCACAAAACAAAAGTTGATAGCAGAGTTCACCCCCTCCACTGGGCTACGTCTCCGGGTCCCTCTCCAATGGGTATCGATCCAATTAATCTCTTTAAGATGGTACAAAATGGTTCTGGAATCAATCTTCAGCAACTGCAAATAGAATGTTGTACAAAGTCTTTAAGACCTCTCTTCTAGAAATTACAATTAGCCTTCGAAAGGAAAATAAATCTAAATTATAACAGAGAATGTCGACTTCAGAAAGAAATAGCATCTGAAAATTAACAACAAAACTCTCTTTTCCTCTGCCTTTGCAAAATCAAATTCAACAGCTGTACAAACAGAATGCTGGACAGAAATTCCTCAAGACTCCTCTCTGTGTTAGCACTCAGAATGTACCCAGGTTGTAAAAGATAAATTCCAAGGTAACATCAAAACCACTTTTAGAAAGAAACTGGATTTTCTTTCCAGAGAGGGATCTCTCAAATACAGATTTCACAAGGCCAGATATAATTCAAACACTTAAAATTTGTATAAAAGGTTGAAACAACAAGTAACCATTGGGCAATGGAGTCACATATACATAAAGATATCACAAAGACATATGCATGAGATTTTGTCAAAGGCAAGATAACCATTCCACTAGAGTCATTCATTTAGTTCGGGTGAGATAGAAGAAACAAGGAACAGTCCATTAATATAGAGCATGAAAGATGAGTTCTATATTAAATTTATTAGAAACATTCATAAAATATCTAAAACGATGATCAGAGCATAAACAATATTAATTCTAACTATTGAACACTATGCTTCAGATATGAAGAAAAAAAAATGAAGTGTTACATTGGAAAAGCGATCATAGAAAAAGAGAAATACGGACTGCAATGTAAATGACACAGGAATCTATGATAACTATTATGCATTCGCTTTGTTATTCAAAAAAAATATATGTCTTCAGAAGAAATAGTCAACAACAAGATGCGTTCCAACCCCCATCATATATAATAGATGCACTTATATACATAAAATTATTTCATCTTCCAAGAAGATTTATAACTGAATAACTGGCTTAATCAAAGTCTTGTAACTATATTCCTAACTCCTAGGAATAAGCTTCGATCCTAACAGATCATTAAGTTAAAATCAACTCGGTAACATGGCCTTGTCCAAGCACCTCCTCAGCGCGCAACACCTGTCTTCATGAATGAAGGATATATTTCGTTTCTCTAAATATTTCTATGGCTCTCCATTGCTCTGCGTTTGGAATATCATATTCGATCATCCCGTGAATGGACACCTCCAGCTCCATGTAGGCTTCATAAGACACCTTAGGAAACTTTCCCCTAATGATTAGGATTTTTTGTATTATCTCAAAATCTTATGTCAGCTTATCCACGATGACTTTCCCTGTCAGCCCCTTTTCCAGATCGTCAAATTTGGAATGATCCACGTGGCTTTGTACCAACAGGTTGTGATAGTGCTATTGTGAAAGCATTCATCCCTCTTCATCGCAAAAGGAAGGAAGCCCATCTTCGAATAGTTCTTTGAAATCCTGTTTGAAATCATTAACCTGTGAGATCATTTCATCAGCTTTGTCTTAGACTGCCTTCATTAGATGATGCTTATGGATAAACTTTTTGACCCACAGTACCATTGCTATCCTGTCCTTTACGCCTATATCATGCAGATTTTGATATGTCAATGAATTTAAGAATTTTAACGCATTCTGGGCTGTGGCGAGGGGTTTTCTCTCCATATTTTCATTTACTAACTTCAGTCTCTAATTGGCCAGATTCATCAATATGCTTTGATCATCAATGAAATTTAAATAGTGCCTAAATTTAGTAATATCTATGGATAATGTATCCCAAATTATGTGCTTTTCTCCTTGGAGAGGACCCTTCCCGATGTTTCTTTCCTTCAGTTCATTAAATTTCTTTTCTCGCTGATTTCTATCTTGCAATATTTTATTTTTATTTTCAGTAACTTTGGCCAGCTCGGATTTGCATTTTTCGTTTTCCACCTTTAATTCTCTTATTTCTTCATCCTTCAAGCTGACCTGGGACATAGGCACTAGTAAGTCATCTGCAGAAAAACCGTTTAATGGTTTCTCAATATTCACAATGGACAGGTCTTCATCAGTGGGAGTTTGGCTCATCAACTCCTCCATAATCTCTTTTTCAGCAAGGATATTTTGGCTATTAGCTCATTCCGCTCTGTTTCCCATTTGTATTTTTCCTCTTGTAATTTGACAACTCTTCCTTTATGCTCCATCATCTCCAGGTGAATTTTGTCTTTCTCTTCTTGTAATGATAATAATTCGGATGATTGAACATATTCAGTGCTTGGGATCTTCAACCTTTTCTTCAAAACTTGGAGGGCATTGTCCTTTTCTTCCAGAAGTCTTTTGATTGCCTGGGTGTTATCTCTTTCATTTCCTGAGCTGATAATGTCTTCTTGTAGCTTTTTAATTTGAATATCATTGGCCTTATTTTCAAATTTCTTCTGTTTTAACTGAACCTCTAACTTGTCTACCAAAATTTGTAACTTATTAACCCTCATCATAGCATGCAATAAATCTGAATAAATAATGTCACCTGTTTGCTTATGTAATTGTATTTTGTCTGGTACACTAATCTTCTCCAATCTTACTTCCATTTCTGACATCTTCTTATACTTACTATGGCCAATTTAAAAGTATTTCTTTCTGTGTCCATGGTAGAAATCAAGGAAGTTTTTGGATTATTTAAACTCCTCACTCACGGGAGTAGATTTCTTGTCTCTTCTAGGGACTGCTTTCGCTTCCCCACATAACTGGCCATGAGCTCCTCTTTGGACTTGAAAACTGGGCTTGATTCTAAATTATCTACACCTTTAAAAGAAAACTGATTCACGTGTATAGATTTTGTTGTAACTAAAGCAACTCTTTTTAAATCTTCTGAAATCTCTTCACTTAAAACTCCACCATCTTGAAACAATTTGGCCTTTTTGTGTGACACATCCTCATCCACTTCCATGCTTTCAACTTCAGAAAGACTTCTTTTAGCTACAATATAAGGACCATCTATCATTTGAGATACTGCAACTGGTATAATACTTGCACTTTCATCAGATCTTGGAATTGCCATAAAATAAAACAAATTGGATGCCTCGTTCAGGCTTTCAACAGATTGGTGGTCAAATGGCTTGTTTTTTTTTTCCTGCTTTCTCAAGGAAATTACATGATGAGGATCATAATTTACCCTTTTCTCCTTTTAAAATTCCATGCTTTCCAACAATTTTTCTATAAACACCAGAGCACCTTTATTTTTGAAAATAAAAGAACCAACTTTGAGAGGGAACTTGATATTTGAATATTTCTTAAAGGCCCCAAAGTGTTCTTCTTTTGAATGCAATCTTTGTCTCATAAACTCTAATGCAAAAATTCTGTGGGTAAGGAAAGCAGGTAACCTATATGGTTCTCCAGTAAAACCAGATATTCTCAAAACTGTGGAATCCTTATACAGAAACCAATCTTCGACTCTATCCTCAGGTGAGGATTGCATCATGTATTTCATCTCTTCTAATACCCGGGGTAGCACTTCATCAAATAACATCTTGTATATTTCTAACATGATAGAATTGGAAAATTCAATCTTGTTGATTTGCTTGGGCAAATCTATAGAGAACATGGTACTCAAAAACTGCAACTCGGTGACGTTCGAACACAGCAACATGTTTAGTAAATAAGTCTCAAACTTGAAGAATCTGACCTTTGGAAATTCACTCAATTGAAGATGTATAGCTTCTGCTAAGTACTTGTCTAAACTGAGTACATGAACTGACTGAGACTCAGAACTCAATGAACTGATTTTTAATAGAAAACCTAAGATGACTTCATTTACATGACAATCATCATCTAGACCCAAGACCTCATAGACTAAGGACACGACTAATTGAACTTCATCTTTGAAAATATGAACATGATATGGGGGGAAAATACCATCTAATGACTGACCCTTGTACTGTGGTCTGCATTCCGCTACCACCTTTTGCCTCCAACCACCGCGCAACTTCCTGCTCTGGATTCGTCAATGACTGTTGATATATTTCGCCTTTATTTCCCAGCCATCGGATGAAGTAACACGTACCCTATTCCGTCGAGCTCCTTTGTTTTATCAAACATGCAAGTCTACAGGGTGGAGTTCAAAACGACCGTAGATCTCATTGAGCCAGATCAGCAATCGTTGATCTTAACGTCTCTTCGAACACCCGTATATCCTTATCTTTCCCGGATGTTTATAAAGTGGACACATTATAAGCCTTCGATCTCCATCTCCTCGCTTTGCACCATTGGATCCCGTGATAATTCATCGCTTACTCGCCCTTTGTCATACCCTTATACAATGATATTTAACCAAAGTTTGACAAGAAACCATTATTTCCTTTTTATCATGGTCCCTTCGAGCCTCTGCTAGGTAGGGTTTTTAACAACTGGCTCCATCTGGGAATGATATCCTCTCTGTGAGGTATCAAAGAACTCATAGACTAGGTGCCCGTCTTTAATATTTCACAGTAACTTCCAGAAAACTTATATTTTGTTTTTTCGTAAATATACATTTTTTATTTTTTATTTTTCAAAAGGAATGGCATGCCTCCTGATTTTTAGGGCTTTCACCGCGGGCTTCAAACACACTCGACCTACCACCTGTATCAACTTGTAAAGAAAATAAATATTTACATACTATAATACAAGTTTTACCCTTCTCCTTAGGACGAGTAATGTTTCAGATACCTTCCATTTACAGGGTTACTTTCCATAGGTTCCCCATTCGGATATTCTAGTAGAAATGCCTTTTGTCCTCTGTATCCAGAAACAACATAAGGACCTACCCACATATGATAAAATTTCCCATGTTTGTCTTCTTTAGGAGCATCCCACTTCAAAACCAAATCATCAATTTGAAACTGCTCTTCTTTGATTCTTTTGTCAAAAGTATTTTTCTTTTTTTCTTGATGTAACTGCACCTTGTCACAAGCCTTATTCCTTCCCTCTTCCAACTCAATAATCTGATTTATCCTCCTTTGCATGTGATTTGGTTCTTCCTGCTGATCCTGGAAATATCTCATAACTGGAACACCTAACGACGCTGGAAAAACAACTTCAGTTCCATACACCAGCTAGAACGGAGACATGCCGATTCGCCTTTTGGTACTAATCCTGTCAGCTGATAGAGCATACTTGAGCTTGGTGTGCCAGGACTTCTTATCATCTTCCAACAGCTTCCTGGTGATCCTTACTAGGCTTTTATTTGAAGATTCAGCTAACCCATTTCCCTGTGGATATTAGGAATTTGAATGATTGAGACTTATATGATATTTGTGACAGAAGTCAATCATTTTCTTAGACTTAAAAGTCGCTGCATTGTCTGTTACTATTCTTTTGGGGAATCCAAATCGAGCCAATATGTTTTCCTTAAGAAAGTCAATGATTACAGTTTCAATGGCTCTTCTGGTGGGAATCGCTTCAATCCATTTTGTAAAATAATCTGTAGCTGTCAGGATCCATTTGTGTTGTCCTAACGAATTTGGGTTTATCTCGCCCAAAAAATCCAAACCCCACTGTTAGAAAGGAGCTTCTATTGTTATTGGATTTAAAGGAAGAGGAAGTACCTTTCTCTTACCATCAAAAGTTTGGCATTGATGACACCTGCTGGTTTCCTTATACACATCTAAAAATAATGTTGGACAATAATAACCTATTCTTAGAATTTTGTTTGCAGTCACCTTCCAAGAATGATGTCCTCCACAATCTTCCTTATGAAATTCTTTGGCTATTTGTTGAGCTTCATTTTCTAAAAGACAGTTTAGTAATATTCCTCCGGGGTCTTTCCAATAAAGATATTTATTTATAATACAATATTTGGCATCTTTCAATTTTATGGATCTCACCCTTGACTTACTCAATCCTTCAAGTGCTTGTAAATTTCGAAGGACATGAACAATATCAGAATACCATGGAGATGCCACAAAATCAGCCACTGCTTCCACTTCTGTATCCAACTGATGAACTCGGTGAGATAGGAAATTGATTTGTAAAGCCTCATAGTTTGAATTAGCCATCATATTTGCTAATCCTTGTCCCTTGACCAGATTAGTAGGATTTATCTCTATGTCGTACTCCAGTAATGTAGCTATCCATTTTTCCCTTCTGCCTTCTGGATCAGGTTGTTTCAAGATTCCTTTTACTGCAGCCATTGGAACATGTGCAATTATGTGTGAATGTAGAATATATACTCTGAAATCCTTCAAGGCTTTGACTAAAGCATATGCTTGCTTCTCCATGATGTCATATTTTAATTCCCCATCCCTCAACATCTTGCTGAAAAATGCTATGGGCTGTTCCAAGTTCTCATTATTCTTCTGCAATAAAACTGCTGCTATAGTATATTCTGAAGCATATGAAAATATTGAGAAATATTTGGTAAAATATGGACTCACCAACACAGGAGCATCTGCTATTTTTTTTTAATTTCCCAAAAAGACTTTCTAGCTTCAACATTCCATTTCACCTCATGACCTTTCTTCAACATATTTGTGACATTCATTAGGATCTCAGCAAAACTTGGCACAAACCTTCTTAAAAAATTCACTTGCCCCAAGAAAGATTGTATCTCCCTTTTACTCCTGGGTTCACCTACTTTCAAAATTGCACTCACCCTTTTAGGATCAATTTTTATTCCATCCTTGGATATCATATGGCCCAACAACTTTCCTTCTTCTAATGCAAAATTGGATTTCTTCGGATTCAATGATATACCAAACTTTCTACACTTCATGAAAACTTTCTCTAAATGATGTAAATGTTCTCTGTCATATTTTGAATAGACTGTAATATCATCCATGTAGATTACCACAAAATTCCCAATTTCTCCTGCAAAAGCAATGTCCATAGCTCGCTGGAAAGTAGCTCCTGCATTCATTAGGCCGAAAGGCATCTTTGCATACATAAAGATGCCCTAAGGTGTAGTAAATGCAGTTTTCTCTTGATCTTTAGGTAATACTTTGATCTGATTATAGCCAGAAAAACCGTCCAACATTGAAATTATCTCAGCTCCAACCACTTTCTGCAAAATATGATCCATCTTTGGCAAATGATAATTGCCTTTCATAGAAACTTTATTTAAATTTTGGAAATCTACACACAGTCTGATTTCTCCATTCTTCTTTCTAATAGGAACCAGATTTACAACCCACTCAGAAAACCTTAGAGTTACAATGATCTTGGCATCAAATAATTTTTTAATTTCCTTCTCAATGATGGGAAGTAGCTTAGGATTTATCCTTCTGAGCTTCTATTTGAAAGGTTTCTCCCTAGGATTTATAGGAATAGTATGATGTATGATAGAGGTATCATATTCCTTAAGGTCTTGATAACTCCAAGCGAAGACATCTGTATACTTTTTCATTAAATTCACATATTCTTCTTTTTCTTTTTTAGGCAATTTCTTGGATACCTTTATAATCTTCGGATTCTCTTCAGTTCCAATATTCCTATATTCAACAGCATTCTCAACAGGCTTTACTTTGGGATTCTTAGCCACATCATTCTGATCAAAAAGTTTTTCCAAAGGAATCAAATCCCTTGGTATGAAATTATTTTTTAATTGAATAATATCTTTACCTCCTAAGGTTCCCTTCAACCTTTCAATGCCTTCCTTTTCTTTGTCAAGCTCTTCATCATCTTGAAATTTCTCACCACCATCATTTTCGGTGTCAATATGATTATTTACAAATTCTCCTGATAATTCCAAAAAACTTCTGATCTGCATGTCGTCTTCAAATACCTGCCAATATTTGGAATTGTCGGGAATAGATGTTCTGTTCACAATGTCCACCTGATATTCTTTCTGACTAGCAATAGGGGTTTTGAATTTTCCAGCAGCTACTGCCAAAGAATCTGCCACCATATTTTCATGCCTGGAAACCACTTGAATCGTGTGCTCTATGAATAAGTTTCCAATCATATCCCACACTTCATTCCTATAATCCCTCATGTGGGGATGCTTGGTCTGATAACTGTCATTCACTTGGTTTATCACCAATTTTGCATCTCCAAAACAAATTATCCTTTGCGCTCCCAAATCTTTCAAAGCATGTAACCCCAGTAATAAAGCTTCATATTATGCTACGTCATTTGTGCACTCAAATGTTAATTTATATGATAAAGCTTTGAAATCCCTAATAGGAGAAATTATATACACACCGGCTCCAGCACCCAGTTTTGTAGCAGATCCATTAAAATACATAGTCCATAAAACTTCCCTTTTTGTTTTTCCTCCAAAGCATCTTGTTTCTTCATCTCTTCTTTTTTATCTTCTTTGGACTTCTCCTGTAATGTGGCTCGTAGATCACATGGAACAGTATCATTGAAGAAAATGGAAGACCCCAAATCAGTATCAACAGCATATATGTGATGAATTTTAGCTTTATCTTGACTGCTCACTACATAAGGAGTTCTTTTTTCACTATATAACCTTCTGCTCCCATCTTGAACAGGAATAGTAGCATATGACATATCCATTTGTAAACTACCTTTTAACTTCGAATTCCAAGATCTTGACAACAATACCCCAAATTTAGGTGGAATGTTTGCTACTACGACATCCATGACTATAGTTTTAGATGGAAACTTGTTCAGAGTCACTACCATATCTTTGATCAAACCAAGGCATTTTAATCTTTTAGAGTCAAAAGAATACAAAACTTTATAATGCCTTGTCACTTCTAGTCCCAAACTTTCAACTACTCCCTTCAGCATTAAGTTATGTGATGCTCCTGAGTCTAACATAGCATTATGGACCACCATATCATGCACATTCAAACTCAAATAGAAAGGAGGGACCTCTTCATTTTCTAAATTTTCAACCTTTGACCCAAATGAAATAGCAGGATTATCGTCATTCAACTCTAAAATATCAGATTTCAATTCCCCTTAACCTTTGACCATTCTTGTTATAGTGTCTCTATATTCACTGTTTCTCAACAACTTGTTAAATGGAACATAAATTTTTAACTTTGAAAGCTCATTTTGCAAATTAAAACCGGGACCAGCCCTTTCTACATCAATTGGGGCCACTTGCTTCATTCTTTTGTCCCTTTGTATCTCATTTTCAGCTTCTTTATTTACAAGAGACTCTTTTTGCACCTCTTTTTCCTTTTCAACATTTAGGGAACTCGTGGAAGGCTGATTTGGATTTTCCTTCCCTTTATTTATAAAAACATACCTGTTTCTCAATCGGATTTTCCTCTACACATCATCCATAGGATGTAAATAACCCCTTTCATACTACTTTATCTCCCTTTCAAATTCTTCACTTCCACCTTCCTATTCAAACATGTTATGTTCTTCTTCAGTAAGATATATTTCTGAATCCAGTTCTCCAAAAACATGAATTTAATTTTCAGTAGGGTCTTCTTCATCAGTGACATAATTTTCGGGGAATGGTGGTCGGATTTGCTGTTCTTCCTGATTTCTTGGGTTTCTTATGTCTCTCTACCTATTTTGTGGAAGAACGGGAGGATTTGGTATTCTAAAATTGGGGTTCCTGATTTGAGGGTCGGCTTGTTCTCTGTTGAACCCCCTATTGTCCATAGTTAATATATCCATCAATTTTCCCATCGTTTTCAACATCATTTGAAATTTGACATCATTAGTAGAGGAAGAAGCAGAAGGCAAATTTTCATCCTTTTTCCTCCTATCAATATCTCTATGTTTCATTTTTCCACTCGCCATCATATTTGCTTCTACTTCCAAAGCATCTGTAAACATTGCAGCAAGGGTTGCTGATTTCCTTTCTCTTAATGAGAATGCAAAATCATTGTCAAAGGCTCCAACATAATGTAATTTGGTAGCAGCCATAGAAGGTTGTATATCTTCCGGAATGGAATTATAAACCCTCATGAACCTACTAGATATATCATGGACAGATTTGAAACCTCCCTTTTTGAGACTATTATACTAAGACAAGAGTTGTAGAGGATTTTGTTTATCATCCCACCTATCTAGAAATGCATTCTGGAAAGCCTAAAAATTCATTATAGACCCATCTGGAAGATCTTTAAACCATTTCTTTGCCTCACCTGACAAACTTTGAGCAAACAATCACATCTTGACATTTGGATAATCGACTTCTTCTAAGTCAATGAAATCTTCAAACTTGGAAACATGCTGCTTTGCGGTTATGTCACCTTCTCCATCAAACAAAGAAATTATTTGGGAATAATTCTGAGGAAGGTCATGTAATAAAACAGGAAAACGCAAGGGAGCAAATCTGGCTACCATTGGTCTAGGCGGGTTCAAAGGCACTAAAGGATTTTGAGTATTTTGAGAGGCAGATGTTTCAACTTTTGTATTTTGTTGTAAATCTCTCCAAAGGAAATCAAGGAAATAAGATTCCAATCTACGGGAATCAAACTCAGTATTCTTCAGATCAGACTCAGATTTAGTTTTCAACAAACTCCTTCCAACATTAACTTCCCATTCTAAATCAATAGGAGAATCTTGAGAAGATGATGTACAAAACAAAGGAAAACCTAACTTTTCTTTAACTTTTCTCTTAAATAACTTTTTCAGGTCTTCAAGACTTTTTAAAACTTTGGTATCAGAATTACCTCACGTGTGTCTTCTCAAAGCCAGAATGACTCCTTAGGTTCTGAAAAAGTTTTACAATGGAGTCGCCAGGGAAAATATACAACCTTTCTACTGGTAAAAATTCCTGTTTGCCCACATAAATCTTTCTTCAACTTTGTCGTTCACCCCAAGGCAGATGTGCACTTTCGATCCCCGTCAACGGAACCAATTTGTTAGCACTTAAAATGTACCCAGGTTGTAAAAGATAAATTCCAAGGTAACAACAAAACCACTTTTAGAAAGAAACTGGCTTTTATTTCCAGAGAGGGATCTCTCAAATACAGATTTAACAAGGCCAGATATAATTCAAACACTTAAAAATTGTATAAAAGGTTGAAACAACAAGTAACCATTGGGAAATGGAGTCACATATACATAAAGATATCAAAAAGACATATGCACGAGATGTTGTCAAAGGCAAGATAACCATTCCACCACAGTCATTCATTTAGTTCGGGTGAGACAGAAGAAACAAGGAACAATCCATTAATACAGAGCATCAAAGATGAGTTCTATATTAAATTTAGTAGAAACATTCATAAAATATCTGAAACGATGATCAGAGCATAAACAATATGAATTCTAACCATTCAACACTATGCTTCAGATATGAAGAAAAACAGAATGAAGTGTTACACTGAAAAAACGATCACAGAAAAAGAGAAATACGGACTGCAATGTAAATGACGCAGGAATCTCTGATAACTCTTATGCATTCGCTTTGTTATTCAAAAAAAATATATGTCAAAAGAAGAAATAGTCAACAACAAGATGGGTTGCAACCCCCATCATATATAATAGATGCACTTATATACATAAAATTATTTCATCTTCCAAGAAGATTTATAACTAAATAACCGGCTTAATCAAAGTCTTGTAACTATATTCCTAACTCCTAGGAATAAACTACTAGCTTCGATCCTAACAGATCATTAAGTTAAAATCAACTCGGTAACATGGCCTCGTCCAAGCTGCTCCTTTGTACGCAACACATATCTTCATGAATGAAGGATATATTTCGTTTTTCTGAATCTTTCTATGGCTCTCCATTGCTCTGCGTTTGGAATATCATATTCGATCATCTCGTGAATGGACACCTCCAGCTCCATGTAGGCTTCATAAGACACCTTAGTCAACTTTCCCCTGATGATTAGGAATTTCTATAGTATCTCAAAATCTTTCGTCATCTTATCCACGATGACTTTCCTTGTCAGCCCTTTTTCTAGATCGTCAAATTTGGAATGATCCATGCGGCTTTGTACCAACAGGTTGTGATAGTGCTCTTGAGAAAACATTCGTCCCTCTTCATCCCAAAAGGAAGGAAGCCTGTCTTCAAATAGTTCTTTGAAAGCCTGTTTGATATCATTAACCTGTGAGATCATTTCATCAGCTTTGTCCTAGACTGCCTTCATTAGATGATGCTTATGGATAAAAATTTTGGCCCACAGTACCATTGCTATCCTGTCCTTTACGCCTATATCATGCAACTTTTGGTATGTTAATGAATTTAAGAATTTTAACACATTCTGGGCTGTGGCGAGGGGTTTCCTCTCCATAGTTTTTTTTACTAACTTCAGTCTCTGATTGGACAGATTGATCAATATGCTTTGATCATCAATGAAATTTAAATAGTGCCTTATTTTAGTAATTTCTATGGATAATGTATCCCAAATTATGTGCTTTGCTCCCTAGAGAGGACCCTTCCTGATATTTCTTTCCTTCAATTCATTAAATTTCTTTTGTAGCTGATTTCTATCTTGCTATATTTTATTTTTATTTTCAGTAACTTTGGCCAGCTCGGATTTGAATTTTTCATTTTCCACCTTTAATTCTCTTATTTCTTCATCCTTCAAGCTGACCTGGGACATAGGCACTAGTAATTCATCTGCAGAAAAATCGTTTAATGGTTTCTCAATATTCATAATGGACAGGTCTTCATCAGTGGGAGTTTAGCTCATCAACTCCTCCATAGTCTTCTATTCATCGATTTGGTCCTTTTTCAGCAGGGATATTTGGGCTATTAGCTCATTCCGCTCTGTTTCCCATTTGTATTTTTCCTCTTGTAATTTGATAGCACTTCCTTTATGCTATACCATCTCCAGGTGAATTTTGTCCTTCTCTTCTTGAAATGACAATAATTTGGATGATTGAACATGTTCAGTGCTTGGGATCTTCAACCTTTTCTTCAAAACCTTGAGGGCGTTGTCCTTTTCTTCCAGAAGTCTTTTGATTGCCTGGGTGTTATCTCTTTCATTTCTTGACCTGATAATGTCTGCTTGTAGCTTTTTAATTTGAATAGCATTGGCCTTCTTTTCAACTTTCTCATGTTTTAACTGAACCTCTAACTTGTCTACCAAAATTTGTAACTTATTAACCCTCATCATAGCATGCAATAAATCTGAATAAATAATGTCACCTGTTTGCTTGTGTAACTGTATTTTGTCTGGTAAACTAATCTTGTCCAATTTTACTTCCATTTCTGACATCTTCTTTTCACTTACTATGGCCAACTTAAAAGTATTTCTTTCTATGTCCCTGGTAGAAATCAAGGACGTTTTTGGATTATTTAAACTCCTCACTCGCAGGAGTAGATTCCTTGTCTCTTCTAGGGACTGCTTTCGCTTCCCCACATAACTGGCCATGATATCCTCTTTGGACTTGAAAACTGGGCTTGATTCTGAATTATCTACACCTTTAAAATAAAACTGATTCACCTGTATAGATTTTGTTGGAACTAAAGCAACTCTTTTTAAATCGTCTAAAATATCTTCACTTAAAACTCCACCATCTTGAAACAATTTGGCCTTTTTTGATGACCCATCCTCATCCACTTCCATGCTTTCAACTT
Source organism: Pseudotsuga menziesii (assembly GCA_001517045.1). Taxonomy (NCBI): domain Eukaryota; kingdom Viridiplantae; phylum Streptophyta; class Pinopsida; order Pinales; family Pinaceae; genus Pseudotsuga; species Pseudotsuga menziesii. The sequence continues at coordinate 462,115 of LPNX011235235.1, forward strand.
CAGAAAGAGTTCTTTTAGCTACAATATAAGGACCATCTGTCATTTGAGATACTGCAACTGGTATAATACTTGCACTTTCATCAGATCTTGGAATTTCCATAAAATAAAACAAATTGGCTGTCTCGCTCAGGCTTTCAACAACTTGGTGGTGAAATGGCTTGTTTTTGTTTGCCTACTTTCTCAAGGAAATTACATGATGAGGATCATAATTTACGCTTTTTTCCTTCTGAAATTCCATGCTTTCCAACAATTTTTCTATAAACACCAGAGCACCTTTATTTTTGAAAATAAAAGAACCAACTTTGAGAGGGAACTTCATATTTGAAGATTTTTTAAAGGACCCAAAGTGTTCTTCTTCTGAATGCAATCTTTGTCTCATAAACTCTAATTCAAAAATTCTAGGGGTAAGGAAAGCAGGTAACCTATATGGTTCTCTAGTAAAACCAGATATTCTCAAAACTGTGGAATCCTAATACAGAAACCAGTCTCCGACTCTATCCTCAGGTGAGGATTGCATCATGCATTTCATCTCTCCTAATACCCGGGGTATCACTTCATCAAATAACATCTTGTATATTTCTGACATGATAGAATTGGAAAATTCAAACATGTTGATTTGCTTGGGAAAATCTGTAGAGAGCATGGTACTCAAAAACTACAACTCGGTGACGTTCGAACACAGCAACATGTTCAGTAAATAAGTATGAAACTTAAAGAATCTGACCTTCGGAAACTCACTCAATTGAAGATGTATAGCTTCTGCTAAGTACTCGTCTAAACTGAGTACATGAACTGACTCAGACTCAGAAATCAATGAACTGATTTTTAATAGAAAACCTAAGATTACTTCATTTACATGAAAATCATCATCTAGACCCAAGACTTGACAGACTAAGGACATGACTAATTGAACTTCATCTCTGAAAATACGAACATGATATGGGGGGAAAATACCATCTAATGACTGACCCTTGTTTAAGATGCTAGACAAGAATTTGTAGCGAATCTTAGTTCCACAATTTTTATACACTTAGGCTAGAATGGACTCGTTTATAGGTTCACAACTCAGGGTAGTTATTGGGCAAGTTCAGATTTTCGCGGATGACCTTGGCATCAATTTTACACAGGATCCTAGACGTGGACTGACTGACAATCACTCTTTGAGAAGAAGAATAATTAACTACGCACCACTCTACAAACTCAAGAAAATGCAGGGTTTGCTCAACAACAAAATAATATAAAAATGATTTACAAGAATTAAGGATATCATTACCCTGCGAATTGTATTGCCACAGTCTCTCTTTGCTAACTGATACACTTCCTATAGAAAAGAAAGGGTCATATACTCCTCTATCCCTGTCAACCAAGTATTCCTCTCTATCATCCAAAATACGACTAAACCCTTGCAAATCCTTTCCTTTGTCCATAATTCAGTCAACAATGGTAATTAGGTGGATGAATTTTGGGCGTTTGGGCCTTACCTGTTACTATGACTACCTGTATTTGAGATTGACTGTTAGATTTTGGTGAGCATGTAGGTCCTTTTCATTCGTCTGACGCCATTAAAAAACAATTCTTCAGCAAGTCAACTTTGTTTATATAGGACCCCACTCCGGAGGCTCCCCTTTAATGGTTTTTGCCAAACCGCTTTTTCCCGCGGAATGTACCACAAGCTGCTGCGTCTACTATGGTTTGCATTCCACTACCACCTTTTTCCTCCAACCACCACGCAGCTTCCTGTTCCGGATCCACCAACGACCATTGATATATTTTGCTTTTATTTCCCAGCCGTCGGATGAAGCGACGTGTACCCTATTCCGACGAGCCCCTTTGTTTTATCAAACGTGCAAGTCTACAAGGTAGAGTTCACAATGACCATAGATCTCATCGAGCTGGATCAGCAACCATTGATCTTCACATCTCGTCGAACACCCGTATATCCTTATCTTTCTCGCATCTTTATAAAGAGAAAACATTATAAGCCTTCGATATCCGTCTCCTCACTTTGCACCATTGGATCCCGTGATAATTCATCGCTTACTCACCCTTTGTCATACCCTTATACCATGATATTTAACCAAAGTTTGACAAGCAACCATTATTTTCTTTTTATCATGGTCCCTTCAAGGCTCTGCTAGGTAGGGTTGTTAACACTCTGGAAATTACAATCTGGTCTTCAAAAGCAAATAAGCCAAATTATAACAGAGAATGGTCGACTTCTAAATAAAAACAACAATCTGGATAAATTACAGCTGAAATCTTTGGGGCTCTGTTTTTATCTCTGCAAACTTCTCATAATAGAAAAAAATGATGTCGTCCCTTTTCAATGTGGCCAGAATCGCCTTTATAAAATCATTCAGTACCTGAATAAGTAACGATTCAACTCATTTTATCATCACTGTTGCTATCTTCTTTATTTCCATTACAACCATAACTAAAACTGAACCATGCAATCCTGCCAAATAGTCGCACAAGCATTATGTTACTACGACGTTCCATATCCCCGAGACGTTGCAAAGGGTGTTACACATATCATGTTATCCTCTACTAAAGGTGGTGATGGTTCTGTTTTCTGGTTAAATGTTACAACCCACCAAACAATGGATATCCATTACATATATGTTCTGCCAAACTTTTTGTTTTAATGTGACATTGCAACTGCCACCCAATATAATGTAACCGTCAGCTAACATAACGTAGACTCCAGCTAATCGCGCACCCAATGCAATAAGAATTTGATGTTACCATTTTATCTGTGGGGCATTCCACAAATGTCGTAGCATCCACAACGTCGCAGCATCCTCAAATGTCACAACATATAATTGAGCTCCCCAGCATCGTAGCATCCATAACGTCGCAGCATCGTAGCATCCATAACGTCATAGCACCGCAGCATCCGTAACGTCGCAGCATCACAACATTCATAACGTCATAGCATCGCAGCATCCAAAACGTCGCAGCATTGCAGCATCCACAAATGTCGCAGCAAACGTGACCGCGCGGGCTTTTCACGAACCAAGCGATTTTCCACTTGACAGTGCGCAAGCTGCATGGCCCATGCTATAACTGCGCGGCTGTAACTGCGCAAGCTATGCTGTAACTGCATGGCTGTAACTGCACAGTGTTTAACATATGAGTTAAAAACATAGATTAGTAACCATTGTACCATATTGGATGAGCGTAATTTTTGAATATGAATAATCCACTGGATCAACACTACCCTACAAAAAGCTAGGATTTACTATGAGCATGGACAAATGAGGAAAGATAACATCAAAAAAATAAGAGATAGATCTAAGACCTTCTCAGACAACCGCAAAATAGGTTTCAACCCGGCACCTTACAGAAAACAAAACAACGGCTTTCTAACCATTAAGAACTTTAACAGAACCGATACAAATCCATATGTACCAACACTGAATTCTAACAAACCAACAGCAAATGGGGGAGCCAGTGTTTCCCCATCGAAAATCAAATGATGGAAATTCCAACAACCCCATTATTCCCAAGACTGTAAGAACAAGACCAATGGAGTCTTGCATAACTTGCAAGAAGAACCAACAATAGAGGACACAGCTGGAACACCACGAATTTATGCAGCCTTGGATGGACAACATGAATACCATCAGGCTACCATGTTTGCGATGGAAGGTGAGGTTTCCAACACTTCTATTTCAATATTGATGAACCCCAGTGCTTGCCAAAGCTATGTATCGCCCAAAATTGTTGATGTATGTAAACTAGATAAAGTTAAACATGATAATCCCTGGCTGGTTCCATTAGCCACGGGTACGGAACAAAATGGGTATGAAATATTAAAGACTGCGAGGTAAACTTGAATGCTCTTCCTACTAAAATAAACCTGAAAGGATTGTATGATATACTTATCGTCATGGACTGGTTCGAACAACACCATGTCATGCTCGATTTCTTACACAAGTCAATATTGTGTATAGATAGATAAGGGAATCCGTTAAAGATTCAAGGCATACCTAAGAAAGTTTTTGTAAGGAAGATATCTATTTTACAAGAAAATAAGTGCATTAGGAAATTATGCAAACTATTTGCAGTAAACATCCAAGACATAGAATTTCAAAGAGAACAACACATCAAGGACTTTCGAGTCCTCGTAGACTTCAAGGACGTATTTCCTAAGGAAATCCCAGAATTACCACCAAAACAAGACTTATATCTTTCCATAGAAATGACACAAGGATTAGTTATGGCTTCAAAATATCCTTATCACGTGAGCGCACCAGAGTTGGTGGAACTCCAACTTCAATTGTAGGAGTTGATTTAGAAGGGATATATCAGACTAAATGTGTCCCTTAGGAAGCACCGATGCCTTTCATAAATAATAAGGTTGGTACGATGCGAATGTGCATCGATTACTGTCAACTTAATAATATGACCATCAAGAATTGATACCCACTCCCTACGATCGATGACTTGTTCAATTAGGTAGGAGGATCGAATATCTTTTCAAAGATTGAGGTGCAATCCAGGTACCATCAGGTACAGATTCATGACGAAGATATTCACAAACAAATTTTCGTATGAGGTACGACCACTATGAGTTTGTAGTGATACCATTTTGGTTGACCAATGCACCGGCAAACTTTATGTGTATGATGAAAAATATATTCAGTAGATACTTGAATAAATTTGTTTTGGTCTTTATAGACAACATCCTAGTTTACTCTAAGAGTAAAGAGGAACATGAGGAACACCTCCACATAATTCTATAGGTGTTACGACAACAGCAGCTCTACACCAATTTTAGTAAATGTGATTTTTCGAAACCACGTATATAGTACTTGGGTCACCTCATCTTCGATAAAGGTATAGATGTGGACCTGGAGAAGGTTAAAGCCATAAAAGATTAGGATACTGCTACTAGTGTCACCGACATTAGCTTCTTTTTGGGATTAGCCGGTTATTACCAATTCTCATTAAGAACTTATCGAAGATATCTTGTCCCATGACCACTTTTCAAAATAAAGAACACAATTTCTTATGGACGACCAAGTGTGAGGAAATTTTTCAAATTCTTAAACATCTTCTGATGATTGCACCGATACTATGAATTGCGGATTCTGATGGAGGTTTTGATTAGAGGAAATTTCAACTCAAAATGGGCCTCCTAAGGAAAATTATTAAAATAATAGTTAAAATAATAAAATAATATTTATTAATTTTGGAGGAAGAAAAGAAAACACTACTTTTTTGTTCGTATTTTCGACATATCTTTGTGTGTTTTTACTCAAATTTTGATCAGGAGAGCTCGTTGCATGTGGAATTAAATTTTGCATCCAACGAGTACCCACTTGGTATACTTTTGACATGCCCCACAACCTCAAAAATAAGAAATACCTAAAAAAACGTGATGATGATGTCATCATCACATTATTTTCAGGTATTTCTTGTTTTTGGGGTAGCGGGGCCCATAAAAAGTATGTCAAGTAGGTACTCGTTGGAATCGAAATTTAATTCCACATACTACAATCTATCCCGATCAAAATTTCAGTAAAAACATGGGGAGATATGCCAAAGATACGAACAAAAAAAGAGCTTTTTTTATGATACCTATCCCTAGTTTTATATTAAAAAACTATTTAAGAGGTGCTTCCTTTTTGAATTTTAAAGAATTTTTATTAGCTAATACATGATGACATGGAATTTTTATTATTTTTGGAAGGCCCATTTTAAATTCAAATTTACTCTAATGGTTGTTTGCACAGATGCAAGCAAGGAAGGGCTCGGAGGAGCCCTCTTGTAGAATGATTACACGATCTGTTATGAATCACAAAAGTTGAAAGAACATGAGTGGAACTACCCCACCCATGATCTAGAGCTAGCGGCCATCATCCACACCTTCAAGATGTGGAGGCAATACCCCATGGGAAAAAAATTCCTTCTGAAAACATAAAATATGAGTATGAAGTATTTATTTGAACAACCAGATCTAAATACCAGGCAATCCAGATGGTTGGCTTTCCTCATCGATTACCATTTCAAGCTAAATCATATAAAGGGAAAAGAGAAACAAATTTCTTATTCTTTGAGATGACGAGCTCATATGATATATGAGGGGACTTTAAGTTAAACTGATTTGGATTTACATGAGAGGAATAGAACAGAAAACATAGTTGACCCTTTCTATGTTGAAATCCTCAAGAAGGTCCAAGAGGATGGGATTTTTAAACACCAAAAAGAGTACACAGTAGATGAAACGGGACTACTATGGTCCAAAGAGAGATTGTACAGTCCAGAACGAGGGGACATTAGGTCAAGCATCCTCACAGAATATCATTGGACACCCTCCTTAGCACACCTGTGATATCAAAATATGATATATATAGCAAAGAAACACTTTTTTATGGCCTAATATCAAGGCCAACATAGCGTTGTTTATCAAAAAATGTCAAGAATGTCATCTAGTCAAAGATGAACACCAGCACCCCTCAGGGTTTCTCCAGCCATTACCCATTGTGGAATGGAAGTGGGAGGTCATTAGTATGGATTTTATCACAAGTCTACCTAAGAGTAAGAAGAAAAATGATTTTATCTTTGTATTAGTTGAAAAATTGTTAAAAACAACACACTTCATTCTAGTGAAGTCGACCTACAAGGAAGTACACATTGTCGACATCTTCTTAAAGGAGATATTTAGATTTCATGCGATAACCAAGGAAATCATCTCGGATCGAGATACTAAGTTTACTAGGAACTTTTTGACATCCTTATTCTCCATCTTAGAGACATAGTTGAACTTTATTATTGCTTACCACCTGCAGAAAGACAGGCAGACAGAACAGGTTAACCATATTGTAAAGGACATGCTTAGGATGTATGTCATGAATAACCCCACGAGTGGGAAGATTACCTGCATCTTGCCGAGTTTTCATATAACAACGAATACCATATATTAGAGGAAATTTCAACTCAAAATGGGCCTCCTAAGTAAAATTAATAAAATAATAGTTAAAATAATAAAATATCATTTATTAATTTTGGAGGAAGAAAAGAAAAAAATACTTTTTTGTTCGTATTTTAAACATATCTCCCTTTGTTTTTATTCAAATTTCGATTAGGAGAGCTTGTTGGGTGAAAAATTAAGTTTTGTATCCAATGAGTACCCACTTGGCATACTTTTGATGGGCCCATTTACACCAAAAACAAGAAATTCCTGAAAAAACGTGATGATGACATCATCATCACATTTTTTCAAGTATTTCTTGTTTTTGGGGTAGCGAGGCCCATCAAAAGTATGCCGAGTTGGTACTCATTGGATGCAGAATTTAATTATGTACCCAACAAGCTCTCCTTATCAAAATTTGAGTAAAAACACAGGGAGATATGTCGAAAATATGAACAAAAAAAGTAGTTTTTTTATGATACCTATCCCCAAATTTATATTAAAAAATTGTTTAAGAGGTGCTCCGTGTATAAATTTTAAATCATTTTGATTGGCTAATACATGATAACATTGGATTTGTATTATTTTTGGAAGGCCCATTTTAAATTGAAATTTCCTCTAATACTTCCGCCAAGATGAGTCCCTTTGAGGTACTTTATGGATGGAAGTGTAGAACAACGGTTAGTTGAGATAGCCTAGTGGATTGGCTCATGTTAGGGCCTAACTTACTAAATGACTTGGAACAATTGGTTACCAAGTTCCAGGTGAACCGTAAAGAAGCACAAGAGCTCCATAAAATTTACGAGGCTAAGAAAAGAAAAGACAAAGATTATCATATAAGTATCCATGTTTACTTGAAAGTAAAAGAAAAATGAAGCTCATTGAGCTTGGGGAGGTTTGGTAAGTTAGCACCTATATTGTGCGGACCCTTTGAGATGTTGGTCAAGAGAGGACCAGCGGCATATGAACTAGATTTACCAGCTCACATAAGATTCCATAATGTTTTCCATGCATCTTTATTAAGGAATAATGTTTATGATACTAAACATGTGATTGATTGGTCCTTATTATAGGTGGAACCTGAAGGGAGGTTTGGACCTGAACCCCTTCATATATTAGACTAGAGAGAGGTGCAGCTCAGGAAGCATACCATATTCTAGTTGAAAGTGTAATGGAATCACTTCTAGGCTAATGAGGCTACTTGGGAGAATGAAGCCACCATGAGAAAGGCTTACCTTTCCTTGTTTCATGATTTCATTATGATTCCCTAGAACACATCAAATGGTGTTGTTCTAAGCAGGGAGGGATATAATATACCAAATTTTGACCTAACACGCATGGGCATAAGGCCCATTGCTTATGATGTTACCTTGATGTTTTAATTTGTATTTTGGGTCTAAGACGCCACTGCACATAAACATGATGATTTGTTTGATATATTGGGCATAAGAAAATTCCATATGTTTTATATATGATTTCATGTCTTGTGTGTGGACCTTGAAGCACATAATTGATGAGATATTTTGTGTTGAGCGAGGAGCTCTGGAGCACATGGGTAATTAATGTTTTTGTTGAGCGAGAAGCTCTTGATCACATGAGTGTTTATATTTGTGTTGAGTGAGAAGCTCTTGAACACATGAGTTATGAAAATCTTTGTGTTGATCATGAAGCTATCAAGCACATGAAAAGATAAAATTGGAAGTCTTGAGCATAAGCCCTAGATCCTTCCAAGTTGACATTGGGCATAAGCTCTAGAAAATTGAATCCTAGGTGTATCCTGCAAGTAGATCCTAGTATTAGTGTTGAGTGAGGATCTCTGTAATTTCACTAAGTTTGTAACTCCCTTTTTTTAGTGTTGAGTATAGTCTCTGGATAAGCACTAGGAGTTACTGAAAAGAATTAATATGTTGAGTGAAAACTACTCTGATAAACCATTGATCACATGTTACTTATTTTTTAGTGATTAAATGAAATTTGGAATTTGTGTATCTCATCAAGTACTGAAGAACTACCATGTTATACAAGGGAATCCAACATGCAAGGAGGTTTAGAGTTTCCTAACCTAGTTGACCTAACCCCTACGTGAAGGCCTTACTAAAGAAAGTGACTAAGCTAAAAGAAAAGTGTCATATGTTTAGGGATCATGCTATATGATACCTAAGGATAAAATGTTAACAAACAGTATATATATATAAATATATAATTTATACATGATATGTATAAAGAGTAAGCATAGTAATAATACTAGTAGTTATAAGTAATAAAGAAATGATCCATATGTTATTATTATTACTATGATAATTAAATATTAAAATACTTACAAGAGTCAAAATAGGAACTAGTCAAAAGTTCCCAAGTAAATATTAAAAATTACCTAAAGTAAATGAAAAGGGTTATTTCAATAAATCAAATGATTATTGATTTAACTCTCATTTTTCCTGAAAATTATGTCTATAAAGACTCAAGGCAAAGAGAGGCTTGGGGTCTATTAATATATATATCCTTGGAAGATTATGCAATTTTACATGACAATATTCAAGAGAGTTCTTGGAGAATATTTTTCCTAAGAGGAAAAATGAAAACTGATACAGAACCTGATATCCTAGATAGGGAAGCCTTACCCTGGGAGCTCTAAGCTACGAGTTTGTTGGAATCAACTCGGGGGGATCTAGATTGAAACCATGAACAGTTTCAGTTCATGGTTGGGAGGAACATGGTACTTACCAAGTTATTCAGTTATGTAAATAGAGATCCGAATTGTTTATGAATTTGTTAATGCTCGGTAATTGAGTGTGTAGGATTTTCATCCTTGAAAGAAATTCATCTTGCAGGTATGAGATTCTTGATTTTTTCCTTTTAAGATACATAGGTTTTTCTTATTATAAGAGGAGGTCAAATTATGATTAGATGTTTAGTATATGTCTGGTATACGTTAGGTTACATTTTTTGCATTACTTCTTTATTCACTTACACGTTAAATTTATTATTCCCTAGCAGATGTATTTCTTTTAACATACGTTAGGTTATGTTATCTATTCAAACATGCTAATTTAGTTAGGAAACTATAGCCTATTCTTATGGACTAAGAACCTTTAGTTTTATTTGTAGGAGGGTTTGGTTTCTGTTATTTTCTTTCTACACTTTACTTCATCATTTACAGGTCAAACATCAGTCCTCTCTGACAGAGGTAAATATGTAAACAGAGCCTATATTTTTAAAGTAAAGTTATATTTCCTGTTTATTATTTCAAGTACAAAACATAGAAATAATATTAGAGATTTTGTACCTACATATTTTTATCCCTATCTAAGGAAATTTTATCAACCTAGGACTATTTAAAACGAATCCTATATCTTATATCTGCTGGTAGATTTCATATTTCCATAAGGCCTTTTAACTTTTATTCAAATTCCATGTCATCATGTGTTAGCCAATGAAATTGCTTTAAATTTGAAATACCGTATAGGTCTTAGACACTTTTTTAATATAAATTTGGGGATAGGTATCATTAAAAAAAACTACTTTTTTGTTTGTATTTTTGACATATCTCCCTGTGTTTTTACTCAAATTTTGATCGGGAGAGCTCGTTGGATGCGGAATTAAATTCCGCATCCAACGAGTACCCACTCGGCATACTTTTGATGGACCCTACTACCCCAAAAACAAGAATTACCTGAAAAAATGAAATGATGATGTTTGCCGAGTAGCGGGGTAGCGGGGTCCGTCAAAATTATGCCTAGTGGGTACTCGTTGGATGCAGAGTTTAATTCTGCATCCAACGATCTCTCCCGATCGAAATTTGAGTAAAAAAACAGGGAGATATGTCAAAAATACAAACAAAAAAGTAGTTTTTTATTTTCTTCCTCCAAAATTAATAAATATTATTTTATTATTTTAACTATTATTTTATTAGTTCATTTTAGGAGGCCCATTTTGAGTTTAAATTTCCTCTAGTTGATCTATAGCTGTGAAATAAATTAAATACATAAAATTATAACTTGACTATAATTTTCTGAAACTTTAAAATAAAGTACCATAAAACAAAACTATAAACAAACCATTTCCATTTTTATAAACTTAAACATCCAATGCCAAGCTACTGAGACCTATAAGGTCTGTAGGCACTATTTCATTATAATTCATAACGACACTATATACTATTAACATAAAGAATGAACCATAAATTTAAGGAGAAAAATAATTATCAAATATCGTATACATTAAGAGGTTATAGGATTGAATCCTGTCGACATTCATGCCAAAACAAAATATCCACACACACATCACTTTAAACTCCTGCAGCCCAGGATTGAATCATGTGCACTCATGGCTTAAAACCCAAGGTTACATCAAAACCATGACAGGAATCGAATCCTATAGGGTTCTTTTGAAACATTTTCCAACATTGTAAGAGATTACAACTATTCCACATAATCTATGCTAACCAACATTTAAAATGCAAGAAGGGTTAAAACCATAAATCAAAATCCTTGTCAACATTTCCACACACTAATACAAACAAAATATACACGTTATAATCATATTCAAGGCTCACGATCGAGAAGCAAACGAAAGTCCAATAACATAAAACATAATAAGTTAACCACTGTCTACGCTCTCATATCTACAACATCAACATCGCAATGTTAAAACCACGGCTCATGACCATCCCCAAAAGTAAGTCGCAGATAAGTAAAAAAAACACCATAAATCACCATTAAACAATGTTTCACCATTACATTTCATGAATTGGCAAGAGTGGATTTGCTAACAATGGCATGGCTGTAAGATAAGCCAACTCTTTCAAAATACCCAAAATAAGAATTTGAAGTATAGACAGTGAAATACACAAAGTCATAACCTCATCAATCTAAGTGAGAGTATCCATGACTAATACCTAGCTATGAATGCATACATTTATACCCACTGTAATCTTATAAACAAAAACTACATAGTCGCGATTCAAGGAACCATTGCAAGAAATGGTACTGCCACCATTCGAGACTCATCATCAAAACCAAAACGTAGAATATTTTATCAACCATCTAGCCATACATTCAAGCTACCAACCCAAAAAAACATTACAGATTTGAGTCATGACAGTCATGGCCCGGAGGCACCAAACTCAAATATCTTAACCCAATACTTCATATGCATCTCTCGATGCCTTTAAATGAAAACATAGCTTTATAGCATCAAAACCGTCATCCCAAATATCTATTCATTGATCATTACAATGTCGACCTCAAATATCTGTAAAAACATCCATACGCAGAGGTAACAAGTGCAGGCTTGTTGATATAGGCTTTACCCATGAAGGGTATGTGTCGACAACCTGAGAGATGTACAACTCGTGCAATGGAATCCTTGCCACCTGCATACAAGCGAGAGAGAAACATTAGATGTATACCAATGCTCCAACTAAAAAAACAAGTAAACAATGCTATAACCTATAATGTCCCCAAAATTTGAAAAAAAAATAATTGTTAGGCTAATCAAAACTACCTCGACTAGACATTATTTGAACTTGCGCAATATGTCATACTTAGTTTAGTGTACTGTAATCTCATAAGTTGTTCTTACGTTCTACGTTCATATTTCTTGATGCGGTTATTTAATGTATTATTTACATTGTTGTGATGTTGATTACTATGTTGTTGTATGGTTATACATTGATATACATGTTAGGGATTAGATTTCATACTCATTGGTTTTAAAGATGATTACTGTCGCATAGACAAATCTGACTTAACTTTTTTATTGATAAAGGGGTGGAGTGGCGGGACTAGTTCCCCTTGTAACCACGTGATAGGTAAGTGTTTCCTACTTGTCACATCAGGCTTACTTAGTTCTTCCAAACAAATTCATTTCTTTCCACTGTGCGTGCAAGTTAATTGGAAATGGAAACTGATTGTGAAATATGAATATACCATGTTGTCCATTTCATCACTAGCAGTTCATTTTACAGATCTATCTGTTAACCCAAAAATCTCCCACACAATTCTCAATGGCCTACACCACCCAAGGACTCCATCCCACAACACTCATTTCACTCCATAAGACCTTCCATGAACTTCCATTTGACCCCCACACCTCCAAAAGATCCCAAGGATGAAGAAAAGGGATAAAAACGCCAAAAAAGAGCCCAAAATAGACCCCCAGGAGCTAAAGACCTCAAAAGTGGGCTAAAACCCTGAAAGGGGCTAAAGTTAGGGCGAAAAGGGCTAAAGGCCCAAAAAAGGGGCTAAAGCCTTGACCAAGGGCTTAAAACCATAAAACCCCTTGGAAAATCTATATAAGGAGGGTGGGGGGTCACTCTCAAGAGAGTCCTCACTTGCATATTGTTATGCTGCCCATGGATGCTTTGAGACCTCTTGCTCTCAAAACACCCACTCTCCCTCTCCTCCATGTCCATTTCTCCAAGCCATTGCTTCCCAACCAAGAGAGAGGTGCTCCCATGAGCTAGGGCATGGTGGCCCATTTCCACCTAAGTGAGTTATAATCTCATTTATGTTTATGTTTATTTTCTTATCTTGTTTTCTAAATCATATTTTCATTTGAAAGTTTTCCATTAACTTTGTTTGCAAGTTATTTCATAGTAGTATAGGTTTATTTTGCAGGTTTTGGAGGCAGAACCCTAACCCACTGTGTGCAGAGGGGTTCAACAATGCTCCATCATTGTTTCTCTTTTATTTTGCTTGTGATTTTCTCTTAGATGTAGTTTACAATAGCTGCCATTTACTTGTTCTAGTGTAGCTTAGCTTAGTTTCAATTCGCAACTCTATTTCAGTCATTTTTACTTCCATTTTTTACTTTTTTCTAAGGGTAGGAACCTACCCTTGTGCCCTATAGGCACAACAGAGCCATTATTACCCCTGTAGTGAGGAGAAATTCTCACTACAGCTTCTGCGACTCCCATGGGTCGATCCCATAGGATCCCTGGGGAAAAAATTTCAAGTTTTTCAGTTTTTACCCTAGTTTTCAAAAATGTTCTGTTAGATCTATTTAAATCTGTTTTATTTCTTGTTTTTTGTCAGTGCTGAATCCTCTGCTAGGCCGAGATGAGTAAGAGTGACCCAGCACCAGTTACTGTTGGCCAAATCTGACCCTGCATCACCAGAAACAACCCTTTCCGAAGCAGGTCGCTCTTATCAGGGAAAAGGGTGAGGGAAGGCACACTTAATTGGTAGATAGGCACACTCAGGGCACACTTAATCCTCAGACAGGTGCGACTTCAGCCCAGGACCTCAAGTTGTGACTGTTTTGGCATTTTGTGTGACCCCTTCGCTCATTTCTAGAAAAATCTTGCGGCCCCCTCGCAGGATTTGGTCAGAAATGTGCGGCCTGTCACACAGAAGTCATTTTTTAGTTTAATTAGCAGTAATTTTTTAGTTTTATAGGATTTTTAGTGCAGCTCATCCACCTGTGTCCACCATCATAGGTCTCTTTTAATTCCAGTTTTCATTTTCTGCAAATAAATCAATGAACAAATGTGTGTATGCTAAATCAATCACTAAGGTTCAATGAAATGAATTAGCCTAACTAAAAGTAACATAAAATTAACCTTATTGCTGCCCCCTTCCTCCTCTACCTAGTCATCACCCTCCGGGGTATTTTGGGATACAACAAAGGGACAACTCATATAGATCTAGGCACTCCATGGCATTTTTCCCAAACCATTAAAACTAGGTGACCTGGAAGGTATGGGGGGTAGAAAAGGAGGGCTTCTCATGGCGCTAAGCGTCCTCCCTACTTTACCAACCTAGCACTTGGGAGGTGACCTGAGGATCTATGGATGGGCTTAGTCCCATTGTGTTGAGAGCCCAACACCTTCTCTTATTTGAAGAAGAATACCACTGAGAGGTAGACACTTAATTATGCCAACAATTCAGGGTTAATCACCATATTTGCTTACAAATTTTTGTTTACGTTTGCATACAAAACCATGATGTGAACTCTACCATGAATTCATAAACCATATTGCAAACGAAATACCAGAAAAAACAAGCAAACCATCACACCATACCAATTAATTAACCCAACTCAGTTCATGATGCTGAGTAAGCCTTAAAATTTACCAAATTTACACTAAGTTCAATCAAAATCTGTAGTCTTTGATGACATAAGTCCCCGGCTGCTTTAACTATGGGAAGTACTTGGGATTTTCCCAGAAACTCATTGTGAGGAGTACCACAGGAACCCCAAAGTACCTGGTCACTAAGAGGAATTGCCAAGCGAAATGGGCAACGACCCCTTCCGATTGAGTAGAGTTACCCATGAGGAACAAGCCAAGCGTTGTCTTCTGGCAGTCTTGGTGGTCTAGATACCACCTTCAGCCAGTAGGAAGCCATTGAAACTAGGGTCCAAATTTCATACCCACTAGTTTCATACACACAAGCAAACACAATTGATCCTCCACGATCTTCCTCACGCCTAAGAGGTGAACCACCACCATTTGGAACACTCAGTCGAAACCATCATAGTCGTTCTCAGTGATCTCCCACACCATTAGAGGGCCAAACCACCTTTGATTCTGATTTAGACCCATATCAGTCTGAACCAGACCTCCACACTGCACCATCTAGCCCCATGGCTACTGCAAACTCGGATCCATTTTTCGGTCTAACCTTAGCAAGTGGACCCATGTCCACATCACAACCAGTCACCCAAAACGTGGAAAGCATTCCAAGAATAGTCATGCAGACTTCCATTAGCCAATTGCCTCCACCCATAGTGACCTTCCAAGCAATTTAAGTGGTCCCTCCACACACATTGTTCCCCTTGCCACATAGGTGGGTAGTGCACCAACCATCCGCATTGCCCCTACTGCGATATAGGGGGGAAATTCCCCTGCCACCCATACCATCCCACCCACAACACTTGGGGGAATTGGCCCATCCTCCATGGTGCCACCACCAGCACTCCTAGACATGAAGATGCATTATGCACCGACAAACCCCACTCCCATTGTAGCCCCATCCCACATCAACTTGGGGTCAAATCTGCCATTTATGTCCCACTTAAAATTTCCTGGCTTGGCTAGATTGACGAATGACCCCATTCGTCACCAAGATTTTTGGCCACCCGTGCCAACTAAGCTACCATCAGACATCCCAAAGTTCGAAGGAAAAGCTGGGGAATGTCCCCAAAATCATATAGTGACATTCCATCTTTTGTGCTCATCCAATAGCATCGTAGAAGATTCCAGAAGACTAGGGTTGTTCCAACGCACCCTCACAGGTGTCGTAGCCAAATGGTACATTGAGCTTCCACAATCCAAGTACCCCAACTTCAACTCCCTAGCCTTCATGTTCTTACAGTATTTCCAACTCCCTGTCAGATATGACGAAGGGGTGGAGATTCTGCTATCCTGTCGCCAAAACACTGCCACCCACATCATTGACCATATCCATGAATGGCGGTGGCGTCGCAGCTTATGTAAGATCCAACTTGATGACAAGATATTCTTGGATTGGTTCCTCAAGACTTTGCTCCCGCCCATCGCAAAGGACGTTGCATCTAAACATCCCCAATCTGAAGAAGAGGCCATACCTAGTCTAGATACTTGTACACTGTCATTCCAGATGCTCCCCATCCAAGTACCTCTTACCGTGATGCATCAAGGGCATCCCTTGTAGAGGATGGCATCATAGGGTCAGTCTCCCAAAAACCACAACTTCGACTGACACCACCTTCCGTGACACTGAAACTGAGCAACACCGCTAATGTTGCTTGCCAAAAACAAGCTCCAGATTATGCTAGAGTGATGTCTCAGTCCAGAGCAACAACCTCTTATGCTCAACCTGTGCCACCATAGCAGGCTCAAGCCATGGCTTGGCCAACACAATAGTGTGTAGGAAAATTCCCACATTCATGGCACCACCACCCCCACAAATATACTATGCACCACCATTGCAACAACTCCAAGCCCTTGCCCCTGCTCCACTCGCTCCACCCGATCCGTTGGGTCATGTGTTCACACAACAAAACCATCCCAACTAGCCTGCCCCCAATAATCAACAAGGGAAAGCTAGAAACAACTGGTCCCACAAACAAGGCAATAACCAACCACAGGGAGGCGGTCGGCAACTGAACCCTCCCAATTATGTCGCGGCCAACCATCCAGCCCAAAACCCCCCATGGCAGAATGCACTAAGATGCAATGCACCGTTGCACACAAACCAACCTTGTACAATATGTGATGTTTATGGGAATTACACATTTGAGTGTCTCCTCATGGCTCGTGCTGAGCAAGCCATTCAAAATGAGGCCCAAAAGGCCTCCAATGCCCCCACCCAAGCCCAACCCAACCAGGCACCACAAGGACCTCCTCCCATGGTGCTTCAAAACCCACTACCAGTCCAAGGATTGGTGGCAACCGCTCCCCCTCTCTAGGCCAATCCAAACGCTCCAAGGGCATCGTCCATGGTCAAAATAGGTATTCACCACCTGATGACCATGACCACTGAAGAGGTCAACTTAAAAACTAGATGAAACCAATACGGTACCACCACTGAACCTGTTGACTCATCAGCAACATCCATGTCTAAGACAACCAACCTACCTCTCCAGTTACCCCCATTCCTGTGCCCCCCCATACGCAGAATTGCCAATAATGCCACAGCTAGAGATGCAGTCAGCTATAGCATTGTTGATGATTTGGTCCAAATGCCAACCACCTTACTCGCTGCTCTAGGGGCAGTAGACCCCTCTGATTCCAAGCTCATCACATTTGACATAGAGAACGGAGATCTGTGCATGCCCTCCACTATCGCCTTCCAAATCCCGGTATCCATCCGGAACTTGGTTGTGCATTGATGCATAGTAGATGAGCGGGCATCCACGTGTGTCATTTCTACCTTGGTTTGGCAGAAGCTTGGATCATCGATTCTACAACCGTCCTCCATGAATTTGCGGGATTATGATGGAAACCCCACTAAAGCCCAAGGAATCCTCCCCCATGTCCCCATCATGTTAACTGGGAAGACAGTCATGATCAACATCGAATTCATCAACACTCAACTGGATTACAACCTCCTCCTTGGGAGGAGTTACATGTACGCCATTGGAGCCATCGTGTCAACTGTCTTTCGTCTCATGATGTTCCCCCACGAAGGGAAGATTGTGATGGTTGAACAACTCACCTACCATGATCCGCAAGGGTTGACGGTTCCTACCAACGTTATCCCTACCATATCCACCACCAAGCCGTAATGGGCGACCGCACATGCTAACATCATCCCTGCAACAAACACTATGGTTGAAAACACACCAACTTCCCCACCATTGAATGTGGGCCCTGGGTTGTTTATCAATCCCACCATGATGGCTCCTTTCTCATTGGTGTCACCACCACCGACACAAAAGAAAACTATGGACTTGTGCATGGTCTCATCAAGCATCGTTGCACCCAAACAGCAACCACAGCCGCAGCCCCAACCACAACCACAACATCATCTGCAGCCGCAACGCCAACAATAGCCGCAACACCACCCGCCGCAGCAGCATTATGCACAACCGCAACCACAACCTCACCCCCACATGCAACCAGCTTGGAGTTATGCAAGCTCATCTCCGTTCCATACAATTTCATTCCTCTTTCCCCCACCTGGTGTCATGAGCAAGCCAGTCATGGCCACCTTAAGCCTACCCAACCTTATGTTGGGGATCCCGATGTGGTATCTAGATCCACTATCTCAACCAACCATGCCCCAAGTTGTGTTAACTCTGGTACAACCTATTGCGGTTGAGTCTCGCCCCCCACCCGGTTCGCATAAGCCAACCACCGTACTTGCACCTGCACCGCCACAACCCAAAAGGGTGAGGGGGAAGAACACCAAAGCCACCGCAGAACCACAGCCAGTCCCACCTTGTCCTGTCTGCGAACAATAGGGCCATCCAACTCAGGATTTCCCCAAAATCCTAGTGATCTATGCACATCTAGATGCCATGGATACAAATGAAAACATCCCCATGGTTGAACTCCCAATTGCACCAGTAGTAAAGAACAAGGCGTTGAGGACAAACAATGCTTGCATCCTTTGCAGATTCTATGGACATTACTCCCACCATTGCCAAGGCTTGCTCGAATTTTGAATGGCTCTTGCTCACCTCCATCACCATTCCCTTGAGTCTGAGATCACCTTGATCGAGGAAGTTCACCCACCACCACCTCCATCGTCCAACACCATGTCCATTTACATGATGTCTAGTTCCATCGACCAGCTCATTCCCATCTCCAATGATGGTCCATCAGACCTATCACTTTGTTGCTTCAACAATGATGAGGAGATCGTTGAAGCTCTGACCGCCCTGGAATACCCTTGGGATGACATGCACCATCACTCGTTCTTCGTCCTAGAAGAGATTGTGTCGTATTCCTACCATTTTTCTGTGGAGACCAAAGATTTCATCCATGGGAAGGTTGACTGGTTCAAGAACCCAATCGCAGCACCAGATGCCTTCGAAGAAGAGAACATGGCGAAAATTTTCCAACAATTAAAATCGACATCTCAGCCAACTCTTAGATCGTTGAAGAAATCATGCTGGGGCCATCTTGCTCCCTGGAAGAGGTCGATGCCTACACCGCTCTCTTCCAAGAATTTCATGACATCTTTGCCTGGTCATACAATGAAATGCCCAGCTTAGATCCATCCATCGTGGAACACCACATCGACACATGGCCTGATGTGGCACCTGTCCACCAAAAGTAACGGCCAATCCATCCATCCAAAGTGGCTGCGGTGAAAGCTGAGATAGAGAAGCTGTGCACAATCGGCTTCATTTATACCATTGCATACACAACTTGGGTTTCTAATCCTATTCCCATGAATAAAAAATAGGGTACCTTTCGTGTTTGCACAGAATTTCATGATCTCAATGGGGCATGTCCCAAAGACAACTTACCCACACCGTTCATCGACCAGATCATTGATGCATGTGCTGAGCATGAGGCCTTCTCTTCCATGGATGGTTTTTTCGGATACAACTAGATCCAAATCTGGAAAGAAGACCATTGTAAAATGGCATTCACAACTCCATGGGGCACACTCGCCTACCGATTCATGCCCTTTCGCCTCAAAAATGTTGGATCCACCTTCCAGCGCACTATTGCACACTAGTTCCGTGATCTTACTCACATCATGTTGATGTGTTTTGACAACCTCATTGCGTGGTTGCAAAGCCACACACAACACATAGACGACTTGTGACAAGTGTTAATGCGACGTCGCTAGTACAGGATGTGCTTGAACCCATTCAAGTGTGTTTTTTGTGTCCCCACGGGCCGTCTCCAAGGATTCATCGTGTCACACAAAGGAATGACCGCTGATCCTAGGAAATTCCAAACGACTTTCCCCCTAATGTCACCCCTTTGAGTGACAATGTTCTAAATTATATGATAGTCTTTTCATTTTTTGTTTTACACATTTTTCCCGGATTTAGTCTTATGTATTGTTTCCTCTCATTGCTTCAGATGGAGCACACCTTAGATCGCTATATGAGATTCGCAGATGGAGCAAGTAGATGGTACCCGAACCTCACCTCGGCTGCATGGGTAATCTACTCCCCATCACACGAGTTGATCCACATCAACGGAATATGCGTGGGCACCACGACCAACAACCAGGAAGAATATGATGGTGTCAATGGCCTCTTGGTTTCCTCTCTGCAATTAGGAATTCACCATCTCGATGTCTTCTTAGACTCTCAGCTTCTTGTTTCTCAACTGAACAACCATTACCGAGTTCACAATCCCTGCCTCTTTAGAAAGTACCTATCCACTAAAGGCATGGTCAGAACATTTGAATCCATCACATTCACACATGTTCCCAAGAACCTCAATAGTATCATAGATCAAATGGCTAATGATATTCTCAATTGGCACATCCACAATAGCATATAAACATACAACCAGAACACAATGCATAATCATGTCTAAAAATACACACACAGTGTAATAATACATCACATAGGCATTTGCATTCCACAACAGAATAAAAAGACTCACATAATAAAACCATAAAAGTGCATCCACGTGCATAAAAAATATATATATATATAAATCCATAAGTCACATGTCCACAATATGTCCAATAAAAAAAGAGAGAAGCCACATATGCTTTCTCAATAGGATATACATAAGCGACATAAAAACCCCTAAGGGCACGTATGCACTAAGGGTCAGCCCCACAAGGCTACTAATCCGATTTAGACCCATCATCTGAATCGGACTCATCATCTTCCGAAGAAGACAAATCCAATGCAAGAACACCACCTCTTATCATCTAGCGAAAGTGCTCACACGCCACGCCCATCAGCTTGGGAGGAAGATTGTGAATAGCAGCAATAAATTTGGTATTCAGATGCTACCAACCGACATCTAACACCCCAGTAGCCACCTCCTCCATGTATTGCACTAGCCCATCCATGTCCTATTGTTTCCTACTTGGGTTCCTGGAAGGGGCCGCCGCAGGAGGTACGGTAACAACCTCCCTCCGATGCCCAGGTGGCAGGTGAAGACCAACATCTACACACACAACCAAGGACACCATCAGTCCACACACATCAACATGAAAATCACTAACCAACATAACTATACTATGCACAAAGATGAACATAAAAACATCAAGCATACATACCAGCTGGTCCCAAGCCTGACCAGGAGGTCGAGGCATCTCTATATCTCCCTGGAAGTCGATACCCACGTACGGGTACTCCTTGATCACCATAGGTAGCTGGAGCCACTGCTCCAACAACTCCTCCATGAAGAAGTGGCCCACTTTACCGCCACCCTCGAGAATCATCATCTAGCACCACCTATACATCCTTGGCTCCCATGGACCACTGTCCTCCATAGCCCGATGAGGATGAAGTCTAGGTACTTTCTCAAAGAAGAAAGCACATAGAAAGGAGCCAAAGAAAAAACTAGCACCACTAGTCTTCGACCTGTTCAACTTACACCGAACAGCCTGTAAGTACATCTGGCCCCATGCATAATATGTGCCACCAATGGCACTCTCGACTAACTGCAGCTGACTACCAGAAATCTTGTGGCTCCCCATGGAACCTAAGATGTGCTATAGTAATGTCCCAACTGCCCGTGTGGACAACTCCTCGATGTCACACATCAGGATGTAAGAACCATGCACATACACTGTACCGTAATAGTGTCACTCGCATAAATCCTCTAATGTCTCCCCTCGAGATAGTATAGGAGCCAAGTCATCAACTACTCCCAATATTGGGAGCCTAGTAATGAAGTACACATCCTCCAGCGTAATCTCAATACAATGTCCTTGGAAGAGGAACACCTCCTCAGTAACATCCCAAAAACTGATCAGAGTTTGCATCAACAAACCCAAGCTCTGCATGAGTGGAATCCACATGAACTTCAGTAACCCACAGCGTGCTAGTGTATCTCTAACACCCCCATCTCGTAATGATGCATCTATGACTAGCTTGTAGTCTCTCTCCCTCCATTTGATCTCCACCATCCTGCACAAGGCAAAAACCCTAATGTCAGACCTCCCCACCATAAAAAAACAACCCAAAGAGGGCCAGGCCGCACTTAACTAACAAAAAGGAGCACCTAAGGCACTCATATTGGCCCAAGAGGTGTGCCCAGGGTGAACCTTTCCCTTCGAAATGAGCGACTTGGCACATTTGAAACCGCAAACAGCTCATGGGGGGCCTCCAGGTGGTCAAATCTAGTAAAAAATGCATCAAAATGAAGAGGTTCAGTGAGAGTTTTTACCTGCAAGTCGTGGCTCATGAAACCATCAATAGGATCAAGAGAAATCAGCAAATGAAGAATTAGGGCCCACCTCTCCAACTCCACAATGAACAGTGACAATGACACTTCACCATGTGGACCCTCCCCTTTTATAG